>VZRI01012697.1:72358-107647 GCA_013397515.1 Upupa epops | reverse complement strand
ACTCCTGAGCAGTGTCTTTTATTAGGGTATAGGGCAAACAGGAACAAACAGGAACTCTCCTTGTACCTACCCCTCTAAACCAGTCATCAATCAACTCACAAAGTCACAACCCCTTCTGCAACCCCATTGTCAGCTCTTAGCTGCTTCCATGGGGAGCCTGGGGACTTTTCCCTTTGTCTACTCAAATAGGCCTCAGGTTGGACTAGGGGAGGGTTAGGCTGCACACAAGGAGACATTTTTTTCCCTGACACTGCTCAGGCCTTGGAACAGGCTTCCCGGGAAGAGGGCTGAGTCCCCATCCCTGGAGGTGTTTAAGGATGGTTTAGATGTGGAGCTTAGGGATATGATCTGGTGGTGATCTTGGTAGAGTAGGGTTATTGGTTGGCCTTGATGATCTGGACGATCTTTTCCAAACTGATTCTGTGATTCAATGAAATGGCTCAAAGAGTGCCCAGCTGATCTAGGAAAGAACATGGAAAAGAGTGGTGAGGGAAGACTTATCTTAGCGCACAAAAACGTCACTCACAGACAGTGTATTTTTGGGTCCCATTCTTTCCAAGTTCAAGTATTTTTCACTCTCTATTCCTCCACTGAAAATATAAGCAAACCAAGTAGATTCCCCAGCTTTGGCTACTGGCTTTGGCTACTGGCCACAGCCATTTCTCTGGTTTTCTTTTTCTGTTGTGCATCGCCTTAGGTTACCTCTGTACTCTGGCTCATAAGCTTCCGAGAGCTGGCCTGTTCCTTTAGCACTGACACACAAGCATTGACAGTTTCAGTCATGTAGAAAGCCTGTAGTGCATTCGAGTCACGCAGTCCATTGAAAATGCTTTTTTTTCAGGAGTTGATATTCTTTTCCCAAAAAAGGATGCATTGCACTTGCTAGCTGTGGACTTAGCTTCTCTGGTTCCCATTTGAGCAAGTATTTGGAAGCTTTAGTATGTGCCTATGTCTCTATTAGAGCTCCAGTTGGAGCTGCCTGTGTTGGAGGCAGTGATACACAGTTCATTCAGAACCAGTTGTGTGAACCAGTGACATTTTGCACACTGGGGTCATGATCTGTGCTATGGCCATGTAGGCACTGAAATCTTCTAAAAAGAAGTGGGAACTTGCAGGAATTGTAAGCAGACTGTTCTTGTGCAGGCTTAAAAGGAAAATAAGCTATGAATATATTCAATCTGGCAATGACGTTAGAACACTTGTGTCTAACAAAGCATTTGTAAACATTTTTAAGTAAACAGACCCAGCTAGCAGCAGACTGAAGCTGTTTTACAGGAAAAAGCAAAAGCCAACAAAATGTTAATTCCTGGGTTTTGTTAAATATTTTATTCCACTATTGCTAACTAACATTAGATGCCAAAAGCAGTATATATGGTACCTTGAGTTTGCCCGCTATACCTGCCTGGGTTTGATTCAAAGTCTTTGGAATGTGGAATTGGTTTGTTTCACTGGGGGCTCTGGAGCCCTCAGCACAAGAAGGGTGAGTACTTGTTGGAGCAGGTCTGAAGGAGACAACGAAAATGCTCAGAAGGCTGAAGCCCCTCTCTGACGAGGATAGGCTGCAAGAGTTGGGGATATTCAGCCTGAGGAGGAGAAGACTTACCAGAAAGAAGTTCTTTTAATCTGAGGGTGGTGGACCACTGGAACAGAGGGGTGGTAGAGGACCCCATTCCTGGGAACATTCAAGATCAGGTTTGATGGGGGTCTGGGCAATCTGGTCTAGTGAGTGAACTCCCTGCTTGTTGCAGGAGGGTTTCAACTAGATGACCTTTGGAGGTCCCTTCCAACCCTTTGATTCTGTGTTTCTATGACTCTATTTATGCTTCTGATATGTAGCCATATTACACCACCATGTATGCATATATATGCATGTATATTATCAAGAAGGAGCATTTTTAAGTAGGAGACACATTTTATCTCATCAATGGAGGATTTTTATAAGAATAAAAGATGATACAGACTGATGCCAGAGTTATCCATGGTTTGAGCTGATGAAAGGCTTCTCTTCAGATTCATAATCACCCGAGAGGTTAGCACTGGAATTTCCAGACTTGCCAAATTGCTTGAGAAGCAGAAGTCTTACTGAACCCAGTGGTACTTACCTATACCCTACTAGATCAGAGGTCTCTCATACTCAACTGTTTCACAGAAAATCTCTGTGAAAAATTGTAAGTGAAAGTCTAAGCCCAAAGCAGTGCACTCCAGTAACACTCTCCACTCCCACCAGGAATCGAAACCCAGAACAGGGGCTTCCTGTCAGCTTCTGCCAAGCAGAATGGATAGGATCCAAAGGGTCAGCCTGAGAAATTGCTTCTTTACATACATACTTTGTTGTGCCTGAGAATCACTTCTGAGAAAAGGAAAGGCAAGTTGTGAACTGGAGAAGAGTTTGTTTTAGGCATAGTGCAGAAAGCGTGTTGTGGTTTAATATTCTTAGTGTGAGTAACACTGCTAAAGTAATGCAATGGCCTCTTAGAATTATAGGATCATAGGATTATGCAGGTTTGGAAAGACGCTTGGGATCATCGAGTCCAACCAGTAACCTTACTCTACCAAGTTCATCACTAGACCAGATCTTTAAGCACCACATCTAAAAGATCTTTAAACACATCCAGGGATGGTGACTCAACCCTCTCCCTGGGCAGCATTAGAGGTGAAAAGACTAGTAAAGTGCTTCCTGCTAAAGCTGTGAAATAAGAGAACCTGCTTAAGAGTACCACATGTGCAAGAAAACTGATAGTTCTCTTAGTGACACATGTATTATTATTAGTAAGTATTTATGCATAATGAGATTATTATTAATCATAAATTAATAAGTAGTATTAATAAAAACATATGTGAAATAACAAACTGCAGCAGTTAACACAGCTAGCAGAGAAGCCGGTGGGAAAGAGGAAGTCAGGAGAGTAGATGTAGCTTGAAGTGAAGCTTTTTATGTGGGAAAACTAGACAGTCTTGAAGGATATGTTACTGCGGGAAGGAGGAAGATATTGGCTGGCATAGGTTTGCCAAAGGTATCTGTGAGACAGTTATACTTCACAGCTTAGGTAGTGCATATTAGACCCTTGTTTTACTTGGTAAAGAATTTTCCCTTCTCCCGTGAATCCATGGTAACAACAATATTTTACTAAAATTTGCATGTGGGGGTAATTAACTGGCTGCATACTGATACTGTTACATTCCTGGACAGGGGCTGAACATGGTTTTAACTGCCAGGTCTAGGGATGCAGGAGCAGTTAGGCAGCATGTTTCCCTGGTAGAGCAATTAGACATTGGTCTTCACAGGGAAGTGGTGGATTCCTCAACTATAGACAATTTTAAGGCTCAGCTTGACAGGGTGCTGGGCCATCTCATTTCAACTGTATGTCTTTAGTTTAAAGCATTGGACTTGATGATCCTTGGGGTCCCTTCCAATCTGATCTACTAGGATACTGTGGTAAGATGTCCAACCTTACCTTACCATTGGTGCCTGGGCACAGCAGGGTGCTGAGGAGGCTATGTGCAAAGCTGGCAGCAGGGAAGCTATGTGCTTCTAAGAATGGCACAAGCACAGTTTTACTTAGCTTTGGAATTATAGCCCTGGGAAGGTTTGTCTTCATACCTTCATGCTTGCTTAGTAGTGCAGATCACCTAGGAAGCCTCAGCCCCACTGTGACCACCCAGAACTGGAGAAATGATCTTTCCCTGTATTCAGTGCTACTATTAATTACTGGGGTCAGCTTTGGGCAGCCCAAAACAGGGAGGACATTGAGATGCTGGAATGGGCCCAAGCAAGTTCAAGAAGGACTCAGCTGCTGGAGGCTGTCCAGTGTAGAGCAATGAAGACAATGAAGGAAGTAGAACACCTCCCTTATGGGGAAAGGCTGAGGGAGCTGGGTCTCTTGAGCTTGGAGGAGGCTGAGGGGAGGCCTCATTCATGTCTCTAAATATGTGAGGGGTGGGTGTCAGGAGGATGGAGCCAGGCTCTTCTCAAGGTCTGGTGACAGGACAAGGGGCAGGCTGGAACAGAGGATGTTCCATATAAGTTCCTTATAAATATCAGGAGGACCTTCCTCCCAGTGAGGGTAACTGGCTGCCCAAGGGCGTTGTGGAGTTTCTGATTCTGGAGATGTTGAAGACCCACCTGGATGTGTTCCTGTGTGACTTGGTCTAGGTGATGCTGCTGTGGCAGGGAGATTGAACTAGATGATCCTTCAAAGTTCCTTCTGATCCTTAATGATTCTATGATTCTATGAAAGGCAGGAAATCTGGTGAAAGTCCTGGAGGACAGGTCTGGTTAGGAGCAGCTGAGGAAACTGGGGTGGTTTAGTCTGTAGAAAAGAAGGCTGAGGGGAGAACTTATTGCTTTTTACCTGAAAAGAGGTTGTGTCTCTACTACCAAGTCACTAGCAATAGGACAAGAAGAAATGGCCTCAAGTTGTGCCAGAAGAGATTTAGGTTTGACATCAGGCAAAATGTCCTCTCTGACAGAGTAGTCAGGGGTTGGAACAGGCTGCCCAGAGAGGGGGCAGAGTCATTGTCCCTAGAGGGGTTCAAAAAATGAGTAGTTGTGACCCTGGGGGTCAGGGTTTAGTGGGCATAGTGGGGTTGAGTTGATGATTGGTCTGGATGATCTTGTTGATCTCTTCCAACCTTAAAGATTCTATGATTCTGTTCAGGTCAGATTTCTGCTCTACAGCCTAGCAACCAGAAGCAGATGAAAATGAGAGATATAAAGCCTTGTACCCATAGAATGCCTCCAAAACTTTTCGAAGCATCTTTGAGTCCTCTGCAAAGAAGACATTGATGTATTTGTGACAAGGTGGATGGACACGTCCCAGTTTGTCAGAAGTTAAAACTGGCTCAGTCAGCAGGAGGCTTACCAGCCACTAGCTATTAGGATTGTCATTTCCCCTCAGGAAATACCTGCTGGTGTATCAAGGGTAATTGCTAGCAGTCAGCTGTATCCCCAGAGGGTGGGTATATAAAATAATCAGGAAAAGACTGAATTGTTCCTGGTAGGAGGCAACAGAGATTGTGTGAGTGTGTCTTGGGTGTTTATCTTAATGAAGGATCTTAATGCAGTGTGGGCTTTTGTTTCAGTTTTAACCCTCTTAGTGACTCATCCTCAGCTTTCTGCTGAAGCTTGAATTTTCCAGACTCCTTTTGTTATCTGAGGCCACCACACACTGGCTAGTTTGTCTCAAGTATTCTCCAAACCAGAGCAGATAATTATAGCTTCCTGAATGGCATGGTGTCACGGTGTGGTTTGGCTTCCAGAATAGTTGAAATAGCATTCCCAAATGCCCTCCACTTTGTTACGCTCTTGATAATCTTTCCTCTTACAACAGGAGCAATCCTTTTACTTATTTAAATTATCTGTGAAGGAGGTGGGTCAAGTAATGCCACTGGTTACCCTTTAAAGTTTTTTCTAGGATTTATGGCGTTATCAGATGGCTGGAGCACCTCTCCTGTGAGGACAGGCTGAGAGAATTGGGGTTCTTCAACCTGAAGATGACAAGGCTCCAGGGTCTTTATTGTGACCTTCCAATACTGAAAGGGGCATAAAAGTGGGCTGTGAAAGAACTGTTCAATAGGGCAGGGAACAATAGGATAAGGGGGGTCATGATTTTAAGATGGAAAAGGGTAGATTTAGGTTGGACATCAGGAAAAGGTTCTTCAGCCTGAGGGAGGTGGATCCCTGAACAGGTTGCCCAGAGAGGTGGTGGAGGCCCCATCCCTGGAGCTATACAAGGTCAGGCTGGATGGGGCTGTGGGCAATCTGGTTTAGTGAGTGATGTCCTTGCTTTATTGTAGAGGGTTTGGACTAGGTCACTTTTGGAGGTTCCTTCTGAACCTATAAAGATGAAAAGCAAGGCAAAAACTGAAGAAGCACTCATGCAGTCATTTTTAAGATCCACCCTGTCTTGCTCTGGCAGAGGTCTCCTCTGAATATTGCAGCCCATCCATGCTAGCCTGTGAAAGCACCCTTTGCCTCCATCCTTTCTCCAGTATGAAGTTCCCAAAAGAGCAATAAAGCCAGGCACTCAAAATAGGTCATCCTGCCTGACTCTCATCTCTTTGTTGAGACATACCTGACATATCCAGGCTTTCAGTCAAGTTCCCTAGGCTTATTCTCCTCCTCCATAAAGTAAGGGTTCACTTTGCTGTAGCCTTCCAATGAGAGCATCTCCTTGTCTCTCTGTCTCCTTTCCTACATGGTATCTGCTGCATGTGCATTTGAGCAGGACCCATTCCCTCCTTGCCAGTGGAGACCTCGTCTTTGTTAAACAATGAAGAGAAACTTGATCTGGTTGTTAAGCTCAAGTTAGGTGTTTCTGAGATTGACTTACTACTTGTACACTCTCCAAAATGATTAGTAATGATCAGGTCATGAACTGACCACAGATTAAGGTGCTTTTTGATCAACAACGAATGTCAAATGTAAAACAGATTGGTAGAGTTATGTGCAACTAGCAAATAACTTACAACCAGGGGAAAAAGAAGTAATTAGATGAATAAACTATTCACAGTGCAGGTGCTTCTCCAGAGCAGTTTGTCATTTGAATCTGAGATGGAATTACTAGTTCCTTCACCTTGTCCTTCTTGTCTTCATGTCCTGGGATGAGGGAAAATATCTCCTCTCAGACAGCTGCTGTTGTCTAATGCAAAATGACGTCTCTTGTGAATCATGCCTTCAGATACTCAGATCTGAGGTATCTCCATGTTTATCTGAAGTATATCAGCTTCATCACTGTCACCTCCAGACCTCAGCAAATTATGAGATTACAATTGTAAAAGTGTTCTCAAAAAAATAAATGGAGAAGGAAGTAGTAAATCCATTTTTCAGCTGATGACACTTTTCCTTTTGCTTGGTTTTCTTTTCCCAGGATACTCAGTAGAACACTCAGAAGAGGTCTGAGGAAGACACACGATTTGATTGCATAGTTAATTTCCAAAAGACTCTGTTGAAAGTCTTAGCTCATTGCCTGGTTGCCCTTTGCAAGTGGATGGGATCTATTGATGGGAAGAGATGAATTCCCTCCACAACAGAGCAGGCCTTTGTGAAAATGGATCCCCTTATAAATGGCCCAATCCTGTTCCCTGAAAAACACATGCCAGAAGCAGTTGCGGGACATTATGTTTCAGCTCTAGAGACTTCCACTTCTAAGAATAAAGCAAAGGAGTCATTATTTATCTAAACAAGGCCTTTATGCTATGGTTCAGTGGCTGCTTTACAGCCGTGTGATTTGTCTTGCGTAATGCCCTCCCTTGCCTCCTTTCCCTGTTTGGAGAAGAGAAAATAGGACTTGTACTAGCCCAGAACATCTCACTGTCCATTGTGTTCAGTCGCTCTGTCTATTGTGGTCTATTAGATAAACACAGTGCTGAGCAGCCCCACAGCTGCTGCTATGTACGGCTGTGCTGATAACACTGTATGTCTAGAAGAGAAGCAGTGCATCACAGATATGTTTACATGTATGTGTGTGCTTTCTCTTTGACAACAGATTGCTGCCATCACAAAGCCCCTCTCTCAGAAAACAGGCAGGTTTTGAAATCATAGTCTCTTATCTTCCGAGATGGATTTTTTAATTCTGCTTCACAAACATTGCCTTGAATTTCCATGTCTGAAGGTAAATAGAGTGAGATATAGACTCTTCATCTTTCCTCTCCCTGTAGGAAATTGTACTTCAAATACAGAAGAAAGGAGGCAGCTGGCTAAACACCTACCTCCCGTGTGACGACCGAGTCTGTAAGTTTCAGTGTACAGGAGGCAGCTGGTCTCTTTCAGAAGCTGAACAGTCAAAAAAATGTTTTACATTTTACAAAAGCACCTGATCATACTCTTTCCAAAGTGATTTAGGCACTTCAGAGCTAACATCTCTCTATTTGATAACAGGGCTTGGGGCTTATTTATTCAGAGCGGGAGGCATACTGCTTTGCTGTGTTCGGTGTTGACCTCCGGATATGTACACAGCCCAACACAAAAGCTCCTCTTGTACTGCTGAAAATGTCACCCAAACTACACAGTGCTCTGAAAGCCATCTTCTGTAGAGGGACAGTCCAGGATCAGTGAGTACAAACTTGCAAAGAACAGACAGACTAGGAAGGGCTTGTTGGTGTGAAAGGGCAAATGGTCAGGAGCTACTTCCTCCTTGAGTGTAGAATCAAAGAACCATTGAGATTGGAAAAGATCAAGTCCAACCAATAACCCTACTCTAACAAGGTCACCACTAGACCAGATCTCTAAGCACCACATCTAAAGGATCTTTAAACACCTCCAGGGATGGGGACTCAACCCCCTCCCTGGGCAGCCTGTTCCAATCCATAACCATTCTGCCAGGGAAGAAATGTTTCCTCATGTCCAGCCTAACCCTCCCCTGGTGCAGGTTGTTCCCTCTTGTTCTATGAGCTGTGAGAAGAGACCAGCACTCACCTCTCTACAATGTCACTTCAGGTAGTTGTAGAAGGTGATAAGGTCTACTCTCACCCTAGTTTTCTCCAGATTAATACAGCTCCTTCAGCTGCTCTTCATCAGACTTGTCCAGGCCCTTCACCAGCTTCATTGCCCTTGTCTACACCTGCTCCTGCACCTCAATATCCTGCAATATGTTAACAGCAATATGCTGTTAATTAACCGTATATATAAAATAATACGTTGTTTTGATGATAACTATAGTTGAGTCACTCAGAACTGTGTCCTTTTCTTGATCTAAAATGTTCCTGTGTGCTAGCAGAGTCTATGTTTTAGGATCAAGTGTTTGATTGTGACTCTTCTCAGGAATGAAGTCTTCGTGCAGTTTAATAGCTGGGTTTTTTTTATACAGACACCTGGAAAAAGGTGTCTCTTTTTCCGCACCTGGAAAAAGAGACAATATTTGAGATACTAGTGAGTAAGAAGTTGTGTATTTATAAAGCCCCTAAAATGCATCTTTCAGGCCAAAAATCAGAATCTCAAGTGTATAGATTCATGGTGAATAGCACCAACCTGACTACAGTGAGTAGCTCTGTACTCTGGTGTGGAGCAACCATTGGTTCAAATTAAAGAATTCAGGATTTGGCCTTAGGGCAGTTTTTCCTGACTGAGGGACTTTGTGATCTGATTAACAAAACTAAACTAAATTAAAAAACTAAGCTAACTAAATTATTGACGAAGCCATTAGTCAATAAATTATTTTATTTCATCAAATAACATGTTTGACAAATCAGCTATTCTGTTATTCAATCAGATGTGCTGCTTGAAATAAAAACCATTTGTCAAGTAAACAGATGTGAAAAATTTCTACAATATCCTTTCATGTTTTCTTCTGGCTTACAGCTTTGCCTTACAAAGCCCATTCAGTTCCTTACAGCCCCATCTTCCTCTTGGTCCCTTGATCCCCCACTCTCATGCCAGTGTAGCAAGAGCTAGTTGCCTGGTGTTCTGTCATAAAGTTTTGGAAGAGAAAATAAGCAGCAAAGGCAAAGATCATGTTTTCATCTTTTCTCCCAGATGTTTCTTCTGAAAACCTCACAGTTTTGAAGCTTATATGTGACTTTCAGAGTGTGTATGACAATTGTATATATGACTTCAAGAACCATTGGAGATCCTGGTGGAAATGGACAATCAATTCAGCTGCTTATAGATTTGTAGTACTGCGATAGAATTGCATGTTCGAGATAGTTTTACTACAGGCAAGAGACTTGGGGAAATAAGCTCATATCTGATTTGCCTGTGGCCATGGGACAGGCAAAGGACAGGTTAGATGATAGCAGCTATTCAAAGAGGCCTGATAGGGTCCAAAGAAAGCAGTTCAGTCCTACAAAACAGAGCTCTGTTTCCTGAGGGCTGCTGGAGAGCTCTGAAATGTCCCTATAAATTTTGGCAGGCTGACTTTTGAAGGAAGATGTTTCTTCTCTGTGTATGTCTATGTGGAGAGGTGGTAATAGAGAGGTGGAGAAAGTCTTTGCAGGGGAGCTGTATGAATTCTATTTTCCTTTTTTCTGCATGGAGCAGAAAACAGAAAGTCCCAATGTATTTTCCATCAGAGTTTTGACACGTTTGTCATTACCATGTATAAATTTTTTATAGACTCACAGGGTTGGAAGGGACTTCCAAGGGTCATCTAGTCCAACCTCCCTGCAACAAGCAGGGACATCACTCACTGGACTAGATTGCCCAAAGCCCCATCAAACCTGACCTTGAATGGCTCCAGGGATGGGGCCTCCAACACTTCTTTAGGCAACCTGTTCCAGGGATCCACCTCCCTCAGATTGAAGAACTTTTTCCTGCAGAACACAAGAGACCTTTACCTGTCTTCTAGAAGTAATGATTTTAATAACAGTAGGAACTATGGAACTATCAGCCAAAACAGATTTTTTAGCAAGGCCTATTGTGTGGGATAAATGATGATGGTTTTAAACTGAATGAGAGGTGATTTAGGCTAGATAGAAGGAACAATTTTTTTTGTGAGAGTGGTGAAACACTGGAACAGGTTCCCAGAAAGGTGGTGGAATCCCTATCCTGGAGAGATTCAAGGTCAGGTTGAATGGGGCTCTGAGCAAGATATCTCACTGCGGGGATGAGGGGTGGGGTGTCAGACCAGATGACCTTTAAGAGTCCCTCCCAACCCAAACATTCTATGATTCTTCTTGATCTGTAGTCTTCTCTACGTAGTCACAGCTGACTTCTTAGACAGACTGTCATTAGCCATTTCTGCTGTAACCGGAGCTTAGCAGTAGTATGTATCAGCAGTATTGCTGTGCAGGGTTTGTGCAGCCAGATTAAGCCACTTAGAATCAATGTGATCCCCTTTCATTTGGCAGTAGATGTGTACATCCATTTATACTTCTGAAACATGTCTATAAAGCATGAGAAAGAAATCTGCTCTCTTCAAGTGCCTGTGTCCTTACGAAAGGATAATCATCAGGAAGAAGAAACATCATCATATTTAGCAGAGCTTCCTGAAGAAATCATTATCAGATCATGTCTGTTCTGTCTATCGCTTTTCCTTTAGCTTCCTCCCAACAGCCCACACCTTTCATGCCCAGTAGGTGTGAAATCCATTCATCAGCTTCGGAAATGTCAGTAGCAGAAGGATGAAAAACATTCTTCCAGGATACATGGCATGCAATGGTTCGGTAGAAACCGGAATGAATCTTCCTCTGAGGAGAAACCATGCTGGAATTCTGCCCGTTACCCATTCTGAGAGGCCATGCAAGTGACCAGTCCATGGATGTTCACTGACCACCATAGCTCCTCTCTAGACAAGTTACCTAAAAAAGATGACATTTTGGGGAAATGGAAGGGACTGGAAAATTAAAAGGAAATTAGGGACACACAAACTTCAGGTTCCGTTATGAAATGAACAGCATGTTTTTTAAAGAAGTGAAAATTTATGTGCTGTGCATCATCCTGTTTATTGTTGTTGCTGTTATGTGCAGCTCTCCCACACCGCTCCACAGTGCAGGTCAAGACTGCGCTGCTTGTTTTCATTTTCGGCAGAAATGTTAAACATTTTGTCTGTGGACGCATAAACTCTTCCTTTTCAGCTAAAGATATAAACAGCAGTATTTCTTCCCAAGGGTTATTTGGTTTTGTTTACCCTTGGTAAAACTAGATGTCCTCTAATTCAGTGTTACAAGCCCTGATTCTTCTAATGGGCTAAAAGCTATACAGCCTCTCACAATGGGGACTGGAGTAATTCTGCCAATAGGAACTTCAGCCTTGACTTCAGCTGCCTCCCACCTTTAAATGTTTCATGTGGTTTACAAATCCTGTGTAGGTAGTTGACTGAAAAACTCGGGTCACCGGATGCTTCCTGGTAATTAGCTTTGCTCAACAGAGTGTTGGGACAAATGGGTTTTTGTCTATTCAGCAATCTCAGAGATTTACTGTGGTTACCTTTTCCCTCATGAGTTGCTCAGAAAGTGAGTTGCTCAGTCACTAGTCTCTAGTCACTGGGGAGAAGAGGCCAACGCTCACCTCACTACAACCTCCCTTCAGGTAGTAAAGTGAGAAAAGAGTATCAATCCAATTGAAGCTGATGAGCGTACAATATCAGAAGGTGTTACTGATGCTCCCTGCCGTGGCCTGTGCTAGTGTCAGTGAAATTACCATGATGAGGCCTAATGAGGAAGCTTATTTTCTCCGTAATCAATGGAAGTCTGGCCAAATGCAGTGTGCTACTGCATGTGGTGACTGAGGCAACTGCTGAGCGCTCGGTCAGGAAAAGCAACCCACACAGGATCAAGAAAGGGACTTTATATATTGAGGACCATCTGGTAGATGCTGTATCAATGTTTTGAACTGCAGTTCAGCCTTATACTGCATTTCTGAGATGTAGCATATGATTGGTAATTATTCAGGAAGGGAAATGAGAATACAGGCTGGCCTTGCTTCACCAAATGCATTCCCGACTATAATGAAGATTTATTTTAGATTCAGCTGCCACTGAGATTGTTTTTTGGTACATATCTAGATGTCGGAAATGTCTGAAAAATGACTGGCTTTTGGTTCTAGCTTATTCAGGTGTGGGGACTGGGTGTGGAGTGAATCTCTCTCCATTCAGGGTCATTCCCAGACCCAAAGGGTAGGATGTTTTTGTGAAACACCTTTAGCACGAGGCCCAGACTGAATGACATTGGTGCAGGTGGGAGGCTGTCAGTACAGAATAGTCAATGTTTTGCCAAGCAGCCAGGGCTTAACTGCATCACTAGAAAATGACAGTAAGCTTCCTCTCCAAATGAAGGTTTGATTTTCTAGCCTATGACAAGATGATTTTTTGATTCTGGTAATAGGTAATGGCAAGGATCCATTCTTCAGGTAGTTGTCATGGTTTTGGGGATGCCTTTCTTCCTTGGGTGAGGTGAATGAGCATTGAAGGGCATCCTTGTGCTCTGGAGTGCTTCTTACTGTTAATGTTAACAGTAAGCTGTTTAATTTTGCAGCACCAGATTGTCTCTTCTATGCCTCTGTTTGGAATCTCTTGTGGAGCCCACTCCTGGCCTCCTTTGTTCCAGATCACTTGGAGCCTATACTGGAGCATGTATGTGCAGAAGGGAATGGCACACTATTTCCTAACATGCACTGCCAGAGTGCTGGTGGGGCCAACAGCTCCTGTTTGGATCCTGAAAGACAACATTCAGGACAAGCAAGACCACCAGGCATACAAAAGCAAAGGCATGAAACGGACAATCCCAGACACTGTTTGTGCCAGCTGCTGGGTGTCCAACTACATAAAGTCCACCATAGGAAAAGGTTCAACCACAATGAGAAACAGTAATGGAAATGTAGCTGAGATGGAACATTTTCGATAAGGCTGGTGACAACCAGAGTCCTCTGAAGATGCAGAGTAAGAATGACAGGACTAGATTAAATGGGAAAGTCCAGAGGAATTCTTGAATGGACCCAAAGTTAATGAGCACACATACCTGTATGGAAACAGCCTGTCAGGGGAAAAAAATGGGTTGGTTTTATGCAAGATGGTGAATTTTAGCCTGAGCAGGGCTTTCCTTCACGTTGCTGCACCATTAAGTTGGAGACCTCAAGACAGATTTATGGTGCCATCAAACCACAATCTTAGTTTTACTAACTACTCTGTCTTTTTAATGGTACTTAAGGGCTTTACTGCACTTGGGCATTTTACTGTGTTGAGACATGATTTTAATGGCTGAGTTTGCTCTCCTGATGCTGGCATTTGTAGTCAGGGTGGTGAAGCAGAAGTCGTTTTTCAGCGCTGTAGCCTAGTAGACAGGGTTATATTTTGGTTTTGCAGAGATTAAGAATTACTAGAGGCCATTATGTTGCACAGAGCTTTTGTAGTTGCTGACAGGGTGTCAACTACCTTAATTTGCTAAGAATTTTATTTAAACAAGCTAAAGAATTTCTAAAGAAGTAAACATTTAGAGGATCTTTTCTTCAGCCTTGGAGATGCTGAGTTGGGAGGAGGAGACGAGGAAAATCCAGGCAGATCCAACCTAAAGTCAAAACTGTTGCCAAGAGAAAAAGACCAACTGTTCTCTTCTCACCTTTCTTTTAAAATGGTTGAACTTGTTTGAAAAGTAATAATGCAGTTTACTTGACTCTTAAAGTACAAGATCATTTCATTTTGAAAAGACAAAAGCAAAATCTAAAATTCGTGAAAGGGAGAGAGAACTCAGCTGCTGTCCCATGTTAACTCAGGAGACTGAGACCCTGCAGGAGACTGACTCAACGCTTTTTTGAGCCATCAATGATTTATCAGTAATCCTGATGTTGTTCCTCAGGAAGCAAACATCTTTCATTAGCTGGCAAGAGATTACATAATGAACTGATCTGTCTCTCTCTTACCCTCTCTCTTCCCAACACGTTGTTGTTATTATGCAGTATTTGGTAGGGAAGTGATTTCTGGGACAAAGTTCCAGAGGTATTATTTCACACGCTAGCATAATACCTGGCTTTGCTAAAATCAGATGGGAAGAAGCATACCTTAGCTACTTTAAATAGGGCAGAAACATCCTAAATTTAGCCTAAAAAAATGATAGTGTAAGGTTACTATTTATTGCTAGTCACAGCTGATAATTTCAGAGATAGCTTTGGCTTTGTTCAGCAGTAAATCTCCTGTCACCAGCTATGCACTGTGGCCACCCTTCTTGCCAGTAGTCAGCCTTGGGCAGTGGATCAACTGAATGCCTTAAATTCTCTGTTGAACCTTGGCATTGCTGTGGAAGAAGTCTGCAGCCAATTCATGGGTCCCTGGTATAGATCCAGCAGCTTAACAGATGGATCCCTAGCAAGCCTCTCCTCAATTTTTCTGTTAAATATTCATGGAGCCAGCGTGCGCATGGGCCCAAGCATGCCCCTGGAGGTGCCAGCAAAGGTCTCTGATCTGGGGAAGATGTCAAATTGGCTAGTGGAAGTCTGAGGGCAGAAATGTTTTCCACAATGATCCATCCTTCAGTGCAGAACATGGAGTGACAGCCATATGTGCAACTGTGCTGGTGAATATGTCTGTGGTGCATGCTTATGCAATCTATTAATAGGCTGGTGGCAGAGCGAATGTTAATGTGTGGAAACAGGGAGTGAAAGACAATGAGGAAATGCTTTGCACTAAGTTGAAGGACTAAGCAAAGCAGAGTGTTCGTGTTAGCTTGCTGTGAAGGTGAAGGGGAAAATAAGAGCAAAAGCTGCATTTGCCACCCCTCCTTAGAAAATATTGCTCTTAGTTTCAGAACATGATGATGGAAAAATGTCTAAATGCAAGTTCTGAGAGCCCTGTGAGTTGCTTAGTGGTTTTAGATCAGGCTAGAATTATGATTTCTTTGCTATTATTTAATTCCATCATCACTGAAACAACTGCCAAATAGGGCTTTTGAGTATCAGGATCTGTTTGCAAGCACTGGGCTACTTCTGTGGGCAGTACTGCATACCAGCATCTAGAATAGTTCTTGTTTTTTTAACTCTGCCATACCTTCAAAGCCTTAGGAATGCTCTTTTAAAGCCTGCCTGTGGTGAAAAGGAGGTTGTGGTTTTCTTTCACAAATTTCTCTGCTTCCACTGCTATACCAGAAATAGAGTTTATCATTATGTCTCATTAAAAATGTGGAGGAGAAGTAATTCTAGGTTGCTGAAAGGGGCTGTGCTGTACAGAGGATGAAGAATTTTTTTTAAAAAGATAAACATTAATAAAAAAAAATTAAAATATATTCCAGGTGAAATATTTCCACCCAGTCCTTTGAAAACACACAATACTAACACTATGCGGGCAGTATTCCCAATTAAATAAATCAGAATGAAATGTGAAATATTGACAGTGAACCTCTTGCAAGCCTTTTTATAGTCTTTTTNGGTTATATTTTGGTTTTGCAGAGATTAAGAATTACTAGAGGCCATTATGTTGCACAGAGCTTTTGTAGTTGCTGACAGGGTGTCAACTACCTTAATTTGCTAAGAATTTTATTTAAACAAGCTAAAGAATTTCTAAAGAAGTAAACATTTAGAGGATCTTTTCTTCAGCCTTGGAGATGCTGAGTTGGGAGGAGGCGACGAGGAAAATCCAGGCAGATCCAACCTAAAGTCAAAACTGTTGCCAAGAGAAAACGACCAACTGTTCTCTTCTCACCTTTCTTTTAAAATGGTTGAACTTGTTTGAAAAGTAATAATGCAGTTTACTTGACTCTTAAAGTACAAGATCATTTCATTTTGAAAAGACAAAAGCAAAATCTAACATTCGTAAAAGGGAGAGAGAACTCAGCTGCTGTCCCATGTTAACTCAGGAGACTGAGACCCTGCAGGAGACTGACTCAACGCTTTTTTGAGCCATCAATGATTTATCAGTAATCCTGATGTTGTTCCTCAGGAAGCAAACATCTTTCATTAGCTGGCAAGAGATTACATAATGAACTGATCTGTCTCTCTCTTACCCTCTCTCTTCCCAACACGTTGTTGTTATTATGCAGTATTTGGTAGGGAAGTGATTTCTGGGACAAAGTTCCAGAGGTATTATTTCACACGCTAGCATAATACCTGGCTTTGCTAAAATCAGATGGGAAGAAGCATACCTTAGCTACTTTAAATAGGGCAGAAACATCCTAAATTTAGCCTAAAAAAATGATAGTGTAAGGTTACTATTTATTGCTAGTCACAGCTGATAATTTCAGAGATAGCTTTGGCTTTGTTCAGCAGTAAATCTCCTGTCACCAGCTATGCACTGTGGCCACCCTTCTTGCCAGTAGTCAGCCTTGGGCAGTGGATCAACTGAATGCCTTAAATTCTCTGTTGAACCTTGGCATTGCTGTGGAAGAAGTCTGCAGCCAATTCATGGGTCCCTGGTATAGATCCAGCAGCTTAACAGATGGATCCCTAGCAAGCCTCTCCTCAATTTTTCTGTTAAATATTCATGGAGCCAGCGTGCGCATGGGCCCAAGCATGCCCCTGGAGGTGCCAGCAAAGGTCTCTGATCTGGGGAAGATGTCAAATTGGCTAGTGGAAGTCTGAGGGCAGAAATGTTTTCCACAATGATCCATCCTTCAGTGCAGAACATGGAGTGACAGCCATATGTGCAACTGTGCTGGTGAATATGTCTGTGGTGCATGCTTATGCAATCTATTAATAGGCTGGTGGCAGAGCGAATGTTAATGTGTGGAAACAGGGAGTGAAAGACAATGAGGAAATGCTTTGCACTAAGTTGAAGGACTAAGCAAAGCAGAGTGTTCGTGTTAGCTTGCTGTGAAGGTGAAGGGGAAAATAAGAGCAAAAGCTGCATTTGCCACCCCTCCTTAGAAAATATTGCTCTTAGTTTCAGAACATGATGATGGAAAAATGTCTAAATGCAAGTTCTGAGAGCCCTGTGAGTTGCTTAGTGGTTTTAGATCAGGCCAGAATTATGATTTCTTTGCTATTATTTAATTCCATCATCACTGAAACAACTGCCAAATAGGGCTTTTGAGTATCAGGATCTGTTTGCAAGCACTGGGCTACTTCTGTGGGCAGTACTGCATACCAGCATCTAGAATAGTTCTTGTTTTTTTAACTCTGCCATACCTTCAAAGCCTTAGGAATGCTCTTTTAAAGCCTGCCTGTGGTGAAAAGGAGGTTGTGGTTTTCTTTCACAAATTTCTCTGCTTCCACTGCTATACCAGAAATAGAGTTTATCATTATGTCTCATTAAAAATGTGGAGGAGAAGTAATTCTAGGTTGCTGCAAGGGGCTGTGCTGCACAGAGGATGAAGAATTTTTTTTAAAAAGATAAACATTAATAAAAAAAAAATTAAAATATATTCCAGGTGAAATATTTCCACCCAGTCCTTTGAAAAACACACAATGCTAACACTATGCGGGCAGTATTCCCAATTAAATAAATCAGAATGAAATGTGAAATATTGACAGTGAACCTCTTGCAAGCCTTTTTATAGTCTTTTTATTAAAGTTTTTATACTACAGAAAATATGTAGTGTGCACATGCTGTAATGAAGAAACCATAGAACCATTAGGGATTGGAAGGGACCTCAAAAGATCATCTAGTCTAATCCCCCTGCCACAGCAGGATCACCAAGTCACAGAGGAACACATCCAGGTGGGTCTGGAACGTCTCCAGAGAAGGAGATTCCACAACCCCCCTGGGCAGCCTGTTCCAATGCTCTGGTACCCTCACTGTGAAGAAGTTCCTTCTGATATTGATAGAGAACCTCCCCTTTGAGAGCAAGGACCACTTAAGAAAAGGAAAAACCCTCTGGAAGCAGCATCAGGGCTCAAAGGGGCAGCTCCCAGAGTGAACTCAATCTGCAGGTCTTTCTGGTTGGGGCAGGGAGGAGTAGGGGTGGGTTAATCCTCACGGCTTTCACTTAGCACATCAGAACCAACATTTCTGTGTTTGCCAGTGACATACCAGTCTTCAGTAAAATAAGTGTTCAAGTGAAGTTAGGAAGCCTGGACAAGTTGTGTTGTAAATTTGTTTCCTTTTACTCAACAGCATAAGGCTTTTAATGCTTCTTAACTTAAGCTACCCGTCTTTCCTCTTTAGATAGCCACCTAATTGTGCCCCCACACTGGTTCTAATGATGATGTCATACAGTTGCAGTATTTTCTGCACTAAGAGAAGAAAAGTAATGTTGTGGTAGTGTCTCATATGTTTGAAGTGATGACACACAGTGTGTTTCCAAAGGGCACAGTCAGTGCAAATGCCACGAGTTATTTTAACTGGTACTTAGGTATTTCCCCCAACTTGAATTGTATAGCACGATGCTTCTGTAAAGTGATGTGGTAAACGACGCGGTGCAGCTAATAGACCATTAAACAGTATGTTCTTCATAGCCAGGTGGTCCTGGTAGCCAGGAAGGTCTTTTCTCTCTGATACATAGAGATATTTATGAAAAGATGCAATATCATTTGCAGCTAAAAGTAGTCTTGCAGTCAGCTCAAGACTAACACAAACCAAGTAGTTTTGAAAGTGAGCTTGAAGTATGCAGGCTGAATTTCATTTACAAAAGGAACAAGAATATCACCCAAAGGTGGCTGTTACAGCATGAGGAGATGAAAGTGGACACCTGTAAATGAACATGCTGGAAAAAGTAAATGCCTATTTACTGTAAAGCCAGGAATATTTTGGCGGTGTTTGCAGTCAGGTGGATGGGGAAAAGGGAAATAGGAAAGCTCTCCAAAAGGAAAATTTAGTTCTTTTTCCTTCAGTTCAAGATTGTTCCTTGTGGATGACTGTTCAGACCTTGCCTGAAATTCTTTGGTAGAACAAGACCTCATGTAAAGCACAGACAGAAAGCCAGCATTTCTGTTTAAGCTAAGACTACATATATGGCTTCAAAGCTGCTGAGCAGTTATGATTTCTGCTTATTCTATGTGTGACCATGATTGCTTAAGTCATTACATTTCTCTATGTCTATTAAAAAAAATGAGTAACAGCTCTTGCCTAAATGTTGATTCACTCTAGTGTTGAATTATAAAAGCATGGATTAGTGATTAATTACTCATTAACTCTGTCAACATCTTCAGTCAGAATGTGCCCTCTAAGAACACGCTGCTCACGAACATAAGGCCACGTGCTTTTGGACACTGTTTTAGAAATTATTCACTTATTGTGTTTCTTGTATGCTAGCAATTGAAAGCCTTCTTTTCAGAAGCACAGGTCATCTGATTTTATGCTTTTTTGGAGTGTAATTTTGTTTAGTTCCCAAACTCTCATGGTTTAAAACTTTTAGAATGCTAATGAATGGGCTAGGTCCCTTCCTCGTGGAAATTCATCCTGCCAGTGAAAATGTATTTTATTTCTGGAAAATCCTTGCTTACAGGGCTTTGCATCCATAATCTAGTTTTCATTCTTTAGCTCAATAAGATACATTTAGCAGCAGCTATTAACTGCCTTCTGTTAGTGTTGGAATAGAATCATTAGGGATCGGAAGGGACCTTGAAAGATCATCCAGTCCAACCCCCCTGCCACAGCGGGATCACCTAGACCAAGTCACACAGGAACACATCCAGGAGAGTTTTGAAAGTCTCCAGAGAAGGAGACTCTACAACCCCTCTGGGCAGCCTGTTCCAATGCTCCAGTACCCTCAAATACTTCAGTTAAAGTTAAGGCAACAGTTGTCATGTGGTAGTAGAATACTAAAAGACTTGAAAGGTCCTTTAGCTCAAAATGACATTTTTAATTTTTGATCACTTTTACAAATAAAAATCAAGGATTTTGAAAACACAAAGTAGATTTTAACTGAAAAGTTATTTTCTTTTAGTGGGTATTTAAAGAAAAAAATTACATCTTCAGAATACTTTTAGCTTTTGCCATGAAAACCATTCATAAAACCTGATCTGTTCAGGAAACAACTTTGGTTTTAGCCAGTCAGCTTTTAATAAGGAGTTATGGAAAAACTCTCAATCGATTTCTAGCTTCAGTAGTGCTTTATTAGTATTTATTTCACAGTTGTTCCATTTGGTAGATAAGTGAGAAGTGAACTTCACAAACATGTGAGTGTTAATTATAGCATGTTAAGATAAGCAACTGAAAGTTCTCATTTCCACTTGGACTGATATAAAAATAGCCTATCTCATGATATTTTGACACATCTTTTTTAAACCCTCTACTATATCAGGAAGATACGAAATAGATGTGTGAAAACAGAGTGCAAAAGAAAGTATTTTTCTAAATATTTGAGAAGATTTTAAATTAGTCTGTAATTCTCATCAGTGGTTATATTTAGTTTTTCAGTGACGTGGAAGTGGTTCAGTCATATTTTGTTGTACTCCATGAGTAATGGCTTAGTACTACCATAGTATTTTTGAACACTCTACAGTAGATCATAAAACATATGCAGAGACATGAATGGTGTGAGACAGAAAGGCAACATGAAGTGCCAGGAAGAAACCAACATGGTTACACACTGTTATTTTCTTTCTTCCTGGTGGAAGTCCAGTCCATGTATATTACATGGAACATTAAGGGTATGGGTGTGCTCTGTGATGCAGTGTGATCTGCTGGGTCCTGTTCCTTCTGTCATTCAGGCCTGTGGCCAGGACCATACCATGTTAAGCTCTTAAGGCCACCATACTCAGGTTTCATTCTTAAGGATAGCAGTGATACAGGGGAGGAGCAGAATACAGCATAATCAGGTCTCATTCCAGTAGGGATCAAGATAGACTGGAGAACTCTCTCAGACTTGTGCATCTGAGATGAATCCTCAGATCACAGAATCATTAAGGTTGGATCATCGGGTCCAACCTTCAACTCAACACCTCCATGCCCACTAGATCGTGTCCCAAAGTGCCATATCTACTCACCTTTTCAACACCTCAAGGGATGGTGACTCCAGCACCTCCCTATCCCTACCCTATTGATGACACTTAAAGGGCCATCTAGATCCAGTAACTCTCAAATTACTTCTAAGGGAACCACATAAAATTTGGGTCAAGAGGCAAAGTGTATGTCCAAGCACAAAAGGAGTGCTATAGAATTTGTTTTGTGTTAATTTACACCTTGTAAAATTGTTTTCTGCACTGCTGTGATAGAGTTCCTTCCATTTTTCTCTCAAAGGAATCATAGTCTCATATTTTTCCCCTTTGGTGTGTTTGGCTTCCTGCTTTAATCCAATTCTCACAGCTCAGGGGAATCATCAGACCTGGCTGAGATTTGTACCTTTTCGGAGAGCTCATCAATAGTTTACATAACGCTGTGGCAGGGCCAGGGCTCAACACAGCTGGAGAGGCACTCAGCAAGAGCTCCGAGCTAAGCAGAAAAAGCCTTCTTGAGCATCTCGGTTTTGTTTAAAGAAGAGGTTTTTCCTTCTAAAGAAGCCAAAGCAACACAAAAGCAGTGTGTGCAGGTTTGCTGGCAGCTGGTGTGCTGTGACTGATGATGCTTGTGTTAATTATGTTCTCACCATTGCCATGTGATCCACCCATCTGCTTTTCAAAGCCAGCTGTTTTCCTTTATCTTCCTGTTGAACTATGAGTTATTCAGGGCAGTGACCATCTTTATGTAGGGAGCCAGCAGAGAAGCAAGTGCAGTGAAACTGTGATGTGGGAGTACCAGAGTCATGAGACAAATAATGAAACTAGAGAGCTAGGAAAAACACAGATTCTTTTTTTTTCTCCCACATTATCTTTTCCAGTTTATAAGTTTTTAAATATTAATTAGAGCTGAACCGAGAATGTGTTGAGAAGATTAAATTGGTGAGTTTTGGCCTTCGTGGAATTCAAAAAATGTGCTTAGCCACTGTCAGATGTCTAGTAATGTTTTAGTAAAAACTATTTGCTATGCAATCGATACAAAAGTACTTTACCACATTTATTTATTTATTTCTAGTTTGCAACTGATTACTTATGGTGCTTATACTCAATATTCTCCCTGGAGTTTACTGGATAAGAATACATTCTAGCCTAGAAAAGTCATGACTTTAAGACTCTCTTCCAAGTCACTAGCAATAGAGCAAGAGGAAACAGTCTCAAGTGGTGCCAGGGGAGGTTTAGATTGGACATCAGGAAAAATTCCTTCCCTGACAGAGTGGTCAGGGGGGATTGGAACAGGTTGCCCAGGGAGGGGATTGAGTCACTGTTCCTGGAGGTGTTAAAAAACCAAGTAGATGTGGCCATGGGGGGACAGGGTTTAGTGGGGATGGTGGGGTTGGGTTGATGGTTGGGCTGGATGATCCTGTAGGCCTCTTCCAACTTTAATGATTCTATAAAGCGGTGGGATTTTAAGCATCTGATTATGCTCCAAAATGTGCTGTTGGGTGTGAGAACAGCATTTCCTATCCAGTGTGGGAAACTGTAAACTTTCTTGGCTTTATTTCTTACCTAAAACGTAGGAGCGTTTAATGTTTTGAAGCAGTTACTTTTACTTCATGGTTTGTGAGGTTTTTTATGGGTTTGGATCTACTTCTCCGTTTAGAGAAAAGCTGACAGCACATCCTCACGCATTTAAGGACAAGATTTAGTTATGGGCTTGGTACAACCCATGATGTTGAAGGTCTTTTCCAACCTAGGTAATTCTGCGATTCTATCATTTCTATGACTCCTGTTCTCGCAAGAACACTGGCATTTGTGTAGAGAGCAGCCATTTGAGTACGAAAAGAAGAGTTCCTGTAAAATAATGCAGAAGGTGTGTGATGGTAATGAAAACAAACAGCTGTTCAGGGCATAAAGAGTCTGTTGCTTCACAGTATTTGTCTGGTTCTTGACTAAACAGCCATATATGTATATCTGCGAACACACAGCATAAACTAAAGTGATTCCAATGATTCCAGAATTCCCATTCTGGCCTTTAACCAGCAAAGATAATCTTGTTCTCTCCCTTGGAAGAACACCCTCTTTTTCTGTCCTGCTTTTAATGATGCCATGTGTTATTTTCCTTTAACAAGCAAATGATTTCAAAAGAACAAACAAATGAGCTGAAAGATTTCTTAAAGACCTATAAAGGAAACACTGCACAATAGTTTGAATTCTCCTAGTGTTGCCATGTGAGGCACTCAGTAATAGTATTATTGTTTGGGTTCTCTTTAGCTGTCCTTGTAAGCTTTGCTTGTGAGCTACATGGTAGTGCTGACTTTTCTCTTAAATGGCCTTTAATGAAATTGGTTAAAACAGTAGAACATGAAGGGGAATACTGGTGAATAGTGGAGACTGAGAATTTCTGCAGGATGGACTTGTTCACCTTGCACAAACGCAGAATTTTACATCAGAATAAAGTCTAAACAATGCCTGCGGTAAGGATGGATAAGGTTCATAATTGAGGAAGCTGAGGGGAGACCTCATTGCTCTCTACATATACTTGTAGGAAGACTGTAGTGAGGTGAGTGTTGGCCTCTTCTCCCCAGCAATTAGAGATAGGATAAGAGGAAATGGGGTCAAGTTGTGCCAGGGAGGTTCAGATTGGATATTAGGAAAAATACTTTCCCAGTAAGAGTGGTGAGGCCTTGGAACAAGCTGCCCAGGGAGGGTAGAGGCACTGTCCTTGGAGGTGTTCAAAGGGCAGACATGGTGTTTCAGGAGATGATTTAGTGGTTAGGGGTTGTAGGGCAGAGGGCTAGTCTTGATGATCTTGAAGGTCATTTCCAACCTTGATGATTCTATGATCCTATGACTATATAAAGAGTCTGAAGGTTGTCAAGTCCTGATGTAGAAACTGGTCGATGAAGCTACTAGGCCATTAGCCATCATATCTGAGAAACCATGTGAATCTGGTTGACAGGGCTCTGGAAAACGAGGTCTGGTGAGAGGTATCCCTGCCTATTGCTGGGGGGGGGTTGGAACTAGGTGATCTCTGAGGTGCCTTCCAACCTAAAACATTCCGTGAATCACTGAGATGCGTGAAAACGTTGTAAGTGCATATACCTCACATGATGATAGAATCATGGAATTATTAAGGTTGGAAGAGACCTACATGGTCATCAAGCCCAACCGTCAATCCCATGCCAGTGACAACACTAGAATCTGAATGATAGAATCTGCCTGAGCTGTGATTTATTTTTCAGCATAAGGAAAATCATATGCCACTGGCATGCTGTAGCCTGGATAGAGAGCTGAGAAGGAAGAAGTAAGTGTTCAAGGCTTTGAATGAAATAGTACTAGAAGGAAAACCAGAGTCCCTCTTGAAGATCTGGATCCTATTGTTCTAGCTTACTGCATTTAAGTGGGTATTGGACAATTTGTGAGAGGCTAATTCGTCTTATTAGGAGTGGAACACATAATTTCAGCACGGCTGCTGAGATACAGGTGAGAGGTTTTCCTGTTATCCTAGTCCTGATGCATCTGGTTCTTCCTTTGAGCCCAGATTTTAATCTCAAAATGTACTCTGAATTTGTCACAAATTTGAACTGGGTCTGTAATCTGGACTAGATTGGAGGTCCTTTCCAGAGAATTCTCTGAGTCTGTTCTATGGTAGAGATTTTTCCTCTGTTTTAATTGTTTGCATGTTTTTCTTGAAGTTCTGGTCTCCTGTTTGTGAGAAAAGTCACTAACAGATACTTCACATTTTCTTGAATCAATAATCCAACTTGTAGGAGAGATTCTATCAGCTATTCCCTGTCTTCAGTTTCTGAGTTCCATGTAAACATTATTCCATGTTAATTATTCCTGGATACAACTATTACCTTAAAAAGCATGGAATGTTGTCTGCTTCTAACGTCTAAAGCGAACCAGACCCTTTAAGCACATATCAAAGCAATTAACCTTCTTATCATGTACTTGGGAACATGCAAAGAGAACGACTCTGGTGACGTCATTGGCAGGTCACCCTCCAAGAATAATGGAATCCTACAGGGAGGTGTGCCCTGAGGCACACTGTGTTGCCATAATTAGGTTGAAGGCTCCCTTGGAAACGATGCCTTTGCAGGCATCAGCATTTGCAGGAACTAATTGTGGTGTGTTTTTGCATCAGTATTGGCGTACTGCATCATTTATGGCCTGAAAATAGCTGTAATTGTGTGCATGATTGAGTCATTTCCTGAATTTAGTATCCTAAGCAGAGTAGGAATTAAATGACTAACACACTCTTGACTTTGTCATCTTTTTTATCTCTGGATGGATTTGGAAAAGATCTCTCAGTGCTTTTGCATTTTTAAGCCAAATTAGATTTGGTGTATTTTAGTGCTGCTGAGACTGACAGGTTAGCAATAATCATTGTTCCCAGGCTGAGTGCATGCAGGTGCTGGGAGATCTCCCTACCCTCGTGCAGCTCTGCCAACGCATTTCTGATCAGCAGCACCTCTGCTGTGCCAGGAACTGCAAGTTTATTCTGCACTGTGAATTGTTGAGATGGAGAAACGGTCAGCAGAGGATGAGGATGAGGTCGTCACTCCTGTTTCATTTGCAGCTCAAGCTGGAAACAAACACTCTATCCTCAGCTCCTTCCACTCCTGCATTATATCAACCTGCATCTCAGGAGGCCCTGCTTCTGCTGAATCTTGCCTGTGGTCGTCTCCTTCTTGTAGGGGCTTGTTGTCTTAGTTGTGAGGCTGTACTTTTGTCTTTTTAACTGGCAGGTCCTCCAGACAGGATAAAATGACAGTTGTTTGCAATCTCTCGAAAGCAAAATAAACAATTGGCACTGTTTTTTAAATCAGTGCTGAAGAACTAGAATCCTGCTGCCACTCAGAGGGTGCAGCATATTAACTATGAATCATCAATATTTCTGGTGCCATCATTATTACACACACACACACATACAACCCCCCCCCAGTACTTGCATTTGTATCAAACCCTATTATTGAATTTATTTGTACTGCTTTTCTATCCTGTACCGGTTAATCGCGAGCCCTATTTCAACTCAGAATCTGAATGTTATTTACCATCTGTCTCCAAGGGATGCACTTGCCAAGTCCCTTAATTTGCTATAATTGGCAGGTTTTCAGTGTACATAATTTATATTAAAAAAAAAAAGCCACAAAAAAAAAGAGATTAATTAAACCATTTCTTATGTGCCCCCTAGAAGTGTTCCAAAAGGATGGCTTTAAGGCCACGAGGTCTGCTCTGTGTATGTGCTGTCACAGCTGATCACATTAAAAATGTATGTTGGGTTGGTCCCTTGTGCCTCCACGTTGGTCAGAAGGATGTCGTTGGCACCTGGGTAACATCCCACATAAACAGGGAATTAAACCTCTTGCATTTGCATTTGTGCCTTTTGTTCACACACTCAGAACTCCTAGGCTGTGGGATAATTTATGGATACCTCCATGGAGGCAGGTCTGTAGCTGATATGATAGGAAACGCTGTGGAGGAAAAAAACCCAATGCAAAACTCCCAGCAGATGCACAGAATACTAACTAGAGCTACTGGAAGACATCATGTGTGTGGTTTGTAAATGTGATTTATACCTTCCTTTCTCTTAGCCTCTTGCTCCTGACAGCACCAGGTTGAGGAACGCGTGGTGCGGAGCTGCGATGCTCAGGGCAGGCAGCTGTCAGGCTGGGGGTGTCAGCAGTTCTTCTGGGTTACTTGTGGAGATATGGCTGGCTACTATGTCTTCTGCTGCACTGCTCTCACTGTTCTTTCAGGGCAGTGGCAGACAAAAGATTGAGAGAGAAAGTGGTGGGGATGATTAATTTTATTTGGCCTGGAAATAGAGAGGAGAAGAACAGAGGAATAGAGATATTTCCTTGATCCTTTTACAGGATCTATGATGATATCAAAGTGATATATGAGACCTTCACCATCCCAGAAGTTGCTGACATGTGACCATACAACTTTCTAGTTTGTCAGTCAAAGTGTTATTTCACAGTATCAGAGTAGACCAGATTGGAAGGGACCTCAAGGATTGTTCAGTCAACCCCTTAAACTAAAGAAATGCGGTTTAAATGAGATGGACCAGCACTCTGTCAAACTGAGTGTTAAAACTGTCTCAAGCTGAGGAATCCACCGCTTCCCTGGGAAGACCATTCCAGTGTCTGATTGCTCTCATGGTGAAAAAGTTTCCTCTGGACATCAATCAGAATCTCCCTTGTCTTTTCTATGAGATAATGTGTGAAAAAGGACTTCTGTCTTCTTGGCAGCCACCCTTTATGCCCTGGTACATGGGAACAAGGTGTCTCCTAAGCCTTCTCTTCTCAAGGCTGAACAATTGCAGCTCTCTCAAGCTTTCTTCACACGCTAGGTGTTTTAGTCCTTTGATTATCCTTGTGGATCTTCGATCTATCAGGATCCTCTCCAGCCTGTCCACATATGTTTTTGTATAGCAGAGACCAAAGATGAATGCATTTATTTATATAAACCATTGAAGAAAAGCACAAATTAAGTGAATTTGTGAAAGCAGAGCTGGACGGGTCTGTTCCTACCACTGTTCCATTGAGTTTTGCATGTACCATTTCAGACACAAGTAAGAGATGCTTATTTCTTGCTTTGCTCATTTGCAGCTGTTCAAACTGCCCTCTTTTCAAACTCAGGAAGCCACGTTTGCTGAAACTAATTCTATTAGTGAATAATGAAAATGTATAGAATATCAGGGGTTGGAAAGGACCTCTAGAGAACATAGAGTCCAATTGCCCTGCCAGGGAATAGGGGTACAGAGCTGCATCCAGGTGGATTTGAAAGTCTCCAGAACAAGAGACACCACAATCTCTCTGGGCAGTCTGTGCCAGGGCTCTGTCACCCTCTGTCACCCTCAGAGGAAAGAAGTTGGTAGGAAATTTCAGTCATTTTTTGACTTAATTAAATTTCAGTCTTTAGGTAAAAATCTACTTTCCCATGTCATGAGATTATTTCTTGTAGTATTTTGGAAGGAAAAGCTTGGGATGTGTAACTGGACATCCTCTGTAATAGTAGTAATGTTAGTGACTGTAGTGTTCATTAGATTAGCTAGTGTCAGTGATCTGAAATCCATTTCACATCTCCTTCCCCTATACAATTCCAGTAAAATTCTCTTCCACAGTTAGTTTCTGTTCAAACAAAGACTTTTTCAGCACGACAGTAAGGTCCTCAGTTGAATACTGCGGTGGATATGATATAAATTTCTAGGTACATTAAAGCAAAGCAACACAGCAATACTGTGAAGGGCAACAAACTCAAACTAATGTCCTAAACTGTCTCCTTCAGAACTGAGTGAATGAAACCTGCTGAGACCAGCAATAAACCATTAAGGCAGATTTCACAGAAACACAGAGTGTCTTCAGTCGGAAGAGAATTTTAAGATGATAAAGTTCAAGATTTGACCCAGCACTGCCAGGTCACCACTAACCCAGGTCACTGCTAAACCATGTCTCTCAACACTACGTCTGTCAGCCTTTTAAATAGCTCCAGGGATGATGACTCCACCAGTGTCCTAGGCAGCTGGTTCCAATGTCTGATAATCATTTTGGTCAAGAAATTCTTGCTAACATCCAGTCTAAACCTCCCCTGGTGCAGCCTGCGTCCATTTCCTCTGGTCCTATCGCTTGCCATCCAAGAATTTTTATCTAGCTTTCTTGCAAGCCTGGGACTGTAAACCAGCCCTAGACAGTGAATCAAAGTATATTTTGTTAAAGCGACATCACTTTGCAGTCAAGTGTCTGATTTTACGTGGACCTAACAAATGGTTTTGAGCTTTCTGGAATTAGCAAGACACTAACCAGAGTTTTCCAGAGCACTGAGATGAAGTGTGATGAACATCTCCTGTTCCCTTATTCCTGTATATACACCAAAATATTGTCTACATAGAGTAATTTTGGTTCTTGTTGTGCCTGAAGGACACAGAGGCAATGTGAAAAGTCATAGTGACCTTCTGAAGGCAGAACCAACTTGATCTTTGCTCTGCCTTCTCTTGTCAAAACTGATAGCATTATTCAGATTGGAAAAGGCTCTTGAGATCTTAGAATCATTAGGGATAGGAAGGGACCTCAAAAGATCATCTAGTCCAATCCCCCTGCCACAGCAGGATCGATCATAAAGTCCAACCAATAACTCCACTCTACAAATCTACCCTAATCCATTGAGTGCCAAATCAGGCCCTTCAATGCAGAATGTGTTTGAGAAAAAGACCTTTTTTTTTAGTGTTTTTGCTTTTAAGTGTTTCATTTTAATCCAGGTGTCCTGAGAAAATGTGTGGCTTTCCATAACACAGCTTTCCTCAACAATGCCTAGGAAAAAGTAAAGTAAATCAAAAATGAAATGGTAATGGAAGGAGCTATAGATATTACAGTTTAGAGCGACTGCCTTTGTAAGGGCTACAGAGTTCAGATGAAACCTATTTCCCTTCATTCCTGAAGTATGAAGCTGAATTAAAATGTCTTCAGTATTTCATGAGAAAAAAAATAAATGGGGAGAATCATAGAACCCTTAGGGATTGGAAGGGACCTCAAAAGATCATCCAGTCCAATCCCCCTGCCACAGCAGGATCACTTAGGCCAAGTTGCACAGGATCACATCCAGGCGGGTCTTGAACGTCTCCAGAGAAGGTAGGAGAGGAGGAGGGAGGGTAACAGCAACAAACACACTCCTACATTTCTATGCTGAATCCTCATCGTGCTTCCTATCAAGAGGATTTTATCACGTTTAAACTTTTTAAGATGCTCAGGTTTCATGGAAATATCAGCGCTAGTCCTCTGGAATAAGCTCTTCTGATAATGTGGCTTTCTGAAGTCATTCAAACACTGATCTTTACTGAATTTCTCTAAGAGAAATCTGAGTCTTCTGGGAAATCTGCCCTTTGATGTGGGCACAGTGACATTTGTACACAAGTCAATCTATGGGTAAGATTTCAGAGCTTGGTGTTTCCAGCACGACAGCTCTCCTATAACCCTGTCCTTTGCACTAGTGCTTTTATTTTGTTATTTGATGCGTGCAGCTCTCAGTGTCGATTCGGAAAGAACGGCTGTAAGGTCATGGGAGTCTTTGCTGATTCAGGAAAGGCATGTTTCATTGCAAAAGGCTGCTTTTATTTTGATTTTGTTTTTCACCATGGAATGCTGTTGTGGTTGTTTCAATGTTTACAAGATATTTCCTTCAGAGATAGTTTCATTTCTGCCAAAATAAAAGTTAAAAAAACATAATAATAATAAAAAAAAATCCATTAATGAGCTGACAGTGCTTTTAATACTGCTTCAAAAGAAGAGGGAACGCTCGTGTGCCAAACAAATGTTTGGAACAGGCTCAGACAGCACCATTTGTTCTGCAAGGGAATCATCCGCAACAGGACACTTCAGCAGCTGAACATCTACAAGCGCTCAGAGGGTCTGGTGCTCAGATGGTCAGGCTGTGTCCAAGAGATGGGGCATTTCTGTTAACATGGCAAAAGGCTGTGCTCTACCTCACGCAAGGGGAGGAAAAAAGCACCTAGCTAAAGGTTTGGGACTCTCCGCAGAAAGAAGTTCGAGAGCTTTAGGCACAAGTGTGGATGTGGGAGTAGGACATGTCTTGGCTCATCAAGAAGGGGAATGCTTTTGACAGGGTAGAGGCACATTCTTGATGTTTGTCAAACTTTCTGACACATTTTTATCCGTTTTGAGACAGTGACAAAAGTGTCTCAGGCATTTCTCAAAAATCTTAGTCTCATTTTATGACCAGAATCTTATAAGAAAATGACAGCAAAAACTGAGAAGTGGGATTTCTTATTTTCACAGGCACTGTGTTGACTGAGGTCATCTCCAAAAGAATGAGCTAGGAAATAGAATCATAGAATCACATAGTGTTAGGGCTTGGAAGGGACCTCTTGAGATCATCTGGTCCAACCCCTCTGCCACAGCAGGATTACCTGGGACAGGCCAACAGGGCTGCATCCAGAGGGGTCTTTGAGAGTCTTCAGAGCAGGAGACTCTACCATCTCTCTGTTCCAGGGCTCCATCACCCTCACATAAAGAAGTTTCTCCTCGTGTTGAAGTGGAACTTCCTGTGTTCTAGCTTATCCCCGTTACTCCTTGTCCTGTTACTGGGCACCACAGCAAAGAGACTGGTTCCTTCCTCTTGACTCCCACTCCTCAGATATTTATAGATATTGATAAGATTCCTCTCAGCCTTCTCCACACTAAACAGCTCCAGTTCTCTTCAAGGAGAGGTGTTCAAGTCCACATAACATATCATACCTCTCTAACAAACTTGAATATAATAACAAGCATACCTAGAAAGCTTCTGAAACATTTATCCTCTTCTCTTTATGTTTGTCTCTTCTTCATGGAATTTTGTGCTGTTGTTTCAGGAGATGGTTTAGTGGTTGTAAGTTGGATGGTTGGACCTGCTGATCTTGAATATCTTGATGACTCTATGCTTCTATGATCTGTGATTCTGTGGAGCTGCTAGTACATTCCCACCTGGGAGAAGCTATCAGGATGTGGCCCTGTGCACTCAGGACAGCTTTGCTGTTCCATCAGAACAGAAGCTGAATATCAGTTAAGGTGAATTTTGTTTCATTTTCTCTGCAGATCATCCTTTGGACCCAGATCTCAGCTAGTGTTAATTGATGCAGCTCTGAATTTAATTAAACTTTGGATGCTTTCGCTGCCCGAGAATCTGTCCTGTAGATTGCTTTTGGAATAAGCTTATATTTGGTTTGATCTATTCACAATTGTAATTTATGCTTTAACTGAAGGTAAATTATGGCCTTTTGGTGATTAATTTCCTGTTCTCATGCCAAGTCAACTTAAGATGTGCTGACTTAATTTATCACTAACCAGCAGTTACTCTCGAAGCATAATTATAAGAAAAAGCACATCATTTTGACCGCTGAGCAATCATGCGGGCAGACCATACCTTAAATTTTGCCTCTAATTTTCTATAAAGTTAGCACTTACTTCTCTGAGCAGATCTCTATGAGAAGAAGAATTACAGGGAACCAGAGGCTATGGTTTAGAAGGTGGTTTATGAAGCTGAAGCAGGACACTTTCAAAAGGATCAAAGGCAGCAGCACAAAACCTTTTGTTAGTCAAATAATTCAGTTATTACATTTAGCATTTATTAGGTTTATCACAACACAAAGGTGTGTTTATGAGATAGCAGTGAGTAAATTGTTATCAAATGAGCTGCACGTAGGCCGATCATGAATGCAACAGGTTGCCCAGGGAGGTAGTAGAGACCCCATCCCTGAAGATATTCAAGGTGAGACTCGACAAGGTTCTGAGCAACCTGATCTAGTTGAAGATGTCCCTACTCACTGCAAGGGAGTTAGACTGGATGACCTTTGGAGGTGCCTGCCAACCGGGGCTGTTCTATTCGTGTCATAGGATTACTATGGGAAAACCCTGAGTTGGAAAGGACAAGGAGTTGTGCTGCTTTGAACCTCCTGTGGATGCTCGCTGGTGCAATGATATTATTCTCCACCGCATTGGAAGGAAATTTTCTGTGACCCACCTGCAGCGCTTGCTGAAGTTTCCTCTCCCTTTGGACTCAGAGGAAACTTTTTTTCACCATGAGAGCAATCAGACACTGGAATGATCTTCACAGGGGAGTGGTGGATTCCTCAACTTCATTGCTCTACACTGGAGGGTGTCCAGGATAAAACAACAAAGATTAAGAAGTAGAACACCTCCCTTATGAGGAAAGGCTGAGGGATCTGGGTCTCTTGAGCTTGGAGAAGAGGAGGCTGAGGGGTGACCTCATTAATGTCTGTAAATATGTGAGGGGTGGGTGTCAGAAGGATGGAGCCAGGCTCTTAAGGTCATCTGGTGGTAGAACAAGGGGCAATGGGTGCAAGGTGGAACAAAAGAGGTTCCATATCAATATCAGAAGGACCTTCTTGCCAGTGAGGGTACCAGAGCATTGGAACAGGCTGCCCAGGGGGGTTGTGGAGTCTCCTTCTCTGAAGACGTTCCAGACCTGCCTGGATGTGTTGCCATGAGACTTGGTCTAGGTGATCCTGCTGTGGCAGCAGAATTGGACTACATGATCTTTCGAGGTCCCTTCTGATCCCTAATTATTCTAGGATTCTATGAACTTGAGACAGTTTTAAAGCTCAGCTCAGCTTGACAGGGTGGTGCTTGGCTAGTGTATTTAAATTGCATGTCTTTAGCCTAAAGTGTTGGACTAGATGATCATTGGGTTTCCTTCCAATGTGGTCTACTCTGATACTGTAAATTCTATCTAGGGGAATGCAGGGGGTCCATTACAGAGAAGCACTGAGTCATGAGATTAAAATTCCTGTCTGCTCAAATGTGCTGTGTTTTAGGGACAAATATGTTCTCTGTGCAAGTTGTCTTTCCTAATAACAGGAGAGCTCCTCCAAGAAAACCAAAGCTGCTTGCTTCATCTCTGAAAGGCAGAAAGAGGTGAGATTGCCTGCAGTTGGGTCTCTGCCTGTCTATTTCCAAAGGCAGGGAAATTATCATTTTTTCAAATTCCCTCAGGCAGCAGTAGCCAAGCCAAGTTGGCTCTAGCCAGCTCCTGTTTGTGAAATGTAATTCTGTGGTAATGAGCTGGTGACAACTTGAAGAAAAGAGTCTAAATATCCTCAAAACAATTCCAAACATGACTAAATATGTGAAGGAAACTTCTAATAACTGCCTCATGGGGACCAAGAGCCCTGTGTAATAATGCAAACATCATTTATTTTGCGAGACAAGAGCAGATATATATTTTGATCCTCTTCCTTTCTTTTCTTTCCTGAATATATATAGATGTGTGTATCTCTATAACCGCTATCAGTCTCTCCAAATGACCTATATTTCATGCAGAAGCTAGTGGTTCTGTCATGGTTGGAAAAAGCAGAAATTGAAGTCTTAGCCAACACCTGATGTGACCACGGGAGATACGGATAGATTAAAGCCGAGGGTGTGATGATGTATAAGCCTTGAGATTTTTATGCCATACTGTTGTGATTTCACAATTTATGAGACTCATGCTGTTAAACAATGGAACCGAAATAAGGAAATTATATAGAAGTCTGTTGTGTTATTTAACAATCCCAAAACAATCCATATATTGCATAGCGGGTGGAACCAAGCCAGTTTGTTCTCTCTGAGAAAATCTGCTATATTCCAAAGTCATTCAACATTCTCTTTTCCTTCTGATGTTTTCCCCTTTTGTTTGAGCCTTGACCACTGAAGCTGGTGTAAATTTCTTGTGTTCCTGACATTTTAGAATAAAACATCTAAGAGGCAAGGAATTTTGTTTCCATCTAACACAGTGTGAAGAGCTGCTCTGGTATTGCTGAGGATACCGTAGTCTGAGAGATACAATTTCTTATGATGTGAAGCCAGTTATTTTGTCCCGAGTAACACACTATCCTTCCAGCAGCCCTGTTCCACATCCCAGACCTCTGGACCACTTGCAGAGAGTAATTTCTGTCACAACCACATCTTTTTGTACCTCCTGAGCGGTGAAAACAAGTTTATAACAAATAATTGGGCTTGAAAAATTTCAGACCAGTACTAGACTTCAAACAGTTTGCCAGGGAGTCACTCTCTGTGTGACTGGAACAGCGCTGGCATCAGTCATTGTGGTTCAAAGCAGGTCAGGCTCTTGGACAGTTTGCCAGGGGTTGAAATGCAACTGTCACCAGTTTGTGAACAAGTGGGGCACTGTACTTCCATATCCTGTTATTCCAGCAGTAACCACAAGCAAGTGTGCTTATACTGGAAACCTGAGACTCATCTTGGAGTCATCATCACTAGGACCTTGAACTCCTTGTGAATAGTAAGTTATCCCCTGGGGCAGCAATGTGCCCTTGTGGACAAGAGGGCTGATGATATCCTGGGGTGCATGGAGAAAGTGTGTCAAGCTGGTCTAGGGAGGTTGTTCTCCCCCTCCACTCTGCCCTGGTGAGATCACATCCAAGGTACTGTACCCAGTTTTGGGTTCCCCAGTTCAAGATAGGCAGGGATCTACTGGAGAGAGTTCAACAGAGAGATATGAGAATGAAGGGACTTGATGATGAAGGGGCCACTCTCTTCTTGGTGGTGCTCAATAATAGGATAAGAAATAATGGAGATAAGCTATAACATAAGAAGATCTAC
>VZRI01012697.1:60257-72117 GCA_013397515.1 Upupa epops | reverse complement strand
GAGAATTGTGCTGGATGCATCTGATAACCATTCAGTAACACTGAGCTGGGGTTTTAACATGGTAATTACTTTTGTGGTATTGCACAGCAGAAAATAATACAATGCAGTGGGTGGCTGTTCTGTTCCTTTAATATCCACGCTATCTTCTCAGTAAAGTAGTCTGGAAATCTCTTTATGGAGTCTGAGAGAGGAAAAATGATAACTGGAAATTTTCAAACTCAGAAAAACAAATTCAACAGAAAAGCTTTGGAAAAAATCAACACTTCTGTGGCAGAGACTGAGTTTGTCTGAATGGCCACTGCAATGGAGGGGGCTGCCTGGGGGGCATTGTGGAGTCTCCTTCTCTGAAGATGTTTGAAACTCAGCTGGACTTGGTCTGGGTGATCCTGCTGTGGCAGGGGGATTGGACTGGATGATCTTTCTAGGTCTCTTCTGATCCTTAATGATTCTATGATTGTATGAATTCCTTCTGCCTAATGATCTGGCATCCCTGTCCTATCATCTTCTCCATGGTAGCGAACAGTAAACTGATTAAGAGCCTCTCCACAACATTGTGAAATCGCCACTTTAAACCAAGAACAATGTTATTTTTAACAGTGCTGGCTTACAAACATATTTAACTTTCAAATTCCTATGCCCACTGTCTTGGTGAGTGTGTGGATTATGGGGAGTTTTACCAGGCTGTGTGAATGTGTTTTGCTTGCTGTTGCTGCAGTGAGGGAGCACCCTTTTGCAAGATGGATATAATACATTTTTAGACCCGTTGCCCAGCTGCTGAGATAAATTATTGGTGCTTCCTGCTGGTGAAGGTGTGCGCTCAGCATAGCTGCTCTCAAAATCTGCTGGTTTGGTTTTGAGTTTAGAATCCAGTAAGACATTAGGTGTTTTTCTCATATTGCTTCCTCTTATGCTGTAGGTATAAAGTCTTCTACAGTAGTTGGTTTGCACAGTATCCCAGATGACAAGGTTGGAAAGGACCTCAAGGATAATCCAGTCCATTCCTTTAAGCTAAAGAAATGCGGTTCAAATGAGCTGGCCCAGCACCCTGTCAAGCTGAGCCATAAAACTGTCTGCAGTTGAGGAATCCACCACTTCCCTGGGAAGACCATTCCAGTGTCTAATTGCTCTGACAGTAAAAACCTTTCTTCTGGAATCCAATCAGAATCTCCTGAGGAGCAACCTGTATCCATCACCCCTTGTCTTTTCTTGTGAAAAGGGAGTCTTCCTCTTCTTGGCAGCCACCTGTTGTGTGGTGATAAGGTCCCTCCTAAGCCTTCTCTTCTCAAAGCTGAACAAATAAGCGATCCTCACAGTTCCAATATTAATGCACATCATGTGACAGAGTTGTAGGAAGCTACTTGGAGGTAGCCAGTAGATCAGCAGCAGGACTGAAAACAGTCCAGCAGCTCCCTGAGGCATTCACTCTCATCCATTTGACCACTAAGCTGCTGTAAGTACTTGTTTAAGTGCTCAGCTGCCATTTAACCTCGAGCTTCCAAAGTCATCAGAACGGCAGATAAATGCTGTCTAGTCCAAGACCAGACACCCATGTTTCAGCATTGGCAGCCAAGAGGTTAATGAGTTGTATCTGACCTGACATGAAGCACTTGCACCAGCCTCAGCCAGGTTAAGTGGTTAGGGGAGTGGACTTGAGGATGTTGAAAGTCTTTTCCAACCTTGTTGATTCTATGATTCTAACAGTTGGAGGGCTGGTGGTAGACACTGCAGCTGGGTAGTACCCTGCTGCTCCCAGATAAGAGGGGATCCTGCAAGCCCATGTAGATAGTCCCTACTTTCTGCTGCAGGCATAGATATTTCCTTTATGGAGAAACATTTTCTACCTCCTCTCCTTCATTCTTTGGAATAAGGTTTACTCAAAATCCTGACCAAGAAATCTATGTTGAGAGGACAACAGGCAAACATAAGCCCTTGAGTGTGGGAGGGTAGACACGTGGTGTTAATGGCACTGCTTGCTGTGCACTGAATTAATCACATCTGTATGTCCTCTGCAGAGCCAAGGCTAGGATGAACTGTCAGCCAGCATAAAGCAGAAAAAGGGCAGAAAGGAGCCTACCAGAAGGCTGGGGAAGAAATGTTCAGTAAGTTAGGGAATTATAGGATGAGGGCTTGTGTTTTGAAGCTGGAAAAGGGTAGATTTAAGGTAGACACTGGGAAAAAGTTCTTTAGTCTGAGGATGGTGGATCCCTGAAACAGTTTGCCTGGAGGAGTGGTGGAGGCTCCATCCCTGGAGACATTGAAGATCAGGCTAGATGGGGCTCTGGCCACCCTTGTCTAGTAAGGTTGTTGCAGGAGGGGTGGACTAGATAACCTTTGGAGGTCCCTTCCAACCCCAAGATTCTCTGATTTTACAGTTGCTGTGGATGTCTAATATCTGCTTCTCTGGAAATATTCAAGGACATTTTTGGTTCAAGATTGAGAAGTCACCAGATAAATTATTAACTGAGTGAATCTTACTTATTTTATGTATGTGAGCAAACTGCACTATTGTAACAGTATTCTGCACTCAGGACTGCCAGGGGATGTTCACACATTGTTCTTAATGTGTTGTTTCTTTCCGAAAGCCATATTAGTTCAGATGTTTTAAACATGAACCTGATTTAACATCCTTATTTGCAGCCCTTTTTGCCCAACATTGACAAGAAGTGAGTTTTCTTGCTACAGTGAAGCTGCAGATCTGGATTCCTACTTTCCAGCCATGCCATTGTGAAAAGGAAATCATTACACTCTCAAAAAAAAAAGTTAATAGAGGAGTTTTCACAGGGTTAGAGCCTGTGCAGACTGCTTGCAGCAGACGGAATGGTTGCCACCGCATTGTCTCATGCAACATTTTTGGGAATCTAGCTCAGATTACCTAAAGAGCTGCTAAATTTAAGTTTATTTAATTAAAAAGAAAGAAATGCAAACACAGAGGAGACAATGCCTTAAAGGAGAGAAAAAGGCCAGGTTATTCTAAGAAAAAACTCATGTCTCTCTCCAGACAGTTTAAAGATTGTTGAAATCTTTGCCAAGTCTGCTCCCCCCCTCCCTCCCCCAGCTCCTGAATGTCTTTAGGTAACACTCTGCAGCCTCTTAAATTTGACTGTGAAAAGGGAGAAAGAATTCTCCTGAAGGCTCCTGAATGATCTACAGTGCTGCAGAAGGGAAGGACTGGCTGATTTTATCATGAGATGCTCTCCCTGCTCTTATCTCAGAACATGTAATGTCTCTTTCTTCCACCTACATACTGTTATGGTGATCCTTCCTTTCCTCCCCCCTCCTCCTCCCTTCCCTCCCCAGCGACAGTGAAGCCAAAGGGAGAAAGAACCTTTAAGAAGTGGAGTAATTATTAACTAGTTTTGATCTTGGGAAGGAGGGCAACCAAAGTATTTCCTGTTTCCTATAATTAAGGGCTCAAGACTCGGTTCTGACACACACACACACACATGCATTGTTTATTTTTAATGTACTCTCCATGGGATATAATCCACTGCTTTATTGCTGTATCTTGGGCCAAATTCATAATTGGTGTAAACAGCTGCTACTCAACTGACAAGTCCTAAAATGGGGCAGAGTTAAAATGGGGTTATAAGGTTTCATCTGCTTACAGCAGGAATGCATTTGTCCTGGTTGTGCTTCCCCTTCACCTTGGCAACAAGGCCAGTGGAGGCAAGGGAGTCTCCGAAATATGTTAAAGCAGAACTGTTTGACCTTGCAGACTCGGAAGAACTGGGTAATCTGTGTATCCCTGGGGCAGATCATGAATATTTAGCTGCAGATACTCAAGATGAACAATCCCCACAGTCTGTAAGAGCTGGATCCTGCCTAAGGAATATAAATCTGTAAATCTTAGGGGTGGAAAACTGAGATTTGATAATTTGCAATGACCTAAATCATTGCACGGTAGGATTCCCATGCCCGTTGCTGATCGTATCATTGGAACCCCATAAACAACCGGGGGTGTGCAGGTTTTAGCATATTTCACCTGATTACTGTGTCTTGCTGGGGCCACTAAAATGCTCAGAGGGCTGGAGCACCTCTCCTGTGAGGACAGGCTAGAGAGTTGTGGTTGTTCAGCCTAAAAAGAAGGCGGCTCTGGGGGAGCCTTGTAGCGACTTTCCAATCTCTGAGAAGGCTGGGGGAGAACTGTTCAATAGGGCAGGGAACAATAGGATGAGGGGCTAAGGTTTTATGGAAAAGGGTAGATTTAGATTGGATGTTAGAAAAATTCTTTACAAACAAAAGGGTTTGGCTATGTGGACCATTGTGAATTTGAGGAGAAAGGACTACACTGCTTCCACATTCTGCTCGTTAAATGCTGGAAGATGAACTAAGACTTTCATAAGTTTTGATCTGTGGACTCATTCTCAGGCTGAGAGTATTCATGCCTAGCTTGTTCTTCATAGACTAGCTTGTCCTCTGTAGCCTGCAGGTGATGACTGGTTGAACTCTACTGTATTGGAAAATGTGTCTGGTTCCATCTTCTGTACAGCTACCTCCAGGTTGCTGTTAGGAGGTAAAACTCAGTTACTCCAACTAGGTGGTGTGCAGGGGCCATGCCAGGCCAGACCTCCTCCCATGGAAGAGAAGGAATAAGGACACAGCCAAGGCACGAGAAGAGGAAGGGAAAGCTTTAAAAAGTCAAGTTAGATGGGGAAAAGGGGAGGGAAGGAGCACCAGTGTGGTATCTGGGGCAGGCTTCCACATTCTCCTGGCCCTCACTTCTTCCTTTAGCAGCAGCAGTGCCTGGTAAACTGCTTTTATGGAAAAAAGGTAGAAAGTGGCATCCTGGGCTTCGTGTCTCCACCTGCATCAGCTTCTTTTGTGTGCAGCTATAACTGCATGGTTTCCTCTGTACTTAACTCCTTATGGTGGAGGTAGTTTGTGCTCAGGCCTATTCCAGGGATTTGCATGAGCTTTACACGTGCAGGTTCTTTGGGCATCCCACTCTGATCTCAGTTCTTTCTGATACAGGTGTTAATGCAAACCTATTTCACTCAATCTGCAAGTATCAGAGTGAGGAAGCAGAACTGTATTCCCTGAGGGAAATAACAGAATCATAGAGGGTGCTGGGTTGGAAGGGACCTCCAAAGGTCATCTAGCACAATACCCCTACAGCAAGCAGGGGCATCTCTGACTAGAACAGATTGCTCAGAGCCCCATCAAATGGCTCAGATTCCCTCTGCTAGAGCTGGAGCTTAAAGCAACAGTGCTATCAACTGTCAATTAGCTCCGTTTAGCAGACATTTACTTCTCCTCTGTGTTACAGGTATAATGGTTAAAATGCGGTCCTGCTATTAAATAACCATGGAGATGATATATGAGTATTTGCCTGAGTGGTTTGTGGCTTTTTGAAAGCAAACAATAAAACAAGATTAAAAAAAGTTTCATTTTGTTTGGAATAATTTTCCACTGTGCAAAATGATTTCTGACTTCCAAAATGAAATGGAACCCTGGAGCTTCTTCATTTTTGTCCTTATAACTTCTGAAAAGCTTGAATTGAGGTCTACAGGAAGCTTTTTTCCCTTTCCTTGCAGCTGAGCTTCTTAGACTCTCATACACACTTTTCTATTTTTACTTTCCAACCCAGGCCCTTTTCCAAATGTGAAGCTGAGGAATTCCTGCACTCCTGCATCTGTCAGATCCAGCCTGAACTCAAAGGGTTGTCCGGTTTCTCCCCTTATCCTCACAGACAACCTACTTTCATCACGTGTCACAGCTGAAATCAGAGACCACCTGGGTTTCCTTATTGTGTAAAATCTCAGGAGGAACCTCTACAATCCCTAATGAAAGGCTGCAGGGAGGAGCTGAGATTTATTCAGCAGAGTTTCTGATTTGTCCTGGACCAGAGCCTAATGGGACAAACTGGTCTAGTGAGTGATGTCCCTGCTTATTGCAAGGGGGATGGACTGGGTGACCTTAGGAGGTCCCTTCCAACCCTATGATTCTTTGGTGCTAATTCAGTTTATAATGCCAGGTCTGTGCTGGATGCACAGCATCAGGTAGGTCTGGGCTGCCCTTCCCAGGCTCTTGTAGAGCTGTTGAGTGCTTTTGTGTATTTTCAATGCCGTACAAAACTCCAGTGCAGTGGTAACCGCCCTTCTTTCTCTGTTATTTGGGGAAGAAAGATGTTGTCAATGCTTTCCGTCTTGAAAGGGATGAGGAGCCTGATCTACAAGCTGTGCTGGCATGGGGGAGGAAAAAGAGCAGAGCTCCCTTCCCCCAGCTGCTGTTTGTCTGACGCAGAGATTGTTCTTCAGTTGTTATCAGCTGCTTCGCTCAGATCACAATGTGCTGGAACTATCAGAAGGTTAAAATATGTTGACTGAATTTTCTTCGGCTACCAACGCAAAAGGCTGTCCCCTGTGTTTCTTATGCTGATGAAACACGCTGGAGGTTTTCATGGCTTAGATGCACCATGATATCTGAGCTACGTCTGTCATGTCAAGGATAGGAACAGAAGGTATGGCAGCCCATAGATCCATCAGGGCTTGCAAACAAAGACACAAAATTGCCTCTTTCAGTGATTTACTTGGTTTATATTGATCCATGACGATGTGTATAGAGGGAGATGAGAACTCTGAGTTTTGGAGTTTTCTAGTCTTTGTCCTGTGAATCTCAGCTTCGGTAAAGGATACCCTGCTGTTTGCTGTGGTAATCCTCCTGGCTGTTTCCAAATCCCATTTCAAGAGTCATCTTTTCTCTCTGGCCTCTGATTTCTACAAGTCTGTTTAACAAAACAATCCAATGGTACTCCCTAATCCTTCCAGTTTCCCACAGAATCATAGAATGGTTTGTGTTGGAAGGGACCTCAGAGATAATCTAGCTCCCTGCCATGGGCTGGGACACCTCTCACCAGGCCAGGTTGCCCAGAGCCCAATCCAACCTAGCCTTGTACACTTTTAGGGATGGAGCAGCCACAGCCCCCCTAAGCAACCTGTTCCAGTGCCTCAGCACCCTCACTGTAAAGATTTTCCTCCTAATATGTAATCTAAATCTTCCTTCTTCTAGCTTAAAGCCATTTCTCCTCATCCTACGCATACAAACTCTTGTAAAGAGCCCTTCCTCAGCTCTCTTATAGGTCCCCTTCAGGTACTGGAATGACAAGGTCTTTCTAAAACCCTTTTTGCTTGCATCTCAGCATCCAGTATCTGTGGATGCAAATTATCTAAAAATAGACCTTACACAGCCACCAGCCTTTCTCCCTGGAAAGTTCAGCTGTGGGGCATTCACACATGGCGTAGGAGACCTCAGTCTAGATCCTCTTGCCAGAGGGGATTTGAAATGGTATCTCATCTGCCAGGAAAGTGCCCTGACATGCGTGCTAGCCTGAGATATGTTTTTTTCCATAGTCCTTTTGACACTGTTGTACAGTTTTTGGGATACATTTGCTTAGCTGGGGCTACATCCATAAATATCAGTGTTTAAGTAAGAAAGCTCTTAGATAGAATTTAAAGAACCAAGTCCTTAAGCCGGCTTAGTTTGCATTTAAAGCCACTCCTGTAAATCCATATTCATATTCAAGGCAAATATAGCCTGAAGAAATGTCTTTCTTATATCTCCTCTAGCCTGGGATACTTTACAGAACAGTCAGTGGTAAGATGTTTCCTTGGGAGATGAAACACATTCCTTCAAATTCCCTTGTGCTGAGGAGAGATTTTAACCTGAGTTTTAATTCAACCTCCATAAAACCCCAGCAGTGATGTGGAAAAAAAAGTCTCTTCTGCTGTTTCCTTCAGTGCCAGAGTGGACTTAGCTCTTTATTTCCGTTGTGTCTATTGCATGTTCCCGTAAATGAAGTGCTTCAGAAATGTCAGAACAGTTCACTTAGACTTTCCATTTTCTTTTTCTTTTGTTCAAAGTATTGGGCAAAATATAACCTTTGCTATCAAGTCATTTTGGCTTTCCTGGAACAGCTCATTAAGGATACATGCCCAGTTCTACCAAGAAACTGTACTTATAAAGTAGGAAAAAATCCAGAACAACAACAACAAACATCTACAGCAGTGATCTGTGATGAAATCTAACCTCTTCTCAGCAGAATGATCTTGTTAATTCGGGGAAGGTTACCCTGGATTTATCACACAAAGGATCTCCATAGATCTGTTAGAAATACCTGTTCTAATAGTGCTGGTGCTGGGTTCTGCCTTCATCTGTCTGAGGTAAATTAACTTTTGGCTTTCTTTTTACTTTAAAAGGTCTACATGGAGAAAAAACAGTCAGTGGTACTTACTGTGATCAGCACAGCTCCAAGTGTTCTTGAGCAAAATTACCCCTTCCATCAGGTGAAGTGGAGAGTTCTCTTGAGGCTACAATCGTGTGGCAGCCAGGACATTTTAAAACTGATGCTCTATGCTTATATCACAGCATTAAACTGCACTGGGCTCAAATCCTTCATGCAAGTATGAAACTTTATTATGTTTGTATGTAAGCTGCCTAGGAATGCGGTGATACGTACGTTCATCGGGAGGGACCTCGAAAGATCATCTAGTCCAATCCCCCTGCCACAGCAGGATCACCTAGACCAAGTTGCACAGGAACACATCCAGGCGGGTCTGGAATGCCTCCAGAGAAGGAGACTTCACAACCCTCCTGGGCAGCCTGTTCTAATGCTCCGTTACCCTCACTGTGATCCCTAATGATTCCATGATTCTATATGGGACCGTATAGCTCTATGAGATGGTCCTGGAATTAACACAGAGCTGCAGATGTTTTGTGTTCAAATCCTGGACAAACAGCAAAAGTGCTGTCTGCTGTAGTCTTGTGCAGCATTGTTTAAAGTTCACAGATACTTAGAGTGAGGAAGAACCAAACCATAAACTCCTGTGTGAGATTATGAGGGAGGAAAGAGAAATATAGCTGCTTTTCTTTTGAGATTCAATTATATACTCTTTTTGGGAGTGTAAGATTTCTAAGCCTTTTATAAATAGAAGGCCACATTTCTGCTTGATTACTTCAAAACAGCTTCCTGCATCCTCCCACTAGGTAGATGAGCAATTAGTGTAATCGCAGCAATAAGTCAAAGATACTTAATGCTGAGACTTGGGTAACAACTTTCTTTGCTGGGCTATAGGCAAAGAACAGTTTCATCCTTGTTCTGACAAGTCTTTGCTTGCTGCAGTTGCTTCGATGCCATGAAATGGTCCAACGAAGATTCAGGGTACTGCAGCTGGGTAGAGGTTTTTTAATGTGAAGTACAGACATGCAGATGAAAATGCTGCAAACAAACCGAAACACAAAGTCAATCTGCTAGTAATAAAGGTGCTGACAGAGAAGATTCCACCTCCTTTTCTGTCATGAACATTCCAATTAGGTCAAGAGATAGAAAAATGTTTATGAAAAACTTAGAAAATAAAAAGAATGAACTAGCCCCCTCTTTTGGTTAATTGGGAAACAGTAGTAGGATTTGGTGTTGGCTAAAATGCATGTCTGGAAAGTAATCACTCAGACTCACAGAATCATTAAGGTTGGAAAGGACCTCTAAGATCATCAAGTCCAACCTTGAACCCAACACATTCATGACCACTGGACCAGGTCCAAAAGTGACACCTGTACTTATCTTTTGTCCTCCTCTCTCTTGTGAGTCTGTTATGTTGTGAGACATGATTTATGCACAGAGCTACTGGGCCTCCTTTGTCAGGAAGAGTAATTTCTAAACTTAGATCATAGAATCATCAGGTATCGGAAGGAACCTTGAAAGATGATCTAGTCCAATCCCCCTGCCACAGCAGGACACCTAGACCAAGTCACAAAGCAGAACATTACAGACTGGAAGCAACCTGGAAAGATCATCCTGTCCAATCCCCCTGCCACAGTAGGACACCCAGACTAGGTCTAGGTGGGTTTCAAAAGTCTCCAGAAAAGGAGAGTCCACAACCCCCAGGCAGCCCCCTGCAGCACCTCATCTCCTTCCCTGGGAAGAAGTTATAGAATCGGTCAGTGTTGGAAGGGACCACAGGATCATCCAGTTCCAACCCCCCTGCCATGGGCAGGGACACCCCACCCTACAGCAGGCTGGCCAGAGCCTCATCTAGCTCTCTGTTAAATCAAGATTTGCAATCATAGGATCTAGGATACATGCCTACAAACACTCTTTGCATCTGCTGGTTCTATGGCTCATACCGTTTGCACGGGAACGTGAGGGATGCATTCAGGATCCTCCCAGGAGTAAATTAACTATGGGAAGAGCCTCCTGGAGACTGTTGCAGAAGGACATTCTGTCACTGCCTGGGAAGGCACAACTTCATATAACACTTTTATAGGGTTTGAGGAGAAAGATTTGTTCTTGAAAAGCAAGGAATCTTTAACACTAAGCCTACTACTTCCTTCTTCTGCAAAATTGAGCCATGATGGAAGATATTAATGTTTCTCTGGGATTTCTAGAAATACCTGCGATTTTTATAGCTAATACAAGCAATAGGGTAAGGCGAGTTTTCTGCCTTTCTAGCAGAACTGGCATGAAAAAGCAGATTAGGTTTTGCAGAAATATTTCTTTAGTGAAATAGTCTCCTAATTGAATGCTTCCATTTTTTTTAAACATAATTCCTGAAACGAGTGTTTAAAAGGTTTTCTCTTCAGAATATTAAATTATCTTTACCTGTCTCTGTGTGTATGTATGTACTGTGGAAATCTTTAAAGCTGGATGCTGTCAGCTGTTAATTAGAAACTGAAGAGAATGATTAAGTTATATAGAAAACAGGGCTGTATGTAATAACTCGCTTTCAACTTCTCATACTGCGGTAGTTTAAAAAGTGTTTTCTATGGGTATGCACAGACCTGTGTGCACTTATCTACTGCCTAAGCAAAGTAGGAGTTTCCAGGAAAGGGGAAGGTGTTTGGTTTTTTGGGTTTTGACACCAATGTTATCAGTCGTAGTTTAATGGTCTGTGTCCTCACCTAGTTGTGCTGGATCAGGAAGTTACCCCTGCCAGCCCTTTCCCAAAAGGGACAACCTATTAATCTGCTAGATGGATTCTTCTAGTGACTTTCCAATCTCTGAAAGGGACCTTTGAGAAGGCTGGGGAAGAACTGTTCAGTAGGATGGGGAATGATAGGATGAGGGTCATGCTTTGAAGCTGGAAAAGGGTAGATTTAGGTCAGGCATCAGGAAAAAGCTCTTTAATCTGAGAGAGGTGAATCCCTGGTGTAGGTTGCCCAGAGTGGTGGTGGAGGTCCCATCCTTGGAAACATTCAAGGTCAGGCGTGATGGGGCTCTGGGCAGTCTGGTTTAGTGAGTGATGGCCCTGCTTGGTGCAGGGGGGTTGGATTAGATGACCCTTGGAGGTCCCTTCTAGTGCTATGATTCTGTGGTTTACCTGCTTCTGTCTAAAGGAGCAAGGTTACTGAAGAACCAGTATTTGTCCTGTCTAAAATAACACCTGTAATTTTGTCTGAAGAAGGGAGAAGGTTGATTCCCCACCAGCAGACCAGAGGCAGTTAACCTGGAAAATGGGATGCTATCGGTAGTGCTGTTAACAAAGCCTTTCTTACTTTGGTTCTATAGCTGTAAGTCACCTGGAATCAGATATTGGTGTGAACAGTATATTTAGACTACTGACTCTACAGTTCTCTAAGTGAGCAAGCAGAGTCAGATGAAGGTAGAGTCAAGGTAGGAAACCTGGTGAAGGAAAGAACTGTTTTGTATTGTGACCGATCACAAGCACTGTCCCTCAGGGCTCTGTCTTTGGGACCAGTCTTGTTTAACATCTTTTTTAATGACCTGGATGAGGGGATTAAAATCACTCTCGGTAAATCTGCAGGTGACATGAAATAAAGTGGAAGTATCGAGCTGCTAGAGGGCAGGGAGGTGCTGCAGAGGGATTTGGATAGGCTGGAGCAATGGGCTGAGTCTAATGGGATGAGG
>VZRI01012697.1:0-58258 GCA_013397515.1 Upupa epops | reverse complement strand
TAGAACTGGGCCCAGCACTGATCCCTGGGAGACACCACTGCTCTCTGGGCACCAACTGGATGGGGCACCACTCACAGCCACTGTCGGTGCCTGGTCATCCAGCCAGTTTTTAACCCAGCGGAGGGTGCACCCATCCAAGCCATGGGCTGCTAGCTTTTCCAGGAGGATGCTGTGTGCGACTGTGTCCACAGCCTTTGCCTCATCCACTTGGCAGCTTACCCAGTCGTAGAATGAGGTCAGATTGGTTAGGCAGGATTTTTCTTTCCTAAACCCATCCTGTCTGAGCCTGATCTGGTTGCCTTGCACCTGCTGCTCAATGGCACTCAGGATGATCTGCTCCATAACCTTGCCAGGTACTGAGGTCAGGCTGACAGGCCTGTAGTTCCCTGGATCCTGCTTCTGGCCCTTCTTGTGAATGGGCACCTCACTGACCAACCTCCAGTCATCTGGGACCTCCCCAGTTATCCACTGATGGAAAGTAGCCTATCTAGCTCTTGTGCCAACTCCTTAAGCACCCTGGGATGAATCCCGCCTGGACCCATAGACTTGTTAGGACCCAAGTGGCACAGCAGGTGGCTAAGTACTTCCTCCTGGATTACCCGAGGGATATTCTGCTCCCCATCCCTGCCTACCAACTCAGGAGCCCAGTTACCCTGAGGACAGCCAAGCTTTTTGTTGAAGACTGAAGCAAAGAAGGAGTTAAACCTTTTCCCTGTCTTAAAAGAGAAATGTTTGTTATATTCATAAGAATGACTGGAGGTGTTTAGTTTTCAAAAGCTTAGGCACTGCATTCCTGCAGTGAAATAATGACTTGAGTGGAAGCCAGGAGCGTGCGTGCATGTGTGTGTATGTGTGTGTGTTTCTGAGCTAGTAAGTGGTGTGGTGCCCATAGGTCAGACTCAAATGGCAAGTGACAGAAAAAAGGCATCTGCACTCCTCATTTCATGCAGAGGTGAAGGAGGATGTATTTCTGGAGCACAGGTACTTGCTTGAATTCATTATCACAAGGAGCCTCACTGTAAGGCAAGATGTAAATTTGATGCTGTAAGCCAGGCCATGAAAAGACACGACAGGTAAAGGATGGATTATTTTTGCACTCAAGGTCAAGTTGCATTTAAAGAGACACTTTGCAAATGCAGTGGAAAATTACAGAAGCAGGAGTTTTGTCGGGCACTTGATCTTTTTCAGCTCAACAGGAAAACTGGAAACAGTGAAAAAAATCAGTCCCTGCCTGTGGGGTTTGTGTTACAGGTTTTCCATTGTCTCTCTAATTTAAAGCCTGAGTTTGGTGGGACGTGAAAGATAGAGGCTTGTCCACCCTGAAAGTTCAAGTGTTGCTCTTTCATGATGCACAAGTGGCAGTGGCAAACTCAACTCTCAGCCTCTTCCCTAGACACTGAAATATTTCTCAGCACTGAGTGACTCTCTCACAGACAGATCTGTTCAGCTCCCTGCTTTCCCAGTCCTTGGCCTTTCAGTTAAGCCTGCCAACAAATGATTGCTGAACACTTGCCAGACAGCAGTAACTTTCAGTCCCTAGTTTATAATAATGGGAAATCGGTATTCTGCTATCAACCCCTGGTTTATAATAATGCAAAAGCAGTGTTCTGTTGCTGAAAATATCTTATTCGTTATGGGCAACATCCAAATCACCCGAATGTGAAGCTGTGGTGATGCACATCAGCTAATCTGCCAGAAATTGCCTCGTAAAGGTGCAATTTCCATACCAGCAACATGTAATTTATGAAGTCTTCTCTTCAGGCCAAAATGCAGGTTGGCTTATTCTGCGAGGCTAGGAAAGATAAACTCTCCACTAGCAGTAAATTTCAAAGGGAAATAGGCACCTAATTCTATAAAGCACCACCGCATAAACCCATCTGTTAATGCTTAAAACAACATCTCTTCATAAACTTAAAATGGATTCGTAGAAACTACTTCTCTCTCTCTATATATATATATATATATCCCTATATTTTTATTTTTCCCTCTCACAGTCCATTAACTTCCTTTCTGGAAAGACATGGGATTGATATCCAGGGTCAGGACTGGCCTTATCCACTCATAGAATTGTATAATGTTAGGGGTTGGAAGGGAGATCACAGAATCATAGAATCCTTAGGGATTGCAAAGGATCTTGAAAGATCATCCAGTCCAATCCCCCTGCCACAGCAGGATCACCCAGACCAAGTTGCACAGGAACACACCCAGGTGGGTGTTGAATGTCTCCAGAGAAGAAGACTCCACAGCCCCCCTGGGCAGCCTGTTCCAGTGCTCTGCTACCCTCACTGGGAAGAGGTTTCTTCTGATATTGATATGGAACCTCCTCTTTTCCAGCTTGCACCTATTGCCCCTTGTCCTGTCACCAGATGACCTTGAGAAGAGCCTGGCTCCATACTCCTGACATTCACCCCTCACATATTTATAGAGATCACATACTCCAACCCCCCTGCCAAAGCAGGATCACCTAAGTCAGGCCACAGGAATGATTCTGTTCCCACTCCTACCAGAGTCCTTTTACCATATGTTCAGTTACCCTCAGTCAAATATTGGGTAGCAAGTGTGTAGGCAGCAGAGGAGCTCCCTAGTTGTTTAACACTCTAGAATCAGATGAGGATAAATACAGGATATGACCTGACCCTCCAGAGCACTAAATCTGCTATCACACAGACTTCTTTTGTAACTGACACTGCTTTGATGAGGAAACCAATGGAATGCTTAACAAAACAGCACAACAGAGGCACAGGAGCCACCAGTGTGCTTTTGCAGCCCACAAGGCTGCATCAGAAGTGTGGCCACCAGATCAAAACTTCTGCCCCTCTACTCTGTCCTGGTGAGACATCACCTGGAGTGCTGTGTCCAGTTCTGGAGTCCTCAGCACAAGAAGGATGAGGACCTGTTGGAACAGGTCCAGAGTAGACTGTGAAAATGTCAGAGATCTGGAGCACCTCTGCTACGAGGACAGGCTGAGAGAGTTGGGTTTGCTTGACCTGAAGAAGAGAAGGCTCCAGGGTGTCCTTTTAGAGACCTTTTAATCCCTGAAAGGGGCCTTTGAGAGGGGCTGTAGAAGAACTGTTCAGTAAAGCAAGGAATGGTAGGATGAGGGGTCATGGTTTGAAGCTGGAAAAGGGTAGATGTAGATTGGACATGAGGAGAAACTTCTTTAGTCTGAGCGTGATGGATCCCTGGAACAGGTTGCCTAGAGAGGCAGTAGAGGCCATATCCCTGGAGCCATTCAGGGTCAGGCTGGATGGGGCTCTGTGCAATCTGGTCTAGTGAGTGATGTCCCTGATTGTTTTGTAGGGAGGTTGGGCTTTGTATCCTTTTCTTCCAACCCTAAGATTCATAGAATCATACAATCCTTAGGGATCAGAAGGGACCTTGAAAGGTCATCTAGTCCAATCCCTCTGCCACAACAGGATCACCTAGACCAAGTTGCACAGGAACACATCAGGCGGGTCTGGAAAGTCTCCAGCCTATGGTTCCAAAATTACGTAACATAGGTACGTGCTTACACACATGCACATCCACACACTTTTAGATGTGTTTTGCATCTTGTAATGGAATTTTTGGAAAAGAGTAGTATCAAACTTTGGTATAAAAATTATATGGAAATGTATAGTGGGATGGATTATGTTTGCACCTGTAGTAAATCAGTTGACTTCAGTGCCCCTATGTAAAAGTTTTATCTGCTTATGAATGTATGCCTGTTACTTTATATCTACTCATAAACTGTTGCTTAAAATGATTTAATATATGATTTTTGTTTATAATTTGTAGAAATGGCTTCATATATACAGAGGTTTCTGATTGTGAAAGGTATCCAACAGCAGTAATGGTCTGATGTCTCGAGTTTTCCCGGGCATGTGTAACGCAACTGTTTCTCTGTAAGTTTCACTCTTACAGTATAATGGGAATGCAGTTCTGGTGTTCCCTCATAATCATATAGAGAATGATTTACAATATGTAATAGAGAAGGCCCAGCTCTCTGTGTATTCAGAAACAGAAGTACTTCAGTGCATGACTCAGTACATGGTTGATGGGTCCAATATTGCATGAAACGCTATGTGCTTTATGCTTAGAAAAAGAAGTCTGCTGGATTGAGTGCAAATACAAATTCAATATCCTAGCAAAAATTATATTAAGTAGCATGGTCCAAGATTCTTTGTCCTTGGCTAGCTCTGCGGCAATGTTAAACAGGTTTAAATATAAAGGAAGACTCATAGAATCATAGAATGCGTTGGGCTGGAAGGGATCTCCAAAGGTCATCTAGTCCAAACCCGCTGCAGCAAGCAGGGACATCGCTCACTGGACCAGGGTGCCCAGAACCCCATCCAGCCTGACCTTGAATGTCTTCAGGGATGGGGACTCTGCTGCCTCTCTGGGCAACCTGTTCCAGTGATCCATCACTTTTGTAAATAACTATCTTCTAAAATCCAATCTAAATCTCCCCTGTATAGTTTAAAAACAGTGCTCCTCATTCTGTCACTGCACACCCTTGTCAGCAGTTTGTCTCCAGCATTCCTGTAGAGCAGCCTCCTGAGAGGCTGCTATTAGGTTTCCCTGGAGCCTTCTCCAGGCTGAACAACCTCGACTCTCTCAGCCTGTCCTCCTAAGAGAGGTGCTCCGGCCCTTTGAGTATTTCTGTGGCCTCCTCTGGACCACTCCAACAAGTCCACATCCTTCTTCTGCTGAGAGCTCCAAAATTGGAACCAACAGTCCCAAGTCCCTCTCTGCAGAGCTGCAGAGAGGTTTAAAAACATACAACTGTACTGAGTGATACCAGGAAAACACAGAGCAATGTTTGTAGGGCATTGAGCTTCATTACCAGGCTGTACTGGTTTTCCAGAGTTAAAACTTATAGCAGGCTGTGCTCCCTGCTGATTGCAGTGCGATGAAGTTTACATAAAGCAGGATGTTAGATTTATTTCCATACCAAAAGACAGTGGGATTGAGGAAAAATGTAAAGTCACTGGTATAATAATGAAAGAGAATGGGTTGGAAACACAGCCCCCCATGTCCCAGTCCTGCAGCAGGCCATGTTAATTACCCTTGCAGCTGGGAGATAATTTGCATCTATATTCTTTGAAGCTTTGTCAGGTATGAATTGAACCACTGAACTGCTGCATTTGATAATCCAGCTCTCCAAAGCATTTTTGCTAAAGATGTTCTAGATCTGTGCGTCTGGTTTTCAGACTGCAGGGAGACACATTTCCTCTAGATATGACAACCTGGGTCGCTTAACTCAAGAACTTGCTGGTCTTCCTGAGTGCAGGAGTTAAGGTGGTAAGAACAGCTCCCTGATGAGGAAAGGCTGAGGGAGCTGGGACTCTTTAGCTTGGAGAAGAGGAGGCTGAGGGGTGACCTCATTCATGTCTATAAATATGTGAGGGGTGGGTGTCAGGAGGATGGAGCCAGGCTCTTCTCAAGGTCATCTGGTGATAGGACAAGGGGCAATGGGTGCCAGCTGGAACAGAGGAGGTTTTTTACTGAAAGAGTGATCCAGTTTTGGAACGGACTGCCCATGGAGGTGGCTGGGTCACAGTCTCTGGAGGTGTTTAAGGTTAGTCTGGATGAAGTGCTGAGTGGCATGATTTAGATGTCAGATGTTTAGGTTTACTTGGTTGGTTTTAGGTTGGACTGGATGATCTTTAAGGTCTTTTCCAGCCTTATCACTACTGTGATACTGTGATCAGAAGGAACTTCTTCATAGTGAGGGTAACAGAGCACTGGAACAGGCTGCCTAAGGGGTTGAGGAGTCTCCTTTTCTGGAGATGTTCCAGACCCACCTGCATATGTTCCTGTGCAACTTGGTCTAGGTGATCTTGGTGTGGAAGGGGAATTGGACTGGACTATCTTTTGAGATCCCTTGTGATCCCTAATGATTCTATAATTCTGTTTTATAGAAGAGTTATTTTTCTATCTCAAAGTAAAGACCTGCACTTAATTAGTTCCTGTATAAAAAAATTCTGTGTTTGTGGCTTCTTGGAGGACCAGGTTAACAACATAATCTCATCACAAGGGTTGGTACTGCTAATTAAACACAAAAGATATGTAGTCAAATAGCCTTGACAAGCAGTGAAAGCAAGGAAATTAAAACTTAAAGCTAGTGGTGACAGGCATGACTCAGGGGATAGTTAATGAGATATGGAGATTTTCAGCTGCAGGACGCCTATTCCATTATGTTCTGTGCTAGTGGTGACAAAATTGTTGCTATCTGATGACTGCTCTGCAGCCTGAATGAACCTGGTGTGTGGTCCTAGGAACTTCCCAAGTCCATTTGTTCAGCACCATCCATTGTTGCAGCATCTCCATTTGATGCCGCCCATGTTTGCAGTGAGTGATTGCAGTTTACCACCTGTTGGCAGCAGTTTTGAGGGAGCATCTGAGATGTATGGAGCTGATGGATCAAGGATGGGTAGGGCAGGGCATAATATAAGGCAAATGGAAACTACAATTATACTAGTGTGTTGAATTCTATTTGAATTTGTAATCCTAAACTTCTATCACCCATTTGAAACACTTTTATGGGCATTGCTTAGATAAATTCTTAGCAGTTTTTGCAAAATATAAGCATGGCCCCATCCCTGGACACATTCAAGGTCAGGCTTGATTGGCTTCTGGGCAATCTGCTTTAATGAATGATGTCCCTGCTTGTTGCAGGGGTGGGGGTTGAACTAGATGACCGTTGAAGGACCCTTCTAACTCTATGATTCTATGATTGTTTGACTGAAGGCAAACTTTTATAGTCCTTACTGAACAGTAGATTTGTTGGCTACCAAATTTCTTTCATGCATCTGGTTGTTGCTGATAGAGGAGCTCAGTTACATTTCCTCCCCTGGTTAACAATGTGACCATCACTGGAAAAAGGGGGCTCATGGAAAACTAGATGAAGTTGCATAACCATGGCGGAAGCTTAAAAAAATCTTAATCAAAGTCAATTATGACTCGAGATAAGTTTTTCTGTTGGGGGAACTGGCAGGGAAGCAAGGAAAATAATGGAGTTTTTCTATGGAGAGTGAGTGACAAGGTTTTTTTATTCTCTATACCATTCTACATGAATATTATTGTATTTCCTCACTTGTAATGCACTCTTTCAAAATAGAAAGGCTGACTGATGTAATTTTAATACTCTTTAATATAACAAATCTTTTGCAAGAAAGATATTTATTTAATGATAATATATTAACGATAAGTTCATTCCTTTCTTTTCCTGGCAAATAAAACTCTCCAAGTCTAGAATGAACTCTAGGTAGTTATAATGCAAACCATGCCTAGAAAAATAAACTACTCCTGTATTATCTTACACTGTTTAAGATTTAATAAAGTCTTCCATTCGTTGACTGCATGTGCAAGAAGTGTAGTGCGAGCGGAGCATTTAATTCATAACAGGGAGAAAGTTGTGTGCTCAGGAAATCTAATCTTAGAATGGAAATGTACATAATTATAAGCACTGGAATTGACATTTTTTGAAGAATGCCCAGTGAATGCAATCGTCCATTAAAACATCTCAGAACTCTCTCTTCCACTCCATTTTCCTTTATTTTAGCAAGAACAGCAATGTGAAAGCAGGATGAATACAGAGGAAGCAGAACTACACCTCAGAAATATTTGCTGGTGTGGTATCAACTAGGTTTTTGAAATTTCCATGATTTAGCTCTGGGTGTAGAGACAGTTTTTATTGCATTCCTGTGCTGATTCCTACTGGAGATTTCCATCCAGTAACATCCTNCCCCCCCAGTTAGGATCAGTCTTGACCATCTCTATACAGCAGGGCCTGGTACTCCATCGTGTTGTGTGTCTCAGGTTTACTCATGTGTTGATGTTTTGCTGTATGCCATTGATACCATATGTTTTATGGCTGGCAGTTGGCTTGATTTTTTTGAAAACAACATCAGGCGATGATGATCAGTGATGAAATTAATAGTATCATGAATATCATAACTGGAATGAGCTGCAGAAAAGATATGCTAATGTATATAAGCCATCAAATAAAAGAAACATGGCAAGCATAACGTGTGTTTGTCAGAAAAGTTCCTTAGCTTTCTTGTGTGCTGAAGATTAACTAGAGGACACGAATCCCAAGGGGGTGTATGAAGTACAGCATATGTCAGACTGTTAGGTGCAGAGTTCAAGAAGAGTGTCAAGGTTTTTGTGATATCAGCATGAAATCTGGAAAAGAAGATGAAACAAAGCAATCAGCTTGAAGGTTTATTTATTTGTTTCATGTTACAGAGACAAGGCGCAGTGAGAATGTTAAGGAGCTGTGTTTACTAAGCATTTGCAAATAACCTTTACCAAGGGGAACTCAGAAGGGAGGTCATCTGAAAACAAGACAACCTTGATAGCAAATCATGAGACTTTGTTGAGTTCCTTCTTCCCCTGATGGTAACTACTTGTACCGTTGTTTATCCTTCAGGCCACAGCTGCTTTATCAAGGACACTTTCAGACTGAATGATGGGTGGGATGGTACAGTAATAACAACAGTGGTGATGATATTGGTGAATATAATTGCTCTGTTCTCTGTCTGCACTATTTATCCTGAGCAGTTGCTATCTTTCAGGTCCAGATAATTCTTTCTACCTTTTAACTTAAAAAAAGGTATTTATTGATAAATACATTTCACACTGTCACTAAAAATGTTGAAGATTATCACTTCCTGTGAGGTAAAAACCTATTTGTTTAAAAATATGGCAACTTATCAGTGGAGAGATGATGGCCAAGCTTTCATGAAGTGATACCAGTGTCCTAACAAAACCAATTTTGCATATCTTATAAGAACCAACTTGTAAAAACATTAGGAAGGGTGGAAATCTACACCCTTTTTAAAGCATAGCTGCCCTTGATTTTCTTCAGACATCATCTGAATCCAGTAGTAGCTAGAAATGTCAAGGCTGCTGGAAATGGTACTGTGCATCAAGTCTGAAACTCTAATTGCTTACAAGCATTTTCTGGTGCATGCTGCCCTACTTGAGGTTATACTAAGTTATTTTGCAGAGGGAAGGATTACAACTAGCAATGTTTTCTTTCTATGGCATAATTCTGTGGGTTCATCCCATTCTCACTGGGTGTGATGAGGCCATGGATGATTCCTGCTGTGTGTATGTCCCAAATTTGAACATATAACTGGAGACTCTGTTTTTTAAATTAATCTGGTTATCATTTAATGAGACTGATATAACTTCATAATAAATAAATCCATAATAGCTTCTTTTTTGGGATACAAAACACTGGTCAACTTGGAGAGAAAGATTTTCTTCCCTGAGCAAAATAACCCAAACTTTCAGACTTCTGAGTCAAATTTATAAAGGGTTGCTATAATCTGAGAGCAGCTGTGTGACTTAGGGCTCCCAAATTCTAATTCAAACACCCTTAGAGGTAAGGAATTTCTGACTCTCTCACACTCCCCCAAAACCTGATCTCCAAAATAGTCTGAAGGAGAGAATAAGAGGCAGAAAAACCCTTACACTATTCCCTGCACAGGGTTAGATATAAGATATCATTTGGAGTTGTTATACCTTTGTATTTCTAAATGTTTTAAAAATGAAAAGCACAGTGTAAGAGCTAAATCTTTTTATAGCTTAAGTAGTTTTAGCACAATAACATAGGTTTTTCTCTTATCACTTTAATTACCAAAGGCAATTGATAATCTCTCTCCTCTGGGTAGTGAGAGCTTTTGATGTACATTTTGCTATGTTCCATGTTTTTTCTAAAACTCAGCCTGTATAAAGTACAGAAGCTGAAAACCTTTGCTTTATATGAGCAACACAGATTGTTTTGTAAGGACTTCATTTGTCCAAAGCCTTTAAGAAGAGGGTGAAGCTGCTGTAGTCTTGGTTGAAGTGCTATGGCATTATTCTAGTCCACTTTTTAGGATTAACATCACATCATGCTTATGTTATTAGGGTGATGAGGACAGGAGGAAATGGGGCCATGCTGTGCCAGGGGAGGTTCAGATTGGATATTAGGAAAAACTGCTTATCAGAGAAGTGGTGAGGCCTTGGAGCAGGCTACCTGGGGAGGGGGTGGAGGCACTGTCCCTGGAGGGTTTAAAAAAATGGGTAGACATGGTGTAGATGGTTTGCCGGTTAGGGGTTGTAGAGTGGGTGGTTGGACTGGATGATCTTGAGGTCTTTTCCGGCTTTGATAATTCTATGTTCATGAAATCTAGAACTTACTCTGTTCATTTAACTTCAGGAACAAACACTTTTCATACTTGGCTGGACAAAATGGATAATTCATGAACTGAGGTTGTCAGTGATGTCATCTTCACTGCTTCATGGCACAGACTTAGAGTGGACATGCAGAGTTAATGAAGACTGAGCAGAGAAATCCAGTGAAATCCTTGCATTGGCAAGAATAGTACTCCCACACTTGATGTGTTTCTGTAGTAGATTGTCTAGATGCTATAGATAATTTTGAAGTAAATGCACAGGAACTATTGGACCAGCCAGGCAGGTTAAGAAGGTCACAAGGAGCAAGGATGGTGACTCACCTCATCTACGCTGCTCTTGTGAGACCTGGAGTACTGCATCCAGTTCTGGAGTGCCCAATACAAGAAAGACATGGAGCTGTAGGAGTGAGTCCAGAGGAGGCCACAGGGATGACCAGAGGGTTGGAGCACTTCTGCTCTGGGGACAGGCTGAAGGAATTTGGACTATGCAGCCTGGAGAAGAGGGGAACCTTATAGCAACCTTCCAGTACCCAAAGGGGGCATGTAAGAAAGCTGGGAAAGGGATTTTTACACGAGTTTGTACTGATAGGATGAGGAGAAATGGCTTTAAACTACAAGAGGGGAGATTTAGATTAAATATTAGGAAGAAATTCTTATAGTGAGGGTGCTGAGGCACTGGAGCAGGTTGTCCAGGGAGGCTGTGCCTGCTCCATCTCTAGAAGTGTTCAAGGCCAGGTTGGATAGAGTTCTGGGCAACCTGCTCTGGTGAGAGATGTTCCTGCTGGTGGCAGGGGGTTGGAAATGGTTCATCTCTGATGTCCCTTACACCTAAGTCATTCTATAATTCTATGATTTCAAAGTATGTTAATGCCTCTTTCCAGGGAGCACATATGTATTTGAGTTAGAGAACTAGTATCAGGGCACAGCAAATTTTAATCTCCTTATTTCAAAGAGATTATGTGGGAAAATAATGAACAGATGTTAAGCAGAAGGAGTATGTTTGAATTTCTTCTACCTGCTGGGCATAGGACCCCTTTTATATTGGAAAATTTCAAGGGATCAAGCACCATGTGAAGTTTTGAGATCTCCAGGCACAGGAAGCCTGTTCTGTGTGAGGAAAAGGTTTAAACCTTGAAGTGTATGCTGATGTGAGTGGTGAATAAATATACTATCTACTAAAGATTAAAACAGATGACAAAGTGAGACTCTATTGATTTTGAGCCATTGAAGAGTTATGTAGCAGTAAGAGTTTCCAGTAGGTCTTGGTTGAGAAATCCAAGTAAAGGTTTTCCATTCAGAAATGGTCTCACAGGGTTAGTTTGGTGTGGCTATGTCATCAGGCTGTTTAATCAGAGACTGTTGCATTATTCCAATAGTACCTTAACTAAATACTTATGTTAAAGGTAACTTCTCCATTACTCAGTGGCTATGGCTATGTTCATCTGGGCAACCTGTGAAAGATACTCTACACTAAGACTTAAAAGTATTCAAATATTCTGATTAACAGTGCAATTATGTGGAAAATGGCTAAATTCTTCTTTCCTGAGAAAATAATTGTCATTTACGTAAGGCGATGAATGCAATGAATCTTTTATGCGTTCTTAAAGATGAGCAGGTGCATCTGTGCTGTTCAAAATAGAAATAAAATTAGGAACAGGTTGAAGTGCTGTCCTAAAGGACCACTGGAAAACACAGCTATAAAGTTAAGGCTTTATAAAAACTATATTTATTTTGATTTGATAGAACATAACTTACTTGGAACACATAGCAATAATTAGGCTCGCAGAGACACAACACTCACTGTATTAATAGCAATACATAGGTAAATTTACCTTGTCATCTCACATTCTTGAATAATCAGTAGGTAGCAATATTAAACTTCAGTATGACTGAATGGATGGCTATATTTAAATCAAGTACCTGATTTTTCAGTTGACATTCACTGAAGCACAGTGAGGCACGCTCTCTTTCATTTCTCTGCCCCCCAATATGGTTTGAATGCTTACACAGCAAGTTGCAGCAGTCATTTCAGACCCAGCACTACTGTGTGCAGAGAACATTTGATAAATCATTTTGAATAATAAATATATTAGAGAAAAGTTTTCCTTTGAAATAGAGAAGAAATTTGCTGAATAAATTATATTTTCTGAATTATTTCCTCTTCCCTAACAAGCAGACTAGATTAAATAGAGAACTCAGTATAAAACAGCCACTGGGATATCTATTATCTTTTTATCCTTTTATCCATTTGTGATTCTCTTGGGAAAGGGTCCATGTATATGCTGCATGAAATGTTATTAGCCGACATTATGTCTCTCATTCCCTGAGGCTGTAGCTTTTTTCCTGCTACTATACTGACCACTGGTCTGAAAATTGTACTCATACTTTCTAGGGCACATATATTAAACTGTTCAGCAGGTTTTGATATTGCATGATTTTCTAGACAACCCATAAGTTACAGTATTGATTATTTAGTATAATGACATGAAAATTACAGACTCTTTGTTCTTTTCTCTAAATAGGTGCCAATGTATTTTAAAATATTATTGGTAAACTCTGAGTACCAGTCTTACACTCTTCTGTCTTAACTACATATGAAAATGGCCTCAGGTTGCATCAGGGGAAGTTTAGCTTGGATATTAGGAGAAACTTCTTCCTGGAAAGGGTCATTAACCCTTAGAACAGGCTGCCCAGGGAGAAGTTTGAATCACCATCCCTGTGTTTCAAAGTCAGGGAGATTTGGAGCTTAGGGCAATGGTTCAGCAGTGGCCTTGGGGCAGTTGGGTTAATGGTTGGGCTTGATGAACTTAAAGGTCTTTTCAAACCTAAACAATTCTATGATTCTGTGATTTTATGATTAAGAATAAGGTAAGGCTGCCTACCAGAGTCTTGGAGGAAGCCACATGAAGCCCTTTTCTTTTGGCTGATGTGACTTGGTGGAAGGCAATATTTGGACAATGGTCTTTGAGTAAAAAAATTAAGAGCATTCTTCATGTCCAGGCATGCTTGAAGAATGTTGGCATGTTGATTATCTAAGTTAGTACTTCAAACCATTTGCTGGAAGATGAATTGAGAGATACCATGGTGAGAAGCAAATTAAGTCCATTGCACAGATCTCTTGGGTGCATCCACCACCAATTGTACTGAAAATATTTTGCCTGCTTGAACCTTGCTCCTGTACAACTGCGCAGTGTATCTTCTGTTCACTTTCTTGTTTGGCTTAAATGTCTTGAGCCAGAAGCTTCCATCCAGATTTAATATTCGTTTGTACTAAAATACTGATTTTTCTAACCTTAAAGACTCAAAACTTCCACTCCCCATGGGAAAAGCAAAACCAAATATACTAGGACAAGAATCTCCTTTCACTCTGCGCCTTAACTGTCTCTCTATTTTTATATTTTATGATCCTGTAGTTTTTTTCTACAGTCACACTGTCTGCATTAAATTATGTAAAAGCACAGTCTTGAAACGCCTCTGTGCTAACTGCAAGAGAATGTAAAACTTCTCTTTTGCTCTCACCCTGAATCAAGATTGAATTGAAAAAAAATATTGCATGCAAATAATATCACCAGCCTGAGTTTCATAATCAAAGGTAAAAGTTTTATCCTCTACTAGTGCTGAAGAATTTGCACTACAATTAGTATGAATTTGCATTACTAAATGGCCTTTGAATTACATGATAACTGGGTGCAATTGAAGTTAATATTTCTAAACAGTAGCAGAAGATGAACTCCATGCCTGGGTCTTAGGACTGAAGCAAGGAACACTGCCTTCTGAGTCTCAGACTTGCAAGCTGACCTTGACAAGTCACAGAACGTATCTGTGCCTCAGTGTAACATGGGGGATATTAAAATATTTCCTAGCTCGCAGAGGTATTGCAAAGATTCAATTAATCAAAGTCTTTCAAGATCTTCACACAGAAGAGTCTAGATAGGAGCAAAGTATTACTATTATTATTACTAAAGTGGATCTCTCCTGAGCACGTAATTTTTCATTTTATATAAACTTTTTAAGCTTATGTACACTGTCAGCACACAGAGCCATAGATCCTTCAGCCCTAGTTTGTGGGGAGCTTGTCAAGATACAGCTGTTTTTAGCTCTGTATCCCTATTAGGATATGACACAATACATCATAACAGTTCCATCAGAGCCATTAGGGTGTAATCTGTCAACGTGTAATAGGATAACTCTGCATTACATCTGGTGGAGCTCTGATAGTGCTGAACCAGGTACTCTATTGTAGAGTCTACAAAGACTTTGACTATTGCTGTTGCCAATGAAGGCAACACTTATTTTGAAGTCGAATATCTTTAGCATATGTGAGGAGCAATTTTTTACATTAATTTCTTGCTGTTGTAGAAAAACCCCAAAGACTTTCCTTTGTTATCTTTATGTACTAAAGATCTGCAAATGTTTCTGCTCATAAATGAAGTTGGTTTTGTTTGAAGGAAGGGCAAATCTTGACAATCTGTTTTTAAACAATAGCCAAGTTTATCCAAACAGATGTAATCGGATAACTGGCCTTGGATGCCATGGACTATGGGAAGTTTGTGTTCAGAACAGCTACAAGATATTACCCAGGAAAATAATCAGTAAAGCATTCTGTTTCAGAGAAAGACATGACAGTAGTAAATTTGTGCCCTACTCTCTGCACAATACCTGAGCATCAGCTAATCAGTAGCGAGTTTATTCTTCTCATGCCTTTTAAAAGACCTTTTACTGGGAGAACTGAAGTGCTGACTTGACCAGTATCACAGTAAAGTCTGTAGCATAACCGGGAGAGACATGGTCTTTGCTGATGTAGACCATCACCAGCAGAAATGTGCAATTCTATGTGTGAAACTCTTGTTCACAGTATCTTGTTATTCATAAAATCATAGAATCATAGAATGGTTTAGGCTGGAAGGGACCTTGAATATCATCTATTTCTGTGTGAGACCTTGTTTGTGCACATATGTGTGTCATGGAGAAGCAGGGGTTGTGGTTAAGCCTTGAATAAAGGGGGTGGGGGGTGAAGGGAAGGCACAAACTCTGAGTACCATATTCTCAAGTCTTCCTACAGATGTGGCTTGCACTGGAACTTGTACGTAGTACTTGGCCATCAAGAGCATCAATCCATTTTCAGTAGGTCTGCAATGTCCTGAAAGTGGAAATGACAGCCTGTCACAACCAGATGTCTTGAGAATGTGTGAGCTCTTTCGATTTTCTGACTCTGGATTAGGGGCATTTGGCAGGAAGACCAGAAAAGTGGTCATGGAGGAGTTGGATTGAAGGTTCCACTTGATGATTTTGTAGGTCCTTTCCAACTGTAGCGATTCTGTGCAACACTTAATTTTCTAGGAATATATATTCCAAAAGAGTGTGGAGTAAGAGGAGAAAACACTGCAGTCATTTTTCATAATGATGAAGTCATGTTGAAGACTTTCTCATTGGGAATAAAGTAACTTTGGTACAGCAATGGGATATAAACAGGAAATGCATGCAGAGACCGGGCTCTTCATGTTGAATAACAACCGGGAAACATGCTGTGGCCCTCGAAGGAGATAAGGAGCACAATGAAGCTAGGGGAAATTCAGAAGAGAGAAGGTAAAATTTCAAAAAAGAAGGATTTTCCATGATGTGACAGACAACATGAGTACAGGCTGTTTCTATTGTTAGGGCAAACAAAATGGTGTTGTAAGATATTCCTGCTTTCCAAGTACAGGCTGACACAGTATTTAGGGAAGCAATGGTTCAAAGGGAAGACTATTTACGTGTAAAAGAACTAAATTAGATGAAAACAATCTACAATACACTTACCTCAGTATTTTTGTTTCTGGCTAGAGTGGTCCACATCGAGGAGAAAATGAGAAAAGTTGAGCTTACTAATTAAATTAATTAATTACATTGAATCAAGTAATTCAGAAACAAAATCTAGTCTGATAAATATCTCTGACCATTCCAAGCTAATACATTCTGTGTGGAATGAAGGGACATATAAAATGTTGGGAATGATCTAGAACAGGTAGTGAAGAGCAAGAGTTCTGAACACTCCTGCCCCAGGTGTGTTGTTTCCCCATGTGGGGGACTTGAAGCTATGTCATAAAATCATTAGGGACCAGAAGGGACCTCAAAAGATCATCTAGTCCAATCCCCCTGCTACAGCAGCATCACCTAGACCAAGTCACACAGGAACACAGCCAGGCGGGTCTTGAATGTCTCCAGAGAAGGAGACTCCACAACCCCCCAGGCAGCCTGTTCCAGTGCTCTGCTACCCTCTCTGGGAAGAAGTTCTTTTTGATATTGATATGGAACCTCCTCTGTTCCAGCTTGTGTCCCTTGTCCTATCACCAGATGACCTTGAGAAGAGCCTGGCTCCATCCTCCTGACACCCACCCCTCACATATTTACAGACACTAATACCACAGGCATTTGGAAGAGATCACCAGTCCTTATAGCAAAATGTTCAAAAGTCAGGAGACTTCTGAAAGTGTTAAAATAGACATTAAGGGATACCCTTCTGCTTTGTTTTTTTTTTGAAGGTGATTTTTGAACCATAGTTCCCAGATGGTTAGAAATCTTCTGATTTCCAGCCTAAATTTGTTCATAATCAGTTTATATCCCTTTGTCCTTGTGCCAGCATTGTCCCTTTAATAGGACTTGTATATTGTGTAGCTATTTGCAGATCAAATAATTTAAAATTACAAAAGATAATATAATTTTTTAAGATAAATCACCAGCTGAGATTGTGAAGATAAAATTTATTATTGCAACAGCTGTTTGATCATAAAGTTATAGCCTGAAAAGTTTATAAATACAATAAGATGTGTTTTGTGTTTTCATATCACTTCAGGGGAAACTAACACGCTGTATCTTTTTATTACTCCTTTTTATGATATTCAGTAATGAAATATTGTTAAAATAAATGTCAGTAAAATAGAGCTTGATTTGAGAAAAAAAGCAGACTAGATGGAGTCATAGCTCATTTATTAAAGACAGGAGTCTGATCTCCAACGTGGTACAAGCAATACAATGAGGCTCTTTTGGACCTGACTAAATGCTTGATTCTAATCGGTAGCAATGTGGCGATTAATTGACAATGCCATCACAAGCAGCTGTTTTAGAAGCAGATTTGGATAAATAGATGTTTGAGGGAGGTAAGTTGAAAGTGTAAGTAAGTTTTCCACCTGATGAGTTGGAACAACACGGGGCTCCTGACCTGAAATTGGTTCTTGATTTGAACATCCTTTCTACATGATGTCCCTTTTTTTCCTCAGTGGATAGAAGGGGCCTATTGGAAAGCTGGGGAACCTCTGAGGGAGCTGGGGTTGTTCAGCCTGGAGGAGACTTGGGGTGGGACACCTTATCACTCTCTATAACTACATGGGCTCTTCTCCCAGGCAACTAGTAACAGGATGAGAGGGCAGGGCCTGAATCTGTACCAGAGGAAGTTTAGATTGGATGTTAGTAAGCACTTCCTTATGGACAGACATGGGAATGGACTGCCCAGGGAAGTAATGGAGTTGCCATCCTTGGAGGTGTTTAAAAAAAGTTAGTGCCATGGTCTAGGTGATTGTGATGAAGTGAGGTCATAGGTTGGACTTGATTATCTTAGATGTTTTTTTCAGCTTCAATAATTTTGTGGTTCTGTGAAGAACTGTTCAAGCATGAAATGATAGGGTGAGGGGACATGGTTTTAAGCTGGAGAAGGGTAGATTTAGGCTGGACATCAGAAGAAAATTCTTCAGTCTGAGGGTGGTGGATCAGTGGAACAGGTTGCCCAGAGGGGTGGTGGCATCCAAGGATGGAGACATTCAAGGTCAGGCTGGATGGATCCTGGCAATCTGGTCTAGTGAGTGATGTCCCTGGTTGTTGTAGTGGGGTTGGTCCCTTCCAACCCTATGTTTCTATGATTCTGTCATGTCTAGCAGAGCTGAGGAGAATGTGTCTATCTACCTGCTTACCCTACAGCTGTGGGAGACAAGTAGGGTGAATAGGAGTCTGTAGTGTCTTGGGTCCACAACAGTGAGCTTCCCGCAGATTTTGTGAATGGGGGGTATCACTGTTTGTGCTTCAGCTGATCAGAAATGCAAACAGGACATAGCAAGTAGCTCAAAGGATAAACTGAATTCAAAGGTACTTAAAGATGTTTCGAATCTTGCACTATAGAAAAATCAGGCCATTCACTGAAGTCCTGGCTTTTATGCACTTACATCTGTCATCGTTTTTCCAATCTCCTGACTCCATTCTGTGTTTCTGCACTGTTTGTCTTCTGTGGAAATGTTTAACTTGCTAGGTTAAAATTAGCCTTGTGTTTTGGAGATACTAGGCTACTGGGATTTTTCCTTCTAAAGCTAACCTGATCTTTATCTGTGATTGCTCAGCATTGCATAACTCTATGTCTTCCCTATGTCTAAGCAGTTAGACTTAGTAGCCTGTTAGGTCACGGTGGCAATAGAAACCTCAGAAGAATGTGAGGAAAGTTTATTCCACACTCACTACAATTTATTCGTGATAGCTGTTTTCAGTTATAAAAGGCATTTGGGCCTTAATCCTGCAATGTCAGACTGCTGAGGAGCTCTCTCTTCAAAGCATTCTCTCCTACACCCCTGAGAGCTTCTAGTGCATTCCACAGAGGGGCCTTGACATCCATTTTCATCCATTAGTGACAGATAACCTGTAAGTCTCTTGTTTGTTTGTTTTCTAAGGTGTGAAGAAAGACTATCCCCTCTACACTGCATGTTAACCCTGTACCTGCCAACCGTTCATTCACCATCTCCACCTTCCCCAGGGTCTTCCCCATCTTTCTGCAGTCTGGACTGGCCAAGGAATATTTTACTAGGAGGAATGCTGGAGTAATCATACATTTTAGCCTAAAGGCTAGCTGCTTTTCCTTGTCCTTTGAAGATATTTCCCCTGAAGGACAATGACAAATGAAATCTGTCTATTGGTAATTTATGTGTAAAACACCTTCAGAAATGAAGACAACAGTAATCTGTTTTTTTCTTGTGAGAACATATTCTGCAAAACTATTTGATCCTGGCCTATTTACACAGTAACTAAACGGGATATAACTTATCTTCATCAGCCCCTAGGAAAAAGTCACTTTTACAGTGATTCATGGAGTTTAGTCCCAGGAATATCTTGGTGTGTTGGCCATTCCTATCTAGATTTAGTCCCTTCATATTGATACTGACATGTAGAGATAATTGATGTGGAAAATACAAACAATAAACAATCCAAACCTTTCTTGATCTATAGATCCCAATCTCTAATAAGGATTAGAAGTATTAAGATTCAAATGCTAACTCTTTTTAGAGAAAACATGTTTTTCAGGAAAAGTCATACCCGTATAGATCAAGGCTTGCATACGTGTGGAAAAGTGCTGGAGCTGTTTTGGCTCGCATAATTTCTCTCTCTCTCTGAATATGAGCTTAATTTATTTTGTTTCTGGATGATGAAAAACAGTGCAAATAAACCCCACATGAAGGTATGTAGTACAAACAAGGCATTATCCTATTTCTGTCTTTTATTTATAAGGGAAATACATTTAATAATCTTAATATGTGGCTAACGTGAATTGCAATTAACATGTATATGCTCTGTACTATTCTTTAGAGTAGAAATGGATCATTGTGTCAATGCAGCTAGCCTTTGAAATAGCTCAGAAAATCTAAAGGGATGCTTAGGATATTTTTCCTATGCAGGAAACAGAAGAAATTGTTCAACATCTACTGTCAGTCTTCCTAGAAAATATTCATTCTTATGAAACAATAAGAAGAGATTCTGTTCTTGTGCCCTCTGTTCTAATTATCTCTGTTTGTTACAAGCATTTCTTATTCCTGCCACCATTTTGGACTGATCTGGCAATTTTCTGCTGGTAGGCTGAATGCTTAATCAAACAGGCAATGCCACTGGAGCCGGTGAGGATGCTGGAATGAAATTATTTTTGACAGAGTACATATTCACAGCACTGGCTCCAGGATGCTCTGTAGCAAGGCAAAGATATTAAATGTAATTGGTGTAGTGAAGACTTTCAAGGGCTTCCATGACCTTCCTTTGGAGGTGTAAAATTTCAGAAGTAACCTGGGATGTCTCCAAACCTGAATTGCCATCTGTTGTTTTGTTGGGGTTTTCTTTTCCTCAGCTAATACCTTGAAGATATAATCCCTAGATAGATCAGCCCCTTAGAAACTTGTATTTTCAATTCACCGCTTGTCCAGAGTTCCCTCCTAGGTTCATTCACCAGTGCCAGTTGTACATAAGCTCCATTTAAATGGTTACAGATCAACTGGAACTATTTAAACAGTGAGAGAGGTGGAACTTCTTGTTTTCTGATGCCAAACACAAGAATGTAAATCTGCAACTCAGATGTACAGTGCTGAAACCATGCAGAAAGGCTTTGTCTATCCAAACCTGGAACCCTCTGCTGCAGATCTCCTATGTTAAAACCAAACAAGTACACACTTAGATATCTAGAACTTTTACTGACTTCAATATCATGAGACACTACAGTCAGGGAAGGCTGTAAGTAAATCAGGAAAGCTGATGGGGAAGCAAGCAGAGTGGAATGCACTCTTCTGATTCTCATTAGTGACTGCTCCAGATCAAGATTAGAGAATAGTGCTAAGCGATTCTTATTTCCTCAGAAAGAAGCAAGTCATTACAGCAACACACGTGGTCTCAACCATTCAAAGAGGAGGAAATCCTGGGATCAGGAGATTCACCCTTGGGTTCTTAAGTAAATTAAACTGGGTCGAAATTTTGCCTTGACTTATGAGAGTTGTCATGATTTTTTTTAGAAATGAGAGATATGTAACTGGGATCGATTACAATGATATTGGCAGGAAGAATAGAAATAGGGGTATGTATAAACTATTTGGCACGTATTGTCTGGCAGCAATGAACATCACAAATTAAACTCTGTCTTCTAAGAAGACATCATGAAGGACAGGATTCTGATTCTTATAAATATATATATATTTGCTGTTATGTTCTGTGGAGTTACAGTAGATCTTTTTTGATTAAAACACTTATCAGAACTTTTAAGAACATGTGAATTTCCATATTTTTTTGTCAATGAAAGGTGATCCAGTTGAGTTTGCTATCAAATTCTGTTTCTCAAGAGGGGGACGTACTGCAGCTGTAGCAGTCTATTTTTCATTTGTCCTATGTGGACCAGTCTATATTTAATAAATCTTGTGGCAAGAACATTCCCTTGAACATCCTTTTTGTGTGCTGTTTTGTCACAAGATGTGGGAAAAATGTTCATTCCTGTGAGATTTTTGTCGAGAGATTCCTTTTCTTATTTTTTATTAGTTACCCGTTGTAGCAACAAGTCTCCAAATGTTTTGTGCTCAAAGGTATGAATATCTCTTATTTATATTAGGCTGTGAAGTGGATTTAAAAATAGCCACTTAGAATAAACACCACATAAAAGTATTTCTATAAACAAATGTGAAAAGAATTGCAAAAATTTGGATTCCCTTGAGATACGTTGCCAGTGCAATGGTGTTGCCTGTGAGGGTCTAAGTTAGGTTGTTGCCTTCTCCTCCTGAGACAAAATCCACGCAGCAAGTTTAAGTATCCTATGAATATTACTCTTGTGCTCAGCCTAAGAGAGGATCCAATTTAAAGAACTTTATTAATTAAATTTCTCATTACTAATCACGTCAGTTTTGCAGAAATAGCCGTATTCTTTCTGAATGAAGGAGTCTTTTAAACATTCTTTCAGATTGGAGGAAAGTTTACTATTAAGGTACTATTTTAGAAATCATATGAAAACTTAAGAAAATTAGGCTAACAGGAAACAGAAATTCAGGTCTGATACTATTATTAGCGATTACAGTCTAAGCTGAATAATAGATAAAATCTAAGTGCTTTTCAAAACTGAACATCAGAAGAGATTTTAACACTCATTGAGATCTAGCTGGTTGTAATGGCAATGTATCACTATAGTTTTTGGATTTCATATTACATTATATTAACCCCTATCTTATTTCTCAGCAACTTAATATCAAAATATACTGCTAAGATATAAATATAATGTAAATATAATCTAAATGTAATGTAAAATATGTGTATAAAAATATCCTTTATTATTTTCAGGGTTTCAATAGACTTCACGGAATGAAAAGGCTTCCTGCACAGACATTCCTAGAGGAGTCTCTGCTCTTTATGCCATGACATATCCACATTGAATCCGCTCAGAAGGTAAGGCCAAGAAGCTGTGTTAAAATATTTAACACATAAAAGCTAAATATTTATTATTATTAACCCAAGATGGACATTTAGAGTGTTCCCACTGCTCCAGCACAGTTGGTAGAGATTTAGTGGACAGGCACATGAAAGCAGTGACAAATACTGGAATTTTACCAGAATCATTATCCTGGCATATTTTTTATCATAGTTAATTAATGCCACATTATAAAAACTTGATATGTTAATAAAGCATCAACATTTTACAGTGCAATACATTAGGTGCCTTAAACTGCCAAACAAACAAAAGCAAATTTATTCTGCATGGAAACTGCTTGACATGTTGGTTGTTTATCATTAAAAGATTAAGACAAATACTGTAAAATACCTTTTGTGCATTTTTAATTGAGTTCTACATCCATTTCCTATTCCTTTTGGACTTTCTTTCCACCTAAGCTTGAGCAAACAGAGTTTATTTACAGAATTTTAGATTCATTAAGGCTGGAAGAGACCTCATACCACTCCAACAGTCAGCCCAACCCCACTATGCCCATTAAACCATGTTTCCAAGTATCATATGTACAATTTTTTTTAACACCTGCAGGGATGGTGGCTCCATCTTCCTGGGCAGCCTGTTCCAATCTCTGACCACTTCATCAGGGAACAAAGTTTTCCTAATATCCAGTCTAAACCTCCCCTGGCACAAATGCAGTCTTGATGCCTTAAGATACAAGAGCAGATCCAGATACAAGATACAAGAGCACATTGCTCCCCGAGATGAACACCAGCTGCATTTAGCCTTCACACTGAAAAGAGTTGACTTCTCCAGACCAGGAGACAGCAACATTATACACTGACCATTAATAGTGGCTTCATACATTGTTCAGTGTCACGGTGGCCGTGGCTATAAGATTTGCAGTCCAAGAGAATGGAGCTGTGTAACACAACTTGAACAACTCAAAGTGATATACCAGCCTTCTGTGCTGGTTTTTGCCTGTTTTTTTGGTGATTGTGTTGCTTTCTTTCCCCTCCTCAAGTTCGTAGGAATCTTATATGCAAAGACTTTACAATACTGTGAAAGAAAAAAACAACTTGAGCTCATTTTTCAGGAAATATATTCGATACGAAGCTAGTTCTGTTGCCTGAAAAGCTAAAGCAGACAAGAATTAAAGTCTTCTAAAATCCTTAATCATCTTTATCTACCGCAGCTTCCCAAGAGGTTAAAAATCTATTAGAAACTGTGATCAGGGATCAGAAAAATATGCTGAATAATCTGGACTCTTACACTTTAATTTATGAAGATCAGAATTCTATTGTGATGGACAAATCTCTGACAACAGCTGTTTGCAATCCATCTGCAAAAAAAAAACGGCAAACAGTGAGGCAAATCTAGATTTACACGCGGTGCACATTCTGCAAGAGGAAAAATCTAGGCTGGATGAATACATTGCTAATTGTGAATTATTCATCTCACTCTAGCAATCAGTATCATCCACATTAAACATTAAAGACCTGGATTCACAAGGAGAATTTAGGCACATAAATACCTCTTCAGGCAGTGAGGGTTGACATTTAAGTGCTAGTGGTATTCAACACTCCCCACTCCCCTTTCTGCCTTTTCATGGGCGCTTAAAACTACATAAATACTCAAGTTTCTGTTGAAAGGCATCAAAACATCTTCCAAAATTTTAGCAGTGAGGAGTTAGTAATTACCTGTTTTACTGCTTTGAGCCACCTGATCAGTGACTTTTCAAATAGAGTAAAACAGGCTGCCCAGGAGGGTTGTGGAGTCTCCTTCTCTGGAGACATTCAAGACCTCCTGGATGTGTTCCTGTGCAACTTGGTCTAGGCGATGCTGCTGGGGTATGGACTAGATGATCTTTCGAGGTTCCTTCCTTGAATGAGCCCTAATGATTCTATGATTCTACTAAGCAGAATGAAAGAGTTATAGGATCATAGAATCACCAAGGCTGGAAGAGACCTTCACGATCATCAAGTTCAACCGTCTGCCTTACAGCCCCTAAACAAGTATTGTGCTGTATAATCTAAAATGCCACTTTTCAAAGTTGTTCTCTCATGTCATACACTTCCATATTTCATCCATTATAACCTAGCTTCACTGGTCACTCTGGAAGGCATGCAGCACTTCATCTCTAGGTGCACATGGCAAAAGGCTGCACAGGAGACAGCAGTGTACCTGCACAGCCCAGAAAGCAAATAGATTCTGGGTTGCATCAAAAGAAATATGACCAGCAGGTCGGGAGAGGTAATTCTCCCCTTCTGGTGAGACTTCACTTGGAGTACTGTGTCAGGCTCTGTGATCACAGAATGATAGAATCATCAGGATTGGAAAAGACCTTCAAGATCATTGAGTCCAACTGGCTGCCCTACAACTGTCAAACCATCTCCTGAAACAACATGTCTACCTGTCAACACAAGAACAACTTTCTGGAGCAGGTCCAAAAGGTTAATGTCCTTCAGCCAGAGGGCTGGAACACCTAACCTCTTAGGAGGACAGGCTGCAAGAGCTTAGGTTGTTCAGCCTGGAGAAAAGGTGGCTTTGAGGTGACCTTACTGCAGCCTTTCATTGCTGAAAGGGAGTCTACAAGAAAGATGTGGTGGGACATTTTAGCAAGGCCTATTGTGACAGGACAAGGGCATTGGTTTTAAACTAAAAGTGGGGAGATTTAGACTGGATATGAAGAAGAATTTTTTTACAATGAGGGTGGTGAAACACAGGAACAGGTTGCCCAAAGATGTGGTGGAGGCACCATTCCTTCAAGGAATCCCATTCAAGGACAGCCTGGATGAGGTTCTCAGCAACCTAATCTAGTTAAAGATGTTTCTGCTCACTGCAGGGAGGTTGTACTGGATGACCTTTAAGAGTCCCTTCCAACCCACTGTATACTATGATTCTATGTGCATGCAGCCTCAGCTTGTGCTGAAATGAACGGCTTGTGACCAATCCAAGTGAAAAAGTGGGCTATCTTCTCTCCCTTTTGCAGTATCTTCTTGCTCAAACACATTAAAACCACAGAGAGCAAGCATTGGTGCTTTCCTATTTTAAACATCAGTGGAATAGCATGACTCAAAATAGGAGATGACCTGAAAGGTTCAGTGTATTTCTCAGTCTTTTAAAGCAAAGACAGCATATTTCATGAATTTCATACAATTCCCTTAAAGAGCAGAAGTCAGAAATCTTGAAAGTAGCTCCCCCACCCTAAGTGCTTACTTAGCGTAAGCAACTGAATTATTTTTCTAGAAGATTCTTAGGTTGGAGGTCTGTTTCTGGATTATAGAAGTCACATCCAACCACAATATTTGGAGTCACATGCAGAGACCAGCTGAAACAACTGTCTCAACATTTTATAGCCAGGCTATTAATATTTGTTGAGGGCCCATCAGCATATAAGCATTCATCTCTCTCACAAATCTGTATCTTCAGAGCAGATCTGCATCAAATTGCCTATTACAACTACAGTGGAATAAGCTCTCCCTATAAGCTCTACCCGAAAATCTATTCAGTGAATAATGCACTCTGGAATAAAAGTGATTTAATATCAAAATAATTAATTCGCAGAGAGGTAGCTTTCCATTTTCCAAGCAGTACAATTTCCTGTTTAATTTTTTTCTGTTTCAACAGGAATACCTACCTGGAGGTTTTAATCATATCCTAAAAATAGAGAAAAAAAAAGAAGTCAAATATTGGTCTCTTGTTGTTTTTCCACTTCTGTTAAAATGAATATTATTTATTTGTTCAAATAGGATCCAATTAATACAATAATATTATTTCTACAGCGACAGAGGGCTTGCAATTTAGCAAATAGCAGCAAATTTAGCCAACAAAGTTTTATTCTGCACTCCTGTGGCAGATATTACAGACTGACTTTTTGGAAGGATTTTGTTCACAACATTTCTAAACTTTCTAATAAAACACCTTTTAGTCTCTGGCTTTGATAAAATGACTTCCTACGCATGAGATTTTTTTCAGAAAACTGTAAATTCTTTACATTGCTCCAGTCAGACAGGATAGTGTTTGTTTTGCTTTCAAAGTTTTGTTTGCTCAAGAGACCATACGCTGGAATTCACTAGATAACATTCGTCCATTTAAAAACTTTCTTTGTGTAATATTTTTAAAGATCAAACAAATATCTTCTGCACACAATCCACAAGCACTGAAATTCAACCTCAATTCAAGGTTTGCTTCACATTCCCCTTTTTTGCTCTTAATTTTCTCTTTCTTCATCCTGGCCTTCTCACTCCATTATAGGATAGCATCACTCAGATGAGGACTGTTGACTTTACGTTGTATTCCTGCCTTTTATTGAGCTTCATATGAAATGTTTAGTCTAATTCAATCATTTAGTATGGGATTTAAATATTTGAGTCATCTGAATATCCTATACCTATAATCTCAAGTACTCTATGCAACGCAAGTTTAAACAATCAAAGAGCTTTTGTCTTCCATTACTTTCTTTATGGCACCTATCAGCCGTGCAGTAAAACAAATGTTTCAAGAGATGGGAACACAGTGGTACGGTTAGTGGGGTTTTTTGCTTAGAAGATCACATTGATTTAGTTTTTAAATCTCTACTGCCATAATCTAAATCCTGTGCTACAAGTTTAGATTTGTGAAGGAGTGCGTGTAGGAGAATGAGGGATACTTTGGCATCACATCAAACACTTTGCAAAGTAAATTCTGGCCAAGCAATTCAGATGAATGCTTGGTAGTTTTAGGCACTGGGTTTGAACATACTTGTCTGGATTCATACCCCTTTCTCTTCAGAGGGCATTCCAGGATCAGAGCTTTTCATTAACTCTTTTTCACAGTTTTTAGGCAAAGACAGCTTACAGAAATAGGAACTCAGAGCTTCAGCTCTCTAAGAATAGCTGATATCTAAAAGTTCCCAGGAAAACATCCCTACAAGTTCACCTCTAATTTGTAGCTCATTGCTTCTGTGACATTTGGTGGTGAAAACTGACCTGTGAGCTTTGCAGAGCCACCTGTGTTTTAGTCAGTGAAAAGAAAAATCCAGGAAGAAAAAAAACCCAGACAAAATGGGGTTATGTATCGATTTTCTTAAAACACTCGAATACTTTCGGTCATTCATCAGTCCAAGAATTTTAGTGTTGTATGCACGTTCATCTAATTTGACTAGCCCCCTGCAATTGTGGATTTGCTTCTTCCCTTTTATATTACCCTACTTTGTTGTCAGATTCCAAATTTCTTACATGTTGACACTTGAAAATTCTCAGTCTGATGGCAAAAACCCTTTTCCAATAGTTCTGAAACATCTCTTTTATTTCTCTCAGGCTTAATTTATCCTGATGTGAACCCTTCAGGTATATCTGATGAATCTCAAGGTAACTTTATCCTCTCTAGTAATTATAAAGACAATCTAGGATGACCGGCTCAGATGGAGGTATCTAAATTTGAGTGGAAGTATTTTGTACCTAGGCTGAGTGTTTATCAACTGAAATATGTCTGCAAAATTTTTTCAGCGCTGGCAGATATTTGCTGGGATCAAAAGTGGCCAAATTGCCTGTTTTTGGGAAAGTTCCACCTGGAAATGTTGCAGGCTATTGTGGGAGATGCAGGCGTGAGCCCGTGAAAGGGTGGCTCATGCCTATTGCCAAGTGCAAGTGTGGATATAACCTAGAAAAAGCCATGAGCCAGAATGAAAATTATGACTAAAAGATCAGAAAAACATAGTGCCACATCAAATATATTGTATGAGATATGTGTGGGAGGGCAGGACACAAATCACACCAACAAAACCAGAAGAAAACAGTTTAAACGGCAAAGTTCAAAGCAACAAAAATAAAATTCAATAAACAAAATGCCCCGCTGAAGAATATGTTTAGTTTACAGGGGTTTGCTTTTGTGAAAAAGAATTTAATTGCCTGCTCCCACCTACAAAGCCCATCAGATTTGTAGCCCTGCCTTTCACTGCAGAAGAATAAAGAGAACTCTTATTACAGAGCACTTAGCAGTGTTCAGCCAATCGGCTCATTCAGGTGGCTAATACTCTCAGTCCTGTCATGTGGTGCCTAGAGTGCCTTGCAGAAACAGTGAAGCATTTGTTGCACTGCCCGTTATTGTGTGGCTGAAACGATACTCACCTGAGTAGCAAATCTCAATGCATTATCCCATCTGATCTCCAAGCACATACAGGAACACTGTGGTTGGAAAAAGAACAAGACCATGCTGTGACATTGATCTTTCAAAAGTCTTCAGGTTTCAAAATCAAAAGTTTTCAGGTGATAAAGAAAAGAGAACTTTACTACTCACTTGTATAGATAATTATGTCAGTTGCAGAGAAACTTTTTTCCCTTGGCTGTGGTTTTAGGGGTATTTAGATTCTTAGCTCTGGCCACTCTTTATTTTGAATGTGTTTTGAATTAGCCACATGAGCTGACATTCAGGGTTTTCCACTGGTTTTTTGAATTCTCTTTGCATCTGAGAGTATGTGGAGGGGTCATAGAAACAGATGTGTAGGTCTAAATTTGTAAGTTTAAGTATCAAGTTGAGCTCTGTAATAGATGTTTGGCATGGTTTTATATCTTAGAATAAGTTATAGATTTGAAAGGAAAACAATATGAGAAACTTCTATAGTAGTCAACTATAGCTGTGCTGTTTCTTCTTCCTCTTCTCTCAATATCATGTTTGATTTCAGAGATGGTGGTAGGGCTTTATAAGATTCAACAGATGGCCTTTATTTCAATGATTTTGTTTCTGTGTTTGTTTCACCCGCAGAGTTTTGCTTCAATGTAAAATTGAAGAGTACTGGGTTCTTAAAATGGAATCAAAGTGGCAACATATTTTGGTAATGTTTAGTAACTAGAATAATTGTAAAGTATACAGTTTGTATGGTTTCCATAACTTGAATCAAGTTTGCTTAAAACACAGCTTGAGTTTCTTGAAACGTACCCGAAATTTATTGAAGTTTATTGATGGTCTATGGAGAACCACTAAGTACTTCAAAATGCTCAATTTATAGACCTAAAATAACATAAATGAAACTAAAAACCAAGGACATTTTTAGCAGAAAGAAATTACTTTTCATAAACCTCATAGTCCAGTTCTATTCTCATCACCCATTAAGTAGTTGTTTTTTAAGATGTCTCATAAATTCCCTTTTCAGTGTGAAATAACACCACCGATTTAGATAGAATATAAATACCCTCACAGCTTTCATCCTTTTTTATTTTAATGGTTTTCTCATTCAATGTCCAGTGTGCTGTGTATTTTTCATGACTTCACTTGCTTAGTTATTCCAGTGGAATGCAATTTCCTAGTGTGCAGTGGACAACAGAAACATGGTTGTATTGTTGTTCATGGTTGGACTGGGTGATATTGGAGGTCTCTTCCAAGCTTAATGATGGTCTGTGTGCTGCAGAGCAGACAAGCAATGCAGAAATATTCTGTGGGTCTATACTTTGGCTGTCTTGAACATCTGCTCACTAATCTAAACATTATCTTAGGCATCTGGATTGACTGATCAATGTATCCAAGCCCACAGTGTGTTATCTACTTAAAACCATGACAGTCATCATCTGTTAGGTATCAAACAGAGAAACAGAAGAGTGGATGAGTATTTTTTTTCTTGTTGACCTTCCAAATGAGGATTAAGGCATTTTTCAGGGCAAGTGTTACAAACTCCTCTTGCTACTGCTCTAGATTTATGTTTATGAAGACAGCAACCACTTCCTATAGACAGTTATCATATTTTTCAAGCATCAAGTTAATAGAATAGAATAGAATAGAATAGAATAGGAATAGAATAGTGTTGGGCTGGAAGGGACCTTTAAGGCTCATCTAGTCCAACGCCTCTGCAGTGAGCAGGGACATCTCTAAGTAGATTAGGTTGCTCAGAGCCCCACCAAGCCTGACCTTGAATGCCTCCAGGGTCAGAGCTTCTACTACTTCCCTGGGCAAGCTGTTTCAGTGTTTCAACACCCTCATTGTAAAGAATATGAAATGAAATGAAATTATGGAAATAGGAATTATGTTGTTTTTATTATTCTTGCAATGAATTAAACCTATCATGTTTCACCTCTGGAAAGCACAGAATACTGGTTAGAATAAAACCTGCTACATTATCCTGTAGTTTTTGGGGTGTAGAGATCAAGAGCAAACATATAAGTGATGTGAAAATTTTTCTTAAACAATTGTCAGTGGTTGCTGATAAAGTCAATTGAATTTCAAATTGTCTGAAATATCTGGGGATCTCAGATCCTTGATTATACAAAACTCTCACTTGACAGAAACATGTTCAGAAAGTGTAATAAAAGAACTTGTGTCTTCAAGTGAACTTGAGACTGTGGCTGTGAGGACCAAAAAGTTGACACAGTGATGTGAAGTACAGTACCAATAATCCATTACATGGGCGTAATTAAGAAATCCCAGCTCAGTCTGCATGTGAATTCGGATCCATTTCACTATATCCTCTAGGTGAAACATAAGCTGAGGTGGCAGAATGCCATGTGAACTAGAGATTAACCATTATAGTGACTAGAGATTGATTATAGGTTCCAATTAAGATCTGTATGATGGAAAGACAGTTCTTCATTAAAAATTTAGATACACACAATATTTTTAAGTGAGATGAAATCACAAGTATATCTTCCTCCCAGCATTTAACACTACATTTCCCTAAGAATAAACAAATTGCTTGGGGAATACTGAGAATTCAGGTTTAATGAGCCATCTCTTTGCCTATCTAAACAAATCAACTTTTTTGAAAAATACTCACAGTTGCAGATCTAACAACCTTTGCTGTTGATGTTCTAGAACCTCTCCATTTATTCCGTTTAGAAGAACAATAGTACATTGCATTTTTGTAAAAGAAGCTCATTAGAAGTGTTAACAACAACATTTCTCACATATAAATTAGTGAGAAGTTTAAGTCTGGCTTAAGTATGGCATGCAAACATGTTTCTGAGTGTAACCTAGGCTGTGATTATTTCCAGAGCTGCAAAAACTATAAGAAACATACTGTGAACATCCACTTGAATTTTTAAATTCATTTCATTGACTCTGCAAATATCAATATTTTATTCACTTTTCATCTGTATACGCTCCTACAAACAAGTTTTGGGGAAATACTGTTTTCTAGATAACAGTTTTATAAGAAAAATATAGACTGTTAGCTGCAAACAGATTTTAAATTGGTAATCAAAAAGATATATGGATAAAAAAAATGTGTATTCTAAGAGTCACAGCCCTCCAATCAGCAAACAAAAATAGCACCATGTGATTATTATTTGAACCAAAATAGCTTGGATTATGATTCTCAGTTCTTCACAATGAGCTATGGATGAGCTGCAGACCAAGAATTACAGAGATTAGTTGGCAAATGATTTCAAATAACAAATAAATTAGAGTGAATCATGAAGCATTTGTGAAAATGTCACAATTACTATGCTAATAAGTTTAAATTTACATAGTGCCTTTCATCTGAATGGTTCCTAATGATGTATGATCGCAACATCCAGAGGAGGCATGATGTGACAAAGACTGGGAAAAAAATGTCAAATATTACTTTGTTAATACACAGAAAATAATACTTCATTTTTCAGCAGTATTAATGCATTTAATTGCTAATGATAAAATAATCAAGTGCTTTTTGTTTCTTTTTCTGCACTTATTGTGTCTTTCCTATTGTGGTGGTTTTTTTCCCCAATGCTACATTTTCTTTTGCTTCCCCATTTTTACCATTCCTTTTTGTTTCATTCCCACTGCATTTCCTTTGTTTTTTCCTGTGCCCATAATTTGTTGCATTTCCTCTATCCTCCTCTTCCTTCTGCCATAGCAAATTCTTGTATGAAGAATATAAGCTTCCAAGACAGGAAAAAGGGGACCCCTTCATAGAATCATAGAATCACTGAATGTTAGGGGTTGGAAGGGACCTCTAGAGATCCCCTAGTCCAACTCCCCTACCAGAGCAGGGTCACCTAGGTCAGGCCACACAGGGCTGCATCCAGGTGGGTTTGAAAGTCTGCAGAGCAAGAGACACCAACACTTCTCTGGGTAGACTGTTCCAGGGCTCCATCACCCTCACTGTAATAAAGTTGCTCCTCATGATGGGGTGGAACTTCTTATATCCTAGCTTATTGCCCTTATTCCTTATCCTATTTTTGGGCACCACCTTTTCCTTCTTTTATTCTAATGCTGTGGCTTTTAGCCATTTCACCACTTTATATTCCATGAGGATATTGTCCTCTCCTGTTTAAAAATGCATCCGCAGCCATTCAAATGCCTCCTATTACATACCCATGAAGCATCACAAGAATGTATGTAAGCTATATGCAAGTGCTATATATACCTACACAGCATGTGTTTTAAATATTGAACTTATGTGAGATCATATATTAACTCATCAGAGTTGTTCCCTTTAATTACAGTCCACACACTTGCTGTATGTTAGATATAAAAAACATATGTCAGGTGGTCTGTGTGTATGAAGCACTCACTCATGCTTTCCCACATGGGCAGGTCCTGAAGCTGTCTGATCTGTTAAAGGAGAGTGGGTTTTACTTTTGCTTGTGCTCCAATCTTCCATGCCTCAGACTCTTCCTGTTGAAATGTGTCCCCACTTCTCATGTTTGTACACTGGTGAGACTGCACCCTGAAAGCTGTGCCCAGTTTTGGGCACCATGGTTTGGGAAAGACATTGAGGTGTGGGAGCAAGCACAGAGATGCAAACAAAGCAGGTTAAGGGATCAGAGAACATGTGTGATGGGGAGAGGCTGAGGGAGTTCTGATTGATTCTCCTGAAGAAGAGGAAGCTGAGAAGAGTACTGCCCTTTACACCTACCTGAAAGGAGGTTGTAGGGAGACCGGTGTTGGCCTCTTCTCCTAGATAACTGCTGACAGGACAAGAAGAAGTGGCCACAAGTTGCAGCAGGGGAAGTTCAGATTGGTAATTAGAAAAAATGTCTTTAGTGAAAGAGCACTGGAACAGGCTGCCGAGGTTGTTGGTGGAGTCCCCATCCCTGGAGGTGGTCAAAAGGCCAGTAGATGTGGTACTGTGGGACATGGTCTAGTGGCCAAGGAGGTGTTTGGTTGAAGATTGGACTTGATGACCTTAGAGGTGCTCTCCAGTCCTAATAGTTCTGTGATTCTGTGTTGCCTTCCTTGCCCCGTGCTGACATGAACACTAGGTTTTTGTTACCAGAACAGTTTTTCTGGTATTTTGATTTACAGAATGTGCTTTTCAGAGCTTGCTGATGGATGTTTCTCTGTATCACCCTTTCTCTTCATATTTTTGGGAGCTGCACTAGCTGTGCACCTGCTGGTAAAAAACCAGCACAGGCTTTCAGAAGTTTCAGCCCATTACTCATCAGTAGAGAAAGAAATATTCTAAAGTATAAAAGAAAGAAGGGAAAGCATGATCAAAACCACTCATGTAAAAAATCTAGATGTGATAGCATCTCACATAGTTCCTGTCCCATTATTTCAAGAAAGGTATAATAATAAGATATAAAGGTTCTAGACTAAAGTGGTCAAAGGCATGAACTAGCTCCTATAAAATGTCTGAGGACTCTTTATGAGAGGGATAGGAGATAACTGGACTGAGGAGGAATGGGAAGGTCAAGTGGATGTATCACTTGAGCATTCACAAACTCATGACACTGTGCTGGATGGCTCCTTCACTCTTATATTCTCAAGAACTTTAGGAGGGGTTATTCTCTTTCTTGCGTCCAAGAGGTGGAAAAGTAAATCTGATGGTCTTTTAGTCAGAATGACTTTGCGTGCTTTTCATAAATTTGGACTGTTATGCCAAAGAGGCAGAGTGAGACGGGGATGAAAAAGTTTGGGAAAGAGCCCATCACAAACTTTTCTTTGTCTTTTCAGTGTTCATTGAAGATGTGGGTTCATTCCAGGTTCAACACCATTAATCATGTGTTTTACGTGCTTGGCAGTACCACGTAGTCAATTCTTCTAGTCATAAGGTGTGTGTGCTCTGTAGTCATCATAAAATAAGCACTGTCCTATTCACACAATTCTTCTTCCCTTATGTCTGCAGATGTAGTGCAAGACTATCGGCCATCCCCCAGAGGAGGGAAAAATTATTAGGGAAGGATTTGTCTTAATTAATAAGGGATTCTTAATTTAGTTTCTTTTAAATGCTCTTTTTTAGTCAGATTATACCTTGACAAGTTTGAAATAGTTAGGAATGAAAGTTTATGCTGAGATAGTGTGGGGAAATGAGAGATTTAGGTGTGAAATGAAGGCTATAGTCACTCTCTTGCATAATGTAAATGGCTGTGAGACACACTGCTGCGATCCTGTTCATAAATCAATGCTGGAATATTGTTTACCCTAGTAGAAAATGCCCCCTATGATACCAACCCCCTCAGAAATAAAATGATCGCTAAAAAACTATTTTGTTTATTTGTTGTTCATTTTGGTTTTGGATTTAAGCCAGACAGCTGCAAAGATCCTCCTGGGAATATAGAATGCTTTACCCCAGTAAATAATATTGTTTTATATTAGAGGGTAAGTGCATTTTATACTAGATTGCGAGCCCAATAAGTCAAAAGTAAATATTTAATACCTGACACAGAATGTCACACTCCGGGATTATGGAGTAACACAAACACTGCGCTAAAACACAGATGGTGTAGGATATAATTCTATTAAAATGTTTGTGCCATAGAAAAAAAGATGCTGTATCATTTCTTTAAGAAATGATTTATTGTGTTCCCAGGGGTTAGCATGCATTTCAAGATTGTAGTGATGATAACATGTTTTATGTCGAGTGGTAATTGACCCTGATGAATTATGATAGGGAGGGGGAATGTATTGTATTCCCATGAATGTGTGTGTCATGTGCCATATTTTTTCAATAAAAATAGTTCTTAGGCAGCAAACCTTTCTCAAGGAGAACTGCTTGTTAGCAGTATTTATATCAGAATGAAACTGTCAAGGATCCCAGCAGCTGACAAAAAGTAAAGCTAGCAGCCTTTACGGTGAGAATCCTCTTTGCTAGTGCAGTGTTACAACGGTATGATAACAGCTCTTTGTTATCTAGTCATTTCTCTGGGACTGATAAACACTATTTACCCAATTCTACATGAAGGTGCAGTGACTAAGATCGTTTCTGTGAAGCTGGGCATATTTTCTTACAAAACGAGGACAGGTTTGAATGCTCTGGTGGGCCAAATTATGTCTATCTTCTGCTGCAATCATAGCAAAGGCTCTGAAATAGAAGACAAGGTCTACTGTTAATCTAATTCATGAGCTTTAGGCCATGAGCATCTATGCTATGAGCAGACTCACTTGCCCTTACCTACTCATTTCTGTAGTGCCCCACAGGCATCTGAGCACAAGTCCACTGTAATATAATTATCGTAACAAAGACGTTCCGCTCTAATGGCACTCTTTGTTTAGCCATTGAACAAGGTATGGGTTTCTTGCTATTTGGGCAATGTTTATGAGGTCTTAATTCCACTTTACTTTACCCAGAATCATCTCCTAGGCTTGCCTGTAGAATCAGTAAAGGGTAGCTTCCCCCTACAACCGTATTTCCTAGCATAGCAGTCTTTGTACCTGAAGATGGGCTCAGTTCACCCTGCCTTAGTCACAAATGTTTTGTATCAGATGAACTTGGAACTCTCAGGAGTCTTTGGAGGATGCAGCAGAATGGTATCCTGTGCTCTTGAGAAAGTATTTTATTCTCACCACGCAGGAACAGAATTGTAAAATATATTTATTCTCTATCTCAGTTATTGTCTCACAGTCCTAGTACTGGTTTCAGTTGGAAGCTGATTGCTTGCAAGAATGGTTTCACTGATGCTGCAGTCTACAGGTATGATCCATTGTCCTCTCTGTTTCTTAGTATCACTGCTGTCTCAATGCCCATTCTGAGGCCAGTTCAGACCAGCAGCCCTCTCATGAGGCAACTATTTCCTCATGGTGCAGACCAGCGACCTCACCAGAACCCAAGGAGAGTTAGTCACTTCAGGGGTGGGCAAGTTTGCTGTTGATGTTAATATACATTTTGTCTATGCTGTGCTGGGGATAAAAGCTGAGAAATAACTATTCTTCTGGACAGAGTATATTATGATGTGAAATCAAAACATGTAGGACTCCAGTGGTGCTCGTACCTTTAGTCTTTTAAGGACCATTGAGGTAAAATTAGAAGCCATCAGATTCATTCCTTATTTTCAAAGGTAGAGAGGTCAGCAGTTTGATGCCAAAGGCCCAAGGTACAGTGCCCTAGTGATGATGAATGTTTGGTATCAATTAAAAAAAAAAGCCAATGTTTTCAGTCACACAGTCTTTCTGCCTTCAAGTGAAATGTGGTAACCAGATTTTCAAACTCAGCTCAGCTCTTTTGATAATCAGGCCCATAAACACCAAAGACGGCATTTCGAGACCTTATGTAAGCAAAAATAACCATTTAAGCATCATCTAAATTCCAGACTTGTAGAATAAGTCGCAATGGTCACTTTGTTGTCAATATTCTGCAGAAACCTCCATAATGATAAAAGTGCAAGAAAATTGCTTCCTTCTGCTAAACTTATTTTGTACCAGGCATGAGGCTAATTTCAAGATGCTGTCACATCCTGGTTGGAGGTGGCTGTTTGTTGACAATGAAACTTGTTTCCTACTTCTTAATCTGAACCAGAAAACTATCCATGCACATTAAAACCAAAACTAAAATCCTCAATCTTGCTAAACTAACAAAAGCCTTTGCATTATGGTTGCTGAGGTTTCATTTTGGTTTTGGTTTCCTTCCTTTTGCCTTCTTCCTTTTTGCTGATTCAGTTGAAGCAGACTTCTTCTGTTCATCAGCCAGGGTTGTGGAAAGAGGCACTCTCTGCTGTGAGAAGAACTCATACCACTGCAAAAAAGTAGAAATGAATACATTCCATTTAATTATAGTTCACTTTACTGTCCTTTCAGGGCTAAATGCATTCCATGCAAGGACTTCCCTTACACTGCTTTTCTGCACTTCGGACACTGTTGAGTACTGGGGTCAGTTTTGGGCACCTCAATGCAAGAAGGATATTGAGGTGCTGGGAGTGAGTCCAAACAAGGGCAATGAAGATGATGCAGTGTCTGGATGACAGGATTTATGAAGAGTGGCTGAGAGAGCTGGGGTTGTTTAGTCTGGAAAAAAGGAGGCTGAGAGGAGACCTTACTGATCTTGACAGGTCCCTGAAAGGAGGTTCTAGAAAGGTGGGTGTTGGTCTCTTCTCCCAAGTCCCTAGAACAAGAGGAAATAGCCTCAATTTGTGCCAAGGGAGATTTAGATTGGACATCAGGAAAAATATCTTCCCTGACAGAGTGGTCAGGGATTGGAACAGGCTGCCCAGGGAGGGGATGGAGGACCATCCTTGGAGGTGTTTAAAAGGTGAGCAGATGTGGCCCTGGGGGACATGATTTAATGAGCATGGTGGGGTTGGGTTGACAATTGGACTGAATGATTTTGTAGGCCTCTTCCAACCTTAATGATTCTGTGTTTCTGTGTGATTAATCTGTCCACAAAACTGCTTTTAGAACATTGGTGCTGAGCAGCACCATCTCTCCAAGTATCCTGCCAGCCAGACTCCTGGGGTGCTCTCCTTGCACTCATTCCTAAGTCAGAACAAATGCTGAAGTGACAGGGTGGGAACGTTTCTGATCTGGTTACTGAGAGTCTGTTCCCCTTAAAAGGAAGACTGCAAACAACCATTAGACTAGCGAATTTGCAGAGGATTTATATTTGGAATAAGGATTCCTTCAGGTCTTTGCAATGCTAAAAAGAGAAGGAAGCCAAATCCAGTTGTGTAATTTTTACAGTAAGACCTGTGAAAGTATAGAATCATTAAGGTTGGAAGAGACCTACAAAATGCAACTGTATGCAACAGACTAAGTGTGGGGTAACATAAGCAGACAATCACAATGGCACACAATGAGCTAGCTATTCATTTTTTCTTTTAATAGCCCTATATCCATCTGTTCTCAGAAAAATATGATCAGAATTTTTTCCTCGTTAGCTTCATGTCTTAGTCTCTAGAAGAAAACCCAAGCAGCCAGGGATTGGGGGTTGTTTTGTGTGGGCTAGGCTTGTCTGGACATTTGGTTCACATATGTCTCATAAACAGCACAACCCCCACCTTCCTTCTTGTTTCCTGACATGCAGACTTCACTGTTGCATCTTTTGAGTGGGAGTGTCTGCTTTCTCAAGTGATGGTTAACTTTTCAGCTGCGAACCAGAGTAGCTAAGAATATAGTCCTGGAAGATCTACTGCTTAGTTTGCCACATGATTCAGTCATGAATAGTAGCAGGGAAAAGACGTTCTTGTTTGTTTTAACAAAACACTGTACGGGGTGTTAACAACCGTAATGTATAGGCACTTACAAATAGATTTCCAATCCCAACTGTCACTTTAATAGAGCGTCAGTAAAAAAGGGATGGGGCTGAAATCCTTCTACCCCTTCCCCTAGATAACATTGTGTATGGTTTCAGGAATAAAGAAGAGGGTAGAGAAAGGGAAGCTTACCTCAGGTAAGGGGAATGTCTTGGGTGTTAGAGCTCTGTCTTGCCTTCCTGATGGTGGCAATTAGGTTTCTATCCTGCAGCCAGTTCACAATCCACCTCACTGCCTCATTATCCATTTTTTCTGTTTATGCCAGTGAGCATGCATGTATACAAATTCAAAGATGTTCCACATTTTTGAGTGAAAATATATTTACCCCTTCCACATGTAAGCTGTTCAGAGAAGCTAAACTTGGTAAATCCCATGCTAGTGACTTGACTCAGTGTCATCAAAAAGCACAGGTAGTCTCCTTGCCACTCCACTTGTTTCCAACCTGAGTATTCTCCTCTGCAGTATCTAACAGAATTAGGGCCACTACAAGAAATTTACTCTCCCAGTCCTCATTCCACTCGTATTACTTAGCTTCACTTAAAGCTGAAGAGCTCCAGAGGGCCCGGGAGAGCCCTTGATAAAATCCACCCTTAAGGAATACTATCTGCTAATGGAAGTCTGTATCCACAGAATGTTTACAAAGAAAAAAGTGTGTAGGGCTTGGAATGAGAATTTCAGAGTGTGGGAGGAATCGTTGTAATGGCAAAAGAAGTATTTATTCTTGTTTGTCCCTTTTAAAATGATATATAAGGTATCCTTGAATACAGCCCTGCTTACAAGAAAGCAGCAATGAATTATTGCTGTAATCAGACTCTGGGAAGCAAGAGAAATTATTTACCAGAAGAAGAAATTACTTACTAGCTTCTTGAATGTAAAATTTTCTCCGTGGCCAAGGAGTTGTAAGAGAATAATACTGATCAGAACAAATCCTTCAAGAAGTGACTTCTGGATTTGCACAGCCTGGACTCTGGACAGAGAATAATTAAACATGTCGCTGCTGGCAGCTGGTTGGCCAAATACAGTACAGGTGAATAAGACAATTAAAACTGCAGCTTATTTAATTTGTATCTCAGGCATGAATAGGCTGCCTAAGGAGGCNTACAGGTGAATAAGACAATTAAAAATGCATTAAGATTTTCTAACTCTTCAACTTATTTAATTCGTATCTCACTCATGAACAGGCTGCCTAAGGAGGAGCTGAGTCCCCATCCCTGGAGGTGTTTAAAGATTGTTTCGATGTGGTGCTTAGAGATCTGGTCTAGTGGTGACCTTGGTAGAGTAGGGTTCTTGGTTGGACTTGATGATCTCAGGGATCTTTTCCAATCTGAATTATTCTAGGATGCTGTGATCATAAGGTGAATTGTGGGGAAGGCTGATAGGCAGATTTGTCTATGGTTGCTATAACTCTTAAGTAGAACAGTAGGTATGACATCTGATCATACTATGAGAGTGCAAGGAGAAATAGCATAAAATTAAAGGTAAAGTTTCCAAAAATTGAAAGGTAAATAAGATTTTAGCATACTTCAGACGACAAGTGTCTTAATCTGTTTTTGCTATCTGAGGCTTCCTTTACCTTACTAATACAAATTGTAAGAATAAAGGTAGAGCAGCAGGAAGTCTGTCTGAATTAAAATACCTAGTCCTGAAATCCTCAAATATCTTGTTCTTCTCTCTACGGGACAAACATAGACAGTATGAACAATTCCGGAACTGTTGTGATTTCAGGTCAGTGTTAGTAGCTTCCTCAGCCACCACCATTAAGTAGATGGCTATTCTTGCTGCTAGCATATTGAATTCCTTGCTATTAGCATGTCCCGTTTATCACTAGAAGTTCCTGCCTGCACAGGAAATTAAAGGATTTTCTTAACAGGGATGATCTGCATTAGTTCTACATATCCTGATATTGTGAAACTGTGTTCCTCCTCTGGCAATAAGATGCCAGAGCCTCAGAGGGTGTTGTGCAGCACAATTGCATTTCTAAAAGGTGACATGTAGGGGGATATTTAAAGAATGGTTCACAGGGATTTAACCGAAGGGTTTGCGCTGATGTTAGTTTACCCCCTGCAAGTCTGACAGGGTAGATTAGGCCACATTGGGGAAAATAACATTCATGCTCAGTCAATCACAAAAGATCACTGCTATTGTGTCACTCCTGAGAGGAGACAGTGGGTATTAGCCATTGCATCCCAGTTTTGGTGATCTCAAGCTTGTTAAGCTGGTTTTGTATTCACTGGAGGAGCTCTTGTGGTAATAAGCAACCAAGCTGAATCTTTGTGATCCTGTAGCTAGGGCTCATAGAGAACTGCATCTCTTTAGCTCAGTGCTGAGAGAGGGGTCTTACCTTTGCAGTTTATTTGTTAAAAAAAGAAAATCCAGTTAAATCAACTAAGAGAGATAGCCTGTTGTGTTCATACAGAGCAAGATTCTTTGTCCTTCCTTCCCTCCTGAACACTCTGGACATCTCTGTCAACACCCTGAGGTGGTTAATTCCTTTCCCCTAGTTATAGTGAGGCTGATGAATATCTGGTTTTGTTTCCTCATTACATGAATCATCCTTCCATACTTTTTTTAGCACTTATCATTTGCTTCAATTCTGCTGTCAGAGAGTAAAGAGTTAAAACTGAATCCACGGCACTCTTTTCCCTGTGATGGGGGAAAAATTAATGTTCTGTTTCTTTACTTTACTTGAGATATGTCACATAGGTTGCAGAAAAAATACAGTCAGTGACAGCATCTTTCATGTTATTCTGTCATTTTTCTGAAATAAGAAATTTTCAAGCACTTATGAGTTAGGAACACTGACTCATTACCAACAGAAACAAGCAATTCCAAATGTCTGCATAAGAAGGGGGGGTGGGAAAGTTCCGCAATGTGGCTGTTACTGTCAAACAGCAGAAAATAACCTGCTGATAATATATCTGTATGGTCTGACTCGCAGTACAGCCAGTCTTCTTAGTTTTCTTCTAATTTAAAGAAACACATGAATAAACAGCCTCCTTATATTATTGTGTTACAGTCGAGTATATATACACCTGCAGGAAAATTTCTTTTGAAGGGAAGATCAAATGGAAAGGAACAGACAAAATATATCCTAAAGACTACACAGCAGTTACAATTTATGTATGTCCAGAAATTCATGCTCCGTTGCTTTTCTATGGTTCGTCATGCTGTGGCTAAGTACTGGAAAACATCCCCGTGTACAATTTAATAAGTAAATGAACAGTCAGTCATGACAAAGCTAACTTGGTTTTCTTTATTGAATAACTGGAAAGAATTAATTTTGCACTTGGAATCACCATACCTGAAACAAATGATCTCTCAGAAATGATTTGAAGTCAGTCATTTATATAACTGCATCATCTTATTATTTTTTGGTGTTTGCTTATAATTTCCTAGAATAACTCTGTTTAGGTCAGGATTCCTTGTTTCTTTGAGTGGATGCTGTTTACCATTTTTCAATATTTATGGCCTGAAGGCGTTCATCATAACCCATTTTCTGAGAGCAGTTGATATACTGACAGCAAAAGTTGATATTGTATTGCCTAGTTGTAGCTGGTCAGAAACTCATGTGATGTAGTTTCTATTTCTGGATTGAGTGATCACACGTGCTCTGCCAGAGTGAATATTTGCATGAGTGAATTGAAAATCCTATTTCTTTGTATACTTACTTGAAATTCACTTCCACAATTGTGTCAGAAAATTGGATTGCTGAGAAGATGAGCACAAAGGGAAATTAATTTAAAATGGAGTGAAGCTCTTTGACTTAATCTAGAACTGACATTGCAAAAGCGAATCTCAAGAGAAGGATAATAAATATAAATCTGTTTACTTTTGAGTGATGATGAACTGTTCTGAAGTATAAGCCTTAACAGTGTATTTTTCTTGACTCTATTATTTCTTACCATGGGACCAATTAGATTTCTACAGATCTATTTTTTTTTCCTTTTGATTGTAAAGTATTTCAAAAGCATTATTGGATGAACCTCTAGATATTCTCATGCATTCCTTGTGGCTTCTGCCTCTTGCTTCTGCAGTAGCACCTACAACTCAACATCAGACAGATGTTGAAAAGCATAATGTACTTGCAAAATTGGTGCCAATTCTCATTGATCTATTTCATGTACTTTTATCTTTAGCTATATTATATAGCTTTGTATATTATATAGAGCTTTAGCTCTTCTCTGAGTTTGTGCTAGAGCTTTTAATAAATAGTCGCAGCTGCATTTCAAAAACCATCTTTCATTGATCTGTAAATCAATAAACCATATCTAACCAATCTGACCTGCTAATGAATAAGGATTTGCTCCAACTACTGTTTAGAGCCATGGAAATTTCATGTTTGGCCCAGGAGTGATTATTTAAATGTTGGTTAATTAACAGGTCATATTCTTTAGAATGGCACCATTCATTTCAACAGCTCTATTGATCTCCTTCCTATCAAATTGGAATTGATAGCAAGTTCCCAGACAAGTGATGTTGGTTTCAATTGGTCCAGCAGTTTGATTTGGCAAAATTACTGTGAAAAATTTGTACTGTTAGTGTGCAATAACTCAGTGTTAATTTTTTGTTATACTCCAAAAAAACCCAAATGAAATTTAGCAGATCTGAACAGTCAGACTTAAGGGCTCAAATGAAAATTGTACTTCTGACCTAAATAGTACATGCAACGTACACGTTGTGATGCTCCCCAGAAGATTAATTCCAGATATTACAATTCTATTTAAATATTCCATTTCTGAATGAAAACTGAAATATATCCTTTGTGCTGTTCATGGAACAGGAACTTCTTGCAGCTGAGCTGTTCCTCTCTTTTTGTTCATATTCCTTTCCACTCCCATTGTGTTTTCCATACCAAAATGTCTCCAGTCCATGTACTGGAGAGAGAGATCAAAGTTGCTGCATGAGAAATCTACATTTATATTTTTGACTGTGATAATCAGGATGAAAATCTTCAAAATCACAGGAAAGTAAAGGGTTAACTGAGCCCCAAACCTGGTGTGTGCACCTTGCTCAGAAGAGTAGGCAGCATGAAGTGTCAGTTGTGGTGTAATGAAAGATAGCGATTGTCAGTGATTCTCTGAAGGCAGAAGTCCAGTAACTCATGTTCTATCAGTCAGGCTGTGGGTTTTCTCTTTTTTTCCCCCCCTCTCTTATTTTTCTCTTTCACCTCTCTGCTCAGTCCTGTTATTTGCGGGGCACTGGCAAACCTCCACTGGCTGCTGGGCTTGGGTCCTGTAATTCCAAATATCTGGGAATTGGGTGCTTTTGGGTTTTCTCTGCTCTGAGTAAGCTGTGTCTTTCTTGATTGTTTCTGAAAGCCCTCCAAGAAACTGGAGGGTTGCTACCCTTCCTAATGGGGATTTCTCATCCCATTACTGGTGATATCCTAGTTTCTTATCCCTGTCTCTACATCAACACAGTCCTGCACACCCTTTGCCCTCCTGTTTTAGCTCAGTGGGTACCCATGGCAGCGTAAGAAGATTTATTTCCTGGCTAAGAATGCTCTTTTGAATCACATAACGCTTTATCTATCTGCATCTTCTGCAGCCATCTCCCTCAGCTCAACCCTGCAGCTCTGGAACAGTCACACTGGAGTTTAAGGTAGTTATCAGTCATTAATATAAGTGATTGTTAGATCTTTGTGCACTAATCTAACTTATTTGCTGTTGAGCTCAATATCATTCTATATTTTGCCACAAGTGGAATTAAAGATGGATGAATCTGGCTTTATAGATCACTCTGAATGTTTCTTAGAAATCATATCATGTACTTTGAAATTATAAATAAAATTAGAGTATATTGGTCGCATAACAATTGACCCATGCTCAGGAACACTGGAGATGCCAGTCATCCAGTGGAATTTGGAAGTAGTGATCAATATTTTATATTAGTGATCACTCGGCCCTTATCTAATAACCCATTCTGTACTTTCTATAATCTAATTTCATTTGGCATTCGTGATCACTGCTTTTCCACTTAAAGTGATCTGATTATGCTTTGAAATATTTCCATTTTTCAAGATATAGCACATCTTCTGCAACTGTTTGTAACATATATTCAGGTAGAATTTGATTAGACTGGCAATTTGCTTGTGATTCATGCCTGGTTTAAGATACTGAAGCAGGCAAGAAGGCGCCAGTACAATTTTCAGCCGTCCAGTTAAAGAGACATTCTATGTCCTTGATACGTAATAAACATTTTAGTTGCTTTGAGAATCACATCAGATTTGGTGATTGTCAAAATGAGACTCAAACCAACCTGCCAGAAGCCCTTGCAGATGACATTTTAAGTCTTGTCTGTATTCTGGTGTATTTCATGCCTACCATGAAAGACTATTCTGAGATGATTTTGAGGTTTGGGCTAGAAGGGGTATGTAGCAGAAATTACCATTGGTATAGGAATTAATTATATAGACAGTTTAACAGTGATATTTGTTACTTGGACACATAAGCAGAGATTTTAATGAATGAAGGTATGTATTTATGTATGTATAGATGTGCATATTTTGAGTGTACACTGGTATTGTATACGTGTATACAATGTGTGCATACATCTACACAAGCATATATAGTGTGGGTGTGAAGTTGTACCTATTCCTATACCTTTCTACATGACTGTCCTGCTTTTGCCTGTTTCTCTCAGAGTTGAAAGCAAGATTACATGATGCCTCTTACTTTTGCATGTGTGACCTATAATCACTGTAGAAATATGTACAAGAGCAATGTACAAAGGGCACATTTAACAAATATTAAAAACTCTGCTTTTTTTTGTGTGTGGGGTAGGGATCTCCTGCCTCTTCTTAAGTAAAACAGAGCAACTAATAGTCCCAAAGAACTGAGCTTCCTGTGTTAGTAGACTGTTCACAATTCCTTGCAAAAGATATTTGGAACTGTTTTTCCATTGGGATTTGGAATTAATACGTTGGGAAAATATTCAGTTTTTAATGTTAACTAGACTCTAAATTTTGTAAAGTGAGGTCAGGTATCCTCCTGTCTTCAAAGACAGTCGGTTTCAAGCCAACATACAAAGAAAAACTTTAGAGAACAGTATCCGAACAGTTACCCAACCAAAGAAATGTAAAGGAGCCACAATGGACAGAACCCTTTGTTCTAAGGTTTAGCTGCTTTTTATTGCACTAATAAGGACCTGAAAGAGTTTGTTAATGTATTGTGCTACAGACACACCCAAAGACTTTGCAATTTAAACAACCAAGAAAAATCTGTAGCAAAGCAAACATAGGGATAGATAAGCTGTTTGGCCTGAGGGTGAGTGACAGGTCCCATAATGAACACAGGGTTCCCATTCAGGTACCCCTCCAGAGTTCATAGTTTGTTAGTTCTTTCATCCCTCACACTCCTTTAAAGTAAAAGAAGATTGAGAGATTACTTGATTATAGCGTAGATAGAGTAACTTCACAGGGAGAAAACACTGGCTCCTGAAGTGTTCTTTAATCTGGAAGACAAAGGCGTTGCAAAGTATAATGGCTGGAAGCTGCAGTCAGACAATTGCAAATGAGAAATAATATAAGCATCTTTACACCGAGAAGGTGATTAAGCTCTGGGGGAAAAACATATCAGAAGAATCCTCAACTTTCTCATTAATTAAAGGCTTCTGCAGCACTTTCAGATGAAATGAAAAGCAAATTTTCAAAAGAAATTCTGTGTCTGGAAGGGCATGCGTGATTTTTGATGAAAGCACAATCTTTCATCTCTAAAATTCTGTTTTGCTTACAGTTGTTTAGATTTTCTTTCACAAACCCGTACGTTCAGATTAAGGAAAGTTGGAAAATATCACAACAACGTTGTGTTTTTATTTACTGGTGGAGGAGATAGTCTCCTGGAATGATGAAATGTTGTCAGAAATTCAGGTTCAGAAAAAAAACCCTGCAAAAAAAGCCCATGAACTGCCAGCCTTTTGGCTGGAAAGGAAACTACAGAAGTGACTCAATATATCACAGAGACTCAGAAACCAAAAGAGAAATGATGAGAAAAAGTATTTAATTTTTCAAATAATATGAAAATGGCTGCATTAATGGATTCTTTAACAAACCATTAATTAATCAGTTTTACTTGAAAGTAAAAGAAACCTGGGTTTGAAGTAAAAGAAAGAAGCGGTGTCTAAAAATATTTTACCTTGGTTTTTGTTTGGCTTTCTGATGGGATTTTTTTTTAAAGGAAAATGACCAAATACCTTATTTTTAAATAATGAAGAAACTTAGAATGCCTGTTGTTAGGAAGCATCAGAAATATTATAAAGGTGTGACAAGGGGTGCCTGTACTTTTCCATGTCTTTCCACAGTAGTTTACATTTTTTGTTCTACCCTCAGAAAACAGCAGCTTTGATCCTTTTGAGGAAGTTTTCACCTTCTCAACTCTTAAGACTGGAAAGACATTAAACACCACTAATAGAGGGTTTGCACCATCAAATGGGTGCATATCAAGATTCTTCTATTTTTTTACATTTACAGTTTTCTCTGGACTCCATCCTATGGAAGATCAGTCCCAGAAAGATCCAGATATGCTCCAATTAACTTATACCAAGAAAACTTTGGTTTCAGATTTGTCCACTTCAGTGGCTCAGATAAACACAGATCACCCTAGTTCAGTGTCCTCAATGAAAGTATAAACCTGATCTCAAGCTGTTAAAACGCTGCAGCCCTGTTGTCTGTTTGCAGGGCTGTAAGGGAAATCACTCTTTAGTGCTGGTGCTTCCAGTGTTCTCCTGTTACACCCTTATCATCCCAGAGTCCAAATAAAATGCCAAAGTCTGCAAAAGACATTTGGAGGCAGAGTGGTTTAGACTGACAGCTGGCTCAATTCAGGCAGAGGGGAAAGCTTTTACCTTAATTTCGAGTGCCTGTAGTCTCTGTAGCTACCCACAGCTCTACAGTTAAGAAGGTGTTTTCTCAGTGTTAATCTTCTAGAATGACTTCTAGTGGAATATATTAGGTATCCTTTGTTAACTCATAATGAATTTCAAAGAAAAAGGGTCTATTGTGTGTAAAAACTTGGAATTTTTTTGTCTTGCATCTGAAGTCTGGACATCTGCTGGCAGGGTGTAATTTAGGCTTCACTAGCATCATCCTTTCTGTCCACCTCCTGTTCCTGGAGCCATTTGTTTGCTCTCACAGGAAAGAATGGCTCCTATGAAACAGATCCACCTAGGCAGGAGATGGCAGGTGAAGCATTTTGAAAAGTTGCAGCTCTCTTTTTATCCCTATCAAGAGAAAGGGTCATAAAGCATTCTTCTATTTTGCCCTGGTGGACTTAACTGCCCGCTTGAATCAATATTACAGAAATGATTTTCAGAGTCAGCCTAATACAATTCCAGTCAAAATATCCCAATCTCTGCACTCATCGAAGAGCTGACTTTAGTTTGTTTTCTAGTACGTTGCTTGCCAAAGTTGATTTCATAGACAGATCAATGAGAAATCCTTGTGTTTGGAAGCACTGAGGTAACTGCTGAAGAGCGTAAGGTGGTGTGACCACCACATGCACTTGCTTCTGAAGTGTTCCTGATTCCAAGTGGACTCTGTCTCTGTCCAAATGGGACTAGCAGCATGCAGACAATGTGAAATCACATTCGGTGTTTTGTCTGACCTGATAGGTTTGAATTTGGAGGTTATAAAGCTGAAGGACATATAATTGGAGCTTTATGAAGACTTCTAGATTTGTTGTCACGTGATATATTTTTTTTAACACTTCTGAAATTTGGCAATCGTGATGGTTACTGAATAGATCTCTGCAGAAGAAATATTAATATATTCATTATGCTAATTAGTTTACCTTCTAAATATTAAAAAAGAGAAGGAATAGGTAAAAAGACTAAGGGATGGTGAGTGCACAATGCCTTGCAAAGACAGGTGACACTACCACCCATTCCTTTTCACACACAGCTGAGGTCTGCTGCCAGATACAGAGGAGCACACCTTGGTCATATGTGGGCTTACTCTATTGCTTTGTCCCCCTTAGTATCATTTGACTCTTTCCTACAACATCTCTGCATGAGCCATCAGCAAGACAATCTTCTTCACCATCTCAAAATGCACATACTACCTGCAGTCTACTGCAGAAGTTGTTCATAGTCAGTATTTTACAGTCACAGAATCATAGAATTACAGGGCTGGAAGGGACCTCCAAAGGGCATCTAGTCCAATCCCCCTACAACAAGCAGGAACATCACTCACTGGACCAGATTGTCCAGAGCTTCATCAAGCTTGACCGTGTCAGGCTCCAGGGACGGGGTCTCTAGCAACACTTGAGGCAACCTGTTCCAGACTTCTTGACATCTTTGACTCTTTCCCTGAGACTTGGTGGATTGACTTTTATTCCACCTTCTTCCAGATAAGCTCTTTATGCACAGGTTTCTTTATTTCTCAATTTCTTGAGACTAATGTGGTGACTTTTTACACTGCGCTGTCCATAATACAGTCACAACATGTACATCCTTTTAACTTTACAGTCACGTTTAATATCCAATAGATACACTGCAATTACACTGTAATTTGTCTTTGTATCTCACATTCGTGTGATATATAGTTGTATACTGTAATCTGGCTCCTAAAATTGCATTAATTACTCAGCACTGTGATTATGCTTGGCTAATTCATCACTGGTTACAGGATTTTTTAGTATGGGGTTAATAGGTGTGCAGTCAGATATATCATACCTAGATTTCAAAAGGAAACATTAAAAATATCAGACTGCAAGATAAATGCTAAGATGTTCTATTTTGTGTTCCACTTTTGTTAACTGCAACTGTCATATAATTTGTAGTGATGCTGTTGCATAATTATGCTCCACCATGAAGTACATCTTCTTTCAGAGTAAGTTCTGAAATGATTTTCCGTAAAATCTCTGTGCTACTGATAATTTTCTAATAGGATTATTCTCATGCACTGACTAAAATATGGCAGAAGCATTTATTTCATAGATTCTTAGAATGGTTCAGGTTGGAAGGGACCTTAAAGATCATCTAATTCCAACCCCACTGCCATGAGCAGGGACACCCCCCACTTGGGTATAGCAAGTATAACACAGGAGTCTGGAATCATGATGGATTTCCTCGTGAAATCAAATTATGCATAAGTAATGATAGGATATGCATAGGAGATCTGGAGTTGAAATAGTATCATGGAATGTGTTGGGTTGGAGGGGACCTAGTCCAACCCCCCTAGAACAAGCAGAGACATCACTCACTAGACCAGATTGCCAGGATCCATCAAGCTTGACCTTGAATGGTGCCAGAGATGAGGCCTCCAACTCTCTAGGCAGCCTGTTCCAGTGATCCACCACTGTCAGATTAAAGAACTTTTTCCTGATGTCTGACCTAAATCTACCCTTTTCCAACTTCAAACCATGACCCATCATCCTATTTTTCCTGATCCACTGAACAGTTCTTTCCCAGCCTTCTGATAGGCCCCTTTCAGGGACTGGAAATCTCGCTATAAATATGGATAAGGAAGATACTTTGAAAAAGTAAACGAGACCCAGCAGGTATTTTATATTGCTTTTAGGCAAATGAGTTACTTCCTCATTTAATGACTGCTGCTCTTCACTTCCCAGCTTTCAGGCCTTGGCTGTAAGAGTGGGATTAATCTGGTTTTAAGGGTGTACCCTAGGGCTATTACAAAAAGTCTTGTATCATTATCTGCCAGAATGAAGTGTATTTTTGGGTTTTATCACATTATTTAAACACCCAGAATGGTACTAGATTCTTATGTTTATTGGTTGGAATCACTTCCTCCAGAGAGTTCTTAGCCCTTTACACTTGGACATCTTTTACTTTGTCTAAGGATATGCAAGACCATGTGCACAATTGGCTAATAGGCTATCAAAGGCTGATTTTTGCCACCTTGGTGCCTAGAGAGCCTGTTGGTGAGATAGTGAAGGGAAAACATTGATTGCTCTATGAAACAGACTCACCCTCAGTCTTGTTAAATCTCTTCTTTTCCCAATTTTCTTCATTTTTCCATTTTTTTCCTAAACATTTTACTGGTTTCCACAACAAGGTTTCTCTTCTGAAACTGAGTTCTTGTCCTCTTATGAGCACAGACAGCCTCACTCCTCTAGCCCAGGACCTCTCTTCCTAACAGACTAGTGTTGACAGCTACAGCTCAAACTTGGCTGAGACATAGCTAGACAGAAATACTTGATCAGCTGGCAAAAGCTGAGTCTTAAATGACTAGACCATCTCTCCAGCAGACAGAGATGACAAGCCTTTCTGGAAAGTGATTCAGCAGTTTTAGGGTGGATGTCGTCCATTCAGCTTTTGTAGGCATTTAAGTTAGATAAATCCCAAACCTACAGATCAGACATGGGTGCCTGACAGACATATTTATGGTATTTACATATCCCCAGATCTACCAGACAACCCCCAGATCACCCCAAATCACCCCAAATCCTCAATACAAGAGTGCTTGGGGCTATGCTCTGTCTCGCTGCCGTGTGAGTTCTGAGCGTGACTTCCAGCTTCACCTCCTTTAAAGAGGGCCAGCTCTGCACCCCCCGTGATGATTGCTTGGCTAAAGCTGCAAGAGTACCAAAACTCAGTGACTGCTTCCTGATTCCCCCATTAAGGAAAACCCCTAGATCACCCTGAAATCTCAATAAAGCAGCGTTCAGAGCTTGGCTCTGTCTCGCTGCCTCACTCCCCGCATCCTCCTGAAGGAGAGGAAAAATAATTGTAAAGGTAAAAGTAAGAAAACTCTTGGACTGAGAGTGGTGAGAACCTGGAATGGGTTGCCCAGGTTGGTGGTTGGGGTCCCATCCCTGGAGGTGTTTAAGGCCAGGCTGGATGAGGCTGTGGCCAGCCTGATCTAGGGTGGAGTGTCCCTGCCCATGGCAGAGGGGTTGGAACTGGGTGATCCTGTGGTCCCTTCCAACCCTGACTGATTCTGTGATTCTATAACTTCTTCCCAGGGAGGGTGATGGGGTGCTGGAGGGGGCTGCCTGGGGGGATTGTGGAGTCTCGTTTTCTGGAGACATTTTAAACCCTCCTGAAACCTGTTCTGGGTGATCCTACTGTGGCAGGGGGATTGGACTAGATGACCTTTCGAGGTCTCTTCCGATCCCTGATGATTCTATGATTCTATGTATGGACCAACATTACCTGTAGTGAGTGGTCCCCTAATGTGAAAGCATGAATGTGTAAGGATGTCAGGATTGCCCTAGTCTGTCAGATGAAATATGCACCTACTCTGTTGCTGAAAGTAGTCAGTAGCAAATTATTATGGAAGACTATATGAATAATGAGAGAGAAATAAAACTTTCAACTTCTAGCAGAGGTTCTCCAAGTGTTTGAATTTTCTGTAAATAGGAAGGTCTTTGAAACCAAAGCATTTATTTAATTGCATTTCCCATAGTTGTATTCCTGCAAGTGAAAATGTAGTCCCTTCATAGTTGGAATATATGGCTTTTACATATGGTGTTTACATATATTTATGTTCTTATTTTAGTTAGAAACAAATTAAAGTGGAAAATAATATTGCTGCATCGCTCTGTGGCTATTTGCTGCATGAATACTGAAATTTGGCTTCTGTTCATGTATGTATTATTTATTTACTTATTCCAGAGCCTTAAGCAGCCATGGAAGACGATCATATGCTTGTGGGGCTATGAGTTGTGTGAGCTTGCTGCTCAAGCTATTGCTTTCTGTCTCAAAGCCATTCATCCCAGCACTGTTCCATTTGCTCCTCTCTCCCAGTTCAATGCAACAGAAAGTGATAAAAATTTTTCTCCATGCTTATTGTTCCCAGAATAAATTCTCTTACTGTTTCCCATGGCCTGGTCAGCGGATGAGGCCTGAAATGAATGGGAAAAAAATAACCCAGAAATGCTGATCTAATGGTTTATTTAAGAGAGCAAATTATAGATGAAGTGAGGGCAGTTACTAGAATGGAGAGTCCTGACCTGTGCCCAGACTTGACTTGGGAATGACAAAGATTATCTAAACTGATCAGAGCTTGTATTCAATTAAGATATGCGACGCTTGGCTGTGGCTTGCCAAGCAGGAAAACAAGCCAACACTGAAATGATTTATACCAGGAAGAAATATTATCACAACAAACAGCAAATGAATGAATTATTAATTATTCTGTCCTGGGAAGAAATTCGAACACACTTTACAGAAGCAAGTGTGCTGAAGAAATAGAGCAGGATGGGAAGCTGCTTTCAGAGAATGAGCAATACTTATTTGACAAATCTGCCAAGGAAATATGAAGCCAACCTCTTAAATTAAGGTAGAAAGTGAATAATTTGAATGAGGCTATTAATACCATTAAAATTGATTGCCTTAAGATTTGTTGTTGTGCTGTTAGATTAAAAGATAGATCAATGTCAGTTGTGTATGGGAGCTCCTCCTACACCATCAATCAGTGACTTTCCAGCTGCTGCCCTCTATCCCTCCCAGCACATTCTTATTTCTCTCCCACCATGTCAGTTAGGGGATGCTCACGTCCTTAAACCCTTTGTTTTGCCATGAGCACAATCTTCTTCACTTGGCTGGTGGCAAATAATCCCTGCTGTAGAGTGCTCCCTCAGTGTTCACACCATACACTGTGAGGAGGAGCAAACTTGCCCTATCTGTACCCTGAATTGAAAGGTAAAATGATATGTGAGAGCATGAATAAAGTGCTGAACTAATGGAAGCTGGAGAGAGGCTGAGATTATTAGCACATGATGGGTAATTTACTGGCATGGGTCGTTGAAGGCTCGCGTTTGTTTTGTTATCTTACAAGGACAGGCTGAGAGAGTTGGGGTTGTTCAGTCTGAAGACGAGAAAGTTCTGAAGGTGAACTTATAGCACCCTTTTGCTCCCTGAAGGGGCCTATCAGAAGGCTGGGGAAGAACTGTTCAGCAGGGCAGGGAACGATAGGACAAGGGGTCAGGGTATGAAGCTGGAAAAGGACAGATTTAGATTAGATGTGAGGAAAATGTTGTTTAATCTGAGGGTAGTGGATCCCTGGAACAAGTTGCCTACAGCGGTGATGGAGGTCCCATCCCTGGAGACATTCAAAGCCAGGCTTGATGGGGCTTTGGGCAACCTGGTCTAGTGAGTGATGTCTTTGCTTGTTGTAGGGGGCTTGGACTAGATGAACTGTGGGGGTCCCTCCCAACTTTGTGATTCTAAGTGCCAATTTGCCCTGACAAAGACCTGCTGAATCAGTGGATCATTTGACCATAGAAGATAATGAAGCTTGTGAATCATATCAGAAGCGCTTAGATGAGCATCTCATCCTCCTGAAAAGTGGCAAGTCTTAAGATAAATCCATACAACTGTAGCATCTCATTGAAATCTTTTAATTCCTGGTAGTAATTAGACGGCAGTAACACAGAATGGTATGGAATCATATAATTCAATGCATATGGGAGTGGTAGGAAGTTGTGAGTTGTCAAGTAAAGGTTTCCAGCAAAAATGTCATCCGATCTATTGTTTTTTTCTTTTGCATTCTCCATCTTCCTCGTTGCACTGCACAAGCCTCCACACTGATCCTAACTTCAGAAAAAAATACTGAGTGCCACTGCCTTGCTTTGTAATGTACTACATTTGTATTAGTAGCAAGCAAAGGGTTACCTACTCCAGAGACACTGAACTGCACAAATGAGTGCATAGGTATTGCAGTCCACAACTCTGCCACAGCCACTTTAACCTTTTTTTTTTCAGTTAGGAAGTCTATAAATAGGAATTTCTCCTTCCTAATGTTAATTTGATGTCACTGTTTGGACATGGAAGGTAATTCTACCATCATATCCTGTCAGTTTTTCAAGAATGCAGGTCTATTCAATATGATGCTAAAACTCTGACAGAAGTCAAAATAGGTGATTTAGTCTAGGGGTGAAATTTCTCTTAAAACATCCTTAGTGTTGACAAGATGTGAAGTGCAGGGTGCAGCCAGAGCATGGTAATGACCACCGTCAAGGTTTATATATTCACTCGTTTCTAGAATCCTGGCCTTTTTATAGGAGGAAGGGTTCTCTGGAAGGGAAGTCCTGTTTGCATTGAGAGTGATAGAGCTGCATATAAATACAAGAGCAAGAAAAAGTGCCCCCTCAAGATGTTAACTCAGAAGGACACAGGCATTCCTTGTCATTCACTGTAATTATTCTGTCTATTCTATATCTGTTATAGTGATTACAACAGCAAAGAAAAGAAATCTGCATTTTAGAAGGACATTGTGACTAGCAGTGAGAATGGGAATAGAGTGTTGCCATTTTCTTTTTCTTTAATGTTAACAGCCACTCATCCTTATCCACAAAATGAGGTAGTCCACGAGAATAAGTAAGGAAAAATTGAATCTAAGTAATGAAAAACATATTCCGTTTGGCTGAATCATATAGCTAAATGAATCCAGGCTGCTGCCTGTTGGATATAGCACCTCATAGCAAAGGATGGATATTTTTCAAAGCACTATGCTAAAAGGAAAATCCCAGAGAAGTTAAATATTGATTATAGACAGGCTACTCTTTGTCAGAAAACAAATATATGAACATCTTAAAAGAAACCTTTCTAGTTGGATAGCGGTTAAAAAGCTGTACTCACCAAAAGGTTTGTACAGCATAAAGTATTGAAGGTTTCTTCTTTTATGTGCTCAGATGGTGCTGTTCTCTTGGTAGCTTATGATGTTATTTAGCTCATTGATTTATTTTTCATTGATTTGTATGAACCTAGAAATACTGAGATGTGCTGGCTTAGGAGTTTCTAGAACAGTAGTAAGAGGATGAAAGCTGTTGACACAATGGCCTTAGCGTCTGGAGACACCTACTGATGCTCTGCTGTTTAAGAAAACCTGATGTAAATTCCCTCTCATTAATACAGTAATTCATCTCAAACCTTGATGTTTTGTAAAAAACCCTTGAATTTTCTGGCGTAATATGCATCTTCTGTGTCCCTTACCTTGGTGAGTCTGAAGCTGTCATCAGGTGCTTGTGATGACAAGACTTCTGATACAGTAAAAAGAATTCAAACATCATTAACAGGTGTCCTGAACATCCATTAGATTAAAAGACCAAATATCAAATTATTTTTATAGAGTCTAGTGGTGAATTAAATAAAAGATTACATCGCTTTCAGTATATCATCTAGTTCTTCCTTGTGTCACATTCAGCTCTTGGTTTAGAGGTGAAAGACTTTGTAGCCCAGTGTTGTTCCCTTGAGACATCTAGTCTCTGCATCTGCAAACCTCTCCAGAGAAATTCCATGATCTGCAGCAAAATACTTACCAAGGGAACAAAACTGATTAGCTACAGACTTCCTTGCTTTGCAATTTAAATACAAAATTGTGTGCCTTTTCTTCTCTCTTCCCAGAAAATGCTGTGTAAAACCTCTGTTGGTTTTCTGTAGCATTAATTTTATTAACTAGTATGTTCTATTATTTCCATAGGTTAACTAATTTTTTGCAATCATAGAATCATTAGGGATCAGAAGGGACCTCGACAGATCATATAGTCCACTCCCCCTGCCACAGCAGGATCACCTACACCAAGTCACACAGGAACACATCCAGGTGGGCCTGGAACGTCTCCAGAGACTCCACAACCCCCTTGGGCAGCCTGTTCCAGTGCTCCATTACCCTCCCTGGGAAGAAGTTCCTTCTGATATTGATATGGAACCTCCTCTGTTCCAGCTTGCACCCATTGCTCCTTGTCCTGTCACCAGATGACCTTGAGAAGAGCCTGGCTCCATCCTCCTGACACCCACCCCTCACATATAGACATTAATGAGGTCCCCCCTCAGCCTCCTCTTCTCTAAGCTAAAAAGACCCAGCTCCCTCAGCCTCTCCTCGTAAGGGAGGTGCTTTACTTCCTTCATCGTCTTCGTTGCTCTATGCTGGACATTGAACTGAGGGGCCCAGAACTGGATACAAAACTCTAATGGAAGTGGAAGGGTCCTGCCTTTGATAAACATTGAACTTCTGCTGTATTTCCTCAGGGAAATATTTATGTTTATTGCTGTAAAAAAACAACCAGAATTTTTACAGTAAATTTTGCCTGGAGACCCAAGTAAGTGACTAGAAAATTAGCCTTAAAAATGTGACAAAGAACAAGGATGCTTTTAATCCTCCCAAAAATTAATAATGTGTTTGTGTATTTTTAAAACAGCTTTTAAATTTCATATGTAATATTTTCTGCACACAAATCAAAGTAGCAATCAGTGTTATGGCCTAAATATATAGTTATACCTTGGACTGTTGATCTCCTACATGTTTTAATATATGACAAGTTGCTTTGCTCCATCTCAGGGCAGACTGTTACTGAAAGAGTGAGAAGATCTTGAGAGCTAGGGTAATAGTTGGCTCCTGAATTTTAGACTGTAGAGAGCTCTATGTGTTATAGTCATACTTCTGTAAGGTACTCCAGAAAGAGTTCCTAAGACCACCGGTGCCTTTTGGAAGATTTATTTAAACATATTTGAAAAGGTTAAGAGCCTTATTACTATGGAAATACAAACATACTGAATAAACCCTCCAAAAATAGGCCTTTGTGAATTAAACAAAAATAAATCAGTGCTAAAGAAACCATACTTGAGAGGCTTGATTCAAACGATAACCAGGAAAACAGGGCAATAACAACATTGTCAGCAGTTTTTTTCCACTTTCCTGTGATTTCATTTAGCTAACAAAGGATTTCCATAAACTATGATTTGTCTTTCAGTGTGCAAGCTTTTTTTGTAATGAGGTTTCATCTGGTGACTCCTTCCCTCTGTGCCTCCACTCCATGATTTGAATGTGTATGCTGCATATCACTTCATGTAATTAGCCTATATTTAGACACCTCCCTGTGACGGGAGGTTTGGAGGCATATGTTTTTGCTGGAAAAAACTATTTCTATTGCAGCTTTTCTGAACTTCATTTGGACCTGATCCGTGAGCAGAGCTGAGATCTATCAATTCTATGATTTGCAACACTGGTCTGTGCAATTTTAAGTGGTTCAGTGATTGAGAGTCCCTGAATGTATCTTAACTAGAGAGACATAAACAGCTTGTTTAGCTGACCTTCAGGTGTCCTTTGTTTTACAGTCCTGAGCCAAATTCATAGGTGAACAGTACAAACTGTGCAGCCTGCTGCTATCGGATGCAGCAGTGAAGTGGCATCTCCCTTCCCGTGGCTGATGCCTGTCATGCTTCGTCAGTGCTGACAAGCAATTGTTAGTCTTTGTTTCTTTTATACCATATATTGGCAAAACAATCACTGCAAGGAATTGTAGAGGTAGAAACCATTATCTTTGCACTATAGTGGTAACAGAGCTTTTAGGCTTTCTGAAAACATCTATCAAGTTGTGTTTACTTATCTGCAGATGCTCTCTATTTTGCCTTCTGCTGTTCCAGTAGTTGAATCTCCAACTTTTGCTGCATTAGGAATGGATAACTATTCTTTCATAGGTTGAGTTTTGTTTAGCACTGGCCTTTATTCAGGGCTGAAGGTATTCCTCATTTGGTTTGAGTCCCCCTGTATTAAACATTATTTGGATATCGGTTCTAGCCTCTTTGACATTGAAGTTGTTAGTTCTGTTTAAGCAGTTGTGACAAGACCAAGTGTAAGGTCC
>VZRI01012695.1:515208-538099 GCA_013397515.1 Upupa epops | reverse complement strand
GAGTCCTCTGCCAGCGGGGCGCTGGGGTCGCCTTCCGACGGGGTTTTATGGTTTAGTTTGTCGATTGGGATTATTTATTTCGATTATTCCTTTCCCTCCCCGTGGAACAGCTTATCGGCTCCGCTGTGACGCCGGACACGGAGCTGGGGTGGCTGGAGGGCTGCTGGTGGCTCCTTCTCATGGGCTGGTGATGCAGAGCCCAGGGGGTGATGGCCGTGGGGCTGCCGGGGTGTTGGGGATGTGGGTCCAGCCATGGGGAGTTGTGTCTGACAATGGGGTTTTGCCTGACTGTGGGGTTCTTAGGGTCTGGGGAGGTTGGTTCCAGCAGCCCTACGTGCTCAGGAGAACGGCCTGCACTGCCCCACGTTCTTCGTGTGTGAAAAATCCGACAGTAAATACCAGCTCGTGTCTGTCTCAGCTGAAACAGCTTTTTCCTGCTCGTGCCGGTGGAAACAACCCAGGTCTGGAGCTCTGCGGGTTCCTCCTGTGCCCCCACTGCTCCATCCTGCCCCACAGGACCCCTGGGTAGATGATGGTGCCAGAACCCTGGTGCGAGGGATGGATTTGTTGGTGCAAGGGTCTGTCCTCGACAGCTCGGAGCATCCTCACTCAGAGCGCCCATCGCAAACCCCCCATGGCCATCGCACTGGTGTAGGGCATCTCCCGGGGCTGGGGATGCTCCTGACCCCACAGCTGCTCAGCCTGTTCTGAGGGAGCATCGCTGCACTGCAGGGTCCAGTCAAGGACAGCCCCCCCCACCCCAGCATCCAGCAGGTCTCTGTGCTGCAGGCTCTGGCTCCAGGAGGAGCCTCACAACACCCCCATCTGTCCCAGTAGAGGGTGGGAAGGGGTTAACGGTGCCCAGCTTCACCCCACTCCCCTCGCACAGCCCATTTGGGTCTGAGCTGGGTGCCTGTTGCAGTCTCCAAGGGTTAACAGCTGGGGCTGCTCCAACACCTCCAGCTGAGGTCAGCACCCGCTTGTTTGTTCAGGTAAATAAGGAAGGACCTGGATATAATGGGCAGAGGAGGCAGTTCCTGAGCACCCTGCTGCCAAGCACTCTACTGCTGCCCTCTGCACTGCTGCCCCCCTTGGACCCCCCTGTTCTCATCCTACATCTTAGCCCATCCCGCTGGTGCCCACCCAGGGCCGATGCGGCTCAGCCCGACTGTCCTGACCCTGCGGGACCAGCGCTGAGCCGGTCAGGGTGCTGCTGGCCACCCGCCCTGCCGGTGCTGGGGCACCCTGCTTTGGGCCATGCCTGCCCTGGCCACCATGCCCAGTGCTGCAGGGACCACTCTTCCCACCCTACACTGGCACCCATGTGGCTTCTGAGCTGCTCTCGCACCCTCCAGGTGAGTCCCAGGCTGCTGCTGCATGTTGCTTCACCAGCACCCACCTTCCCTCCCTCCTGTGGGTCCTACAGCCCCTTTGGCACCCATGTGGGGTGGGCACGGGTCTGCCTCTGGGTGATCGTCCCACCCCACAGCTCTCTGCACCTCAGGGTGCTGTTGGGGCTGCGCAGGTGGTTGCTCAGCACTGGGGGGCTGTTGTCACCCCAAATGAAACGGGATTTGACAGCTTTGTGTCTTCACAACCCCCTTCTGCTCGGGTGAGGAGGGTGGGGGGGCGCTGGGACCTCGCTCTCTCAGGCTCCTCCACCCCAGCAGGAACACTGGGGTCTCCTTTATGATGCAGAGGGTTCCCCCCCCTCTGTGGGGCAGGGGGAGATGCGCTGTGGGGTTCTGTGTGACTGATAAACACGTGGGACCCTTTATAGGGTGCCCCAGGTCCTGGGTGACCACTGAGGAGCTGGGGTGTCTCTCTACAGCTCTTTGCCCCCCAGTAGCCAGCCCCACAGCCCCCCAGCACAGCTCTGCTGCTCCAGTGGGAGTCTGTCTGTGGGCTCGGGAGGCTCGAGGTGCCCGCTGGCTCCAGCTCTGGTTGTGATGGTTCTGCTCGGCTGGTGAAACACAAACGCCGCTCTGCTGCCAGCTCCCCCACAATCCGGGGTTCCTCATGGGCAGAGGCTGGCATGGAGCACGGGGCGGCTATAAATAGGGACTCGGTGGCCCCGCGTGGGGAACACCAAGCTCTGCTGCTCCTCTGGGGGACAGGTGGCCCCGGGGCTGGTTGTGCCTGTTTGCCTGCCATGGGGAGGGCAGCCTGACCCAGGGCACGGGCACCTGCGGGGACTCTGGGTCCCACAGCCAGCACCCATGAGGGTAGCAGCGGGAGGAGCTGGGGGGGCTGTGGTGGTGGTGGAGAGGGCTGCAGGGATGCAGCATCCCTGGGATGGATGGGCAGCATCACCCCTGGGCTCTGACATAACACGAGCCCTGGGCTGGCACTAGCCCCAACCCCATCAGCAGACAGGTGCCAGGACCGGACCCACGGGCTGTCCCGTCCCATCCCACCCCGAGCGCCCTCCCCAGCCCCTGCCCTGGCTCCGGGGAGGGTTCTGGCCAATCCCTGCTCCCTCCACCCAGAGATAAAGGGGTGCGTGGCACGGGCAGGGCTTGGCAAGCGGGAAGGACGTGGCATGGCTGGCACAGGGAGGTGGGACAGAGTGGGTGGGACAGGCTGGCAGGACCCCAAATCTCCAGCAGCCTCTGACACCCCGGTGTCTGCTGCAGCCCCAGCCCATGCAGGGTCCCCAGGTGCCTTCACCTGCTCGGTCTGTCTGGCAGAGCCCACAGGGTCCATCACCCCGCTAGGGTTGCCCCCCCCTCTTTGGGGACTGGGGTGGGGAGCTGAGCCCAGGGAGGTCACTGGGGCATGAGGTGCAGAGAACAGGGGGAAGCCCCCCAGACCCATCCCACATTGGGATTGCTGGGTCTGTGGGGTCCCGTCTGCTCTCACCCCTCGGATCCTCCGGTGGGTGGGGGGAGTGCAAACCCCACTGCATTGGGCCAACCCCCCCAGTGCCAGCGGGCTGCCCGAGCCCTGCTCCAGCACAACCTGTTCAACCTGGAGCTGTAATTAACGGGGCCGCTGTGCAGGGCCAGTGGCTGCGAGACACCAGCTCCCCGCTGTCCCCACTGCCCACGCTGCTCCCCTCACGCGATGGGTTGCGCCTTTGCCAGGAGAGCTTGGGGTGAGACAGAGTGTCCTTGTCCCCAGCTTCATCCCCCTCTCCCGGGGCATCCACTGTAGGGTCTGGATGGGGCTGAGTCCCTGTGGGGCTGAGCATCAGCACCACCCCATCCCCCAGGCTGGGGTCCCTGTGCCTTGGGGAGCTCGGGGAGCTCTGTTCCAGGGGCTTTGCTCCAAGGGAACATCTGGGATCCTTTTCTCAGCTGCTGCTGGAGCTGTTTGGGGCCAGGCTGCCACAGAGCCTGTTTCCTCCTCATCCTGCTCCATGGGGAGCAAACCCTAAGCTGGCAGCTCAGCCCATTGCCCCCTGGTGCTGGTGACAGCAGGGAGCAGGGGCACTGCACCCGTCTCAGCTATTTGGGGTGTCCCTCTGTACCTGTGGGTGACAGCGGGGAGTGATGAAGGGTCATTGATCATTCTGGGGTCTGGAGATGGCAGGTTCCTCTCAGCTCTGCCCCACTGGTGGGGGTTTCCTGTGGGGATGGAGAAACCCCCAGTGGCTCCATCCCAGTTTGGGGGCTGCTCCTCCAGTGCCCTGGGCAGCACCAGTGCTCAGAGGGGAGCTGGATGAGGATGCCAGTGCTGGGATTTAGGGGTCCTGGGATGGGATCCCATGGGAAGCTGAACCCCTGGCACTGCATTTTTTCCCCTCTGTGCCCATGGAGGCCAAACCTTGGGGTCCCGATGGGCTCTGATAGCAGTGGCAGCTGGTGCCAGATCCCCATCCCCAGTTACCTCCCCTGTTGCCTGGATGGTGTGATGAGCAGGAGGCTGTACTGGTGTGGCTCTACCACCAGTGAGATGTGGTGGGACTCCCACCCGGGCAGGGTTTGCCAGGGCTGATGCAATTCCCAGCACAACCTCCTTCCCCTTGGCTGGGGGAATGAGAAGGTTCTTGGGCTCCAGTGGGGTTGGTGCTCCCCACGGGCATCTCAGTGGGGCTGGGGCTGCCCCTCAGCTCTGCTTTTCCAGAGAAATGTGGGGGAAGCATAAAACACTGGGCAAGGAGAGGGAAATGACTTCCCAAAGGAGCTTCTTAGAGCAAACAGGTCCCCACCCAGCCCGGCCACCTGCGTGCCAGAGCGGGACGAAGGCAAACAAGGGCCCCCGCCCTGCCAGAACAGCCCTGGTCAGCAACTGCTCAGGCTTTTGGGGCCGCTTGCCCAAGGGACTGGGTCCTCCTGGTCCCAGCCACGAGGAGAGCAACAGGAATGGGGATAGGGCTGAGGATGGGGATAGTAATGGGGATGGGGTGAGGATGGAACCCCTCATGCCACCGCGTGCCCAAGGACGGCTCAGCAGTCCTGTTCCCACTCCTGCCTGGCAGAGGTGGGTGGGGTGGAGGAAGCCTCAGCACTCCAGAGCATCCCAAAGGCATTGGGGATGGGATGCCCATCCCCTCCCATGCAGAAAGTCTGGGCAGCTGGTGTGGAGCAGCAGGCTGGAGCCTCACAAGCTGTTACCAGTTGCCTTTTGTGCCGGAGCAGCGTGAGGCTGGATTTAGGACTGAGCTCCTAAAGCTCCTCTTTAAATCCAGAGAAATCAAGGAGAGGTTTGGAAGCCGGCACCATCTCTCAGGGAAACTGTTGGGGCAGCTTGGTGACACGGGAACCCTCTCCCTCCTCCTCCTTGCTGGGTTAAACCCCTGAAACCCTTGGGAACAGGAGCTTCAGCTCCCAAACCCGCAACCCCAGGGCCCCACGGGGTCAGGCTGGTGTGGCTGCTCTTTAGGTGGCCACCGTTCCTCCATCCTCTTTTCCTCATTGATTTTCCAAGGATGAAACCATGGGCAGAGCTTCCTCACAGTGCAGGTGATGCAGAGCTTTGGGAATCGCCTTTTGGGGTCAATAAACCCCTCGGTGACTGCCCTAACTCCTCCTTGAGGGTGGCCAGAGCTCCCCGTCAGTACCGCTGGGGCTAACGGGGCTGCTAATGATGTTTCATAGAATCCCAGAATCCGCAAGGCTGGGGAGACCTCCAGGATCTTCTGCTCCAACTGTCAACTCAATTTAGTGCCTGTAGGGCTAGGAGCCACTGTCCTAGCACTCAGTCCCTCTGGCTACTCGGATCCCTGTGCTCCAGGGATGGGCTTTACATGGAGAAACCCTGTAGGGTCTCTCTCTTTCAGCCTTTTAAACCTCCTTTCCCCCCCAGGGCTCTGCTTTTCCTGGCCACAGCCCCCAGTTCACCTTTGGGGCTGCTGGGTTTCCTTAGGGGGTTCTGGGGCTGCAGGGTTCCCTTAGGGGGGTTGGGGTTGGCCCAAGTCCCAGCTCCGTTGTAAAAGCTGCAGCTTTTCAGCTTCTAAATCACCAGTTTGGGGCATTTTTAGCGTTTTCCCTCTACAAATCAATGTGGGGGCAGTGCCCTGGCTGTGCCCATCGCCAGCCTCTCCTCTGGCAGGACAGAACCCTTCCTAAAGCCTCAGACTCCTAGGGGGTGGGAGGTTCTCCATAGATGGAGACCAAATTCCCTATGGGAATTCCACGGTTCATCCTCTCCTCCACAGCCCCCAAGACTCCCCACATTCCAGGGAGAGATGGGGATGGGCTGGGGAGCTCTTCCTTGTCAGAGACTCAAAGGAAACCTTCTTGTCTCTGTCTTTGCAGCAGCAAGGACCCGGGTGCTGGGGTGCTGGACCTGGTCCCCGATCCAGGCCGGTGGGGTTGGGTGCTGCTGTGTTGGGGCAGCCTGTGGTGCTGGCAGCAGCTGATGTTTTCCAGGCAGTGTGGGTTCAGCATCATTTGATGCCCAAGAGCTGCCTTCGATCCCACCAGTGATTCCCACTGCCTCCTGGAACGGTGTTCAGCATCCACGGGGACCGACCCGCTGCCAGGCCCATGGGCAATCCACAGCGAGACCCTTAGAGCCCTCGGTGGTCGGGATCTGCTTATCCCTGGTCCTCCCTGGCTGACCCCAACCCTACCCTCATCCAGGGGCTGGCAGAGTGCCGTGGGGCTCTTTGGAGGGCTTCCCCCCCTTTAACCGGCTTAATTCCTCCCTTTGTGCCTGGCTGCGGGGTGGGAAGGCAGGGATGGGGCTGGGGTGAGCTGAGCCTCCCCTCTCCTCCTCTTCCTCTTGCAGCAGGTTTGGAGCCAATGCTGAGTGGAGGGATGGGCACTGCCAGCCCTGGGCTACCCCACAGCCGCCTCGCCCGGCCGGACACTGCCCTGCTGCCCCCTGCCCAGGACCCCGATTCACAGAGCTGGGGCTGCCCGGACAGTCCCAGCCCCCCCAGGACCCCTGAGCAACCGCTGCCTGCGTTCTGCCTGCACTACTTCGACATGCTGTACCCCGAGGACATCGCCTGGGTCACCAAGGGCATGGGGGAGCCACCCCACAGCGGTGCCCAGGGCGGGCGGGGGGAGGCACAGAAGGAACCCGAGCAGTGCCCCATCATCGACAGCCAGGGCTTGGGGCTGGGGAGCGAGGGGGAGCTGCAGGCCAGCCTGCCCCTGGAGGAGCACTCGCTGGAGCAGGTGCAGAGCATGGTGGTGGGAGAAGTGCTGAAGGACATCGAGACGGCCTGCAAGCTCCTCAACATCCCCGCAGGTGGGTGTCCCCACTGCCCTCCCTGACTGCAACCCAGCTGATGGGGTCCAGTGGCTGCCTGGACCCCCACCCTGGGCATCACAGCAGGGCAGGGCTGTGCATCCTCACCAGGTGGCACCCGGGGTGACAGTGAGGTGCCCCTGTAGCCTTGGAGGGGAGAGCTTTGCATAGAGCCTGGGCTGGATGGGGGGTGCTGGGGTGACTCTGATGGTGCTGCAGGGACACAGCAATGTGAGCCTGTCCCCTGACCCTGGAGCTGGGGGTCCCTTCCCCAGGAGGTGCCTTTCAGCCTTCCTGACCCAAGGATGTGCTGTTGGGGGATCCAGTTTGGGGGTGAACTTTCAGAGTCGGGTTGGTGGTTGGAGTCAATGACCCCAGGGGTCTTTCCCAGCCTCAATGAGGTGGGTGGTGGGGTAGCAAGGAGCAGCCAGCACTACCTGTGTTACCCCTTTCTCTAGCCTGTTCTCCCTGGGACGCTGGGAACAGGCAGGAAGGAGTGTGGGGCTGGGAACAGCCTGGAGCCACCTGGTGTTGCCCAAGCTGACCGTGGGGTTGGGTGCAAGAGGAGCAGGACAGCCCCTGACCAAGTTCTTCAGGGTATTGCTGCCTCAGGGCATCACTGGGATGTTCTCAGGACAGCCCTGCCATGGCACAGGCGGTGCCAGGATGTGCTCAGCTCTACTCAGGCCCTGGCACCCACCCCTTGATGTATTTGGTGTCACCCAGGGAGCAACCAGGGCTCCAAAAGCCTGCACGAGGCTGCCCAGAGTGGAGGAGGCAGCCTGAGGACCAGGGCAGGTTGGCAGTGGGGTGCTCCCAGCCCGGTGGGTCCCGCTGCAGCAAGGCAGGAGAGGGTGCTCTGGGGTCACCAGAGCTTCTCTGGGCTTCACCTTCACCCTCCTCCTGCAGACCCCGTGGACTGGAGCCCCGGCAACGTGCAGAAGTGGATCCTGTGGACAGAGCACCAGTACCGGCTGCCGCAGATCGGGAAGTCCTTCCAGGAGCTGTCGGGGAAGGACCTGTGTGCCATGTCCGAGGAGCAGTTCTGCCAGCGCTCCCCCACCTGCGGAGACATCCTGCATGCCCATCTTGACATCTGGAAGTCTGGTGGGTGCTGGGGACCAGGAGGGAGCTGGGGAGGGTGAGGGATGTTGTGCAGGGGGAGATGCTCTCCTGACCTTCTGCTCCTCCCTTCCAGCTTCTTGGATGAAGGAAAAAGCTGCCCCAGGAGATGTGAGATACTGTGGTGAGTTCTGCCTGGGCTCAGCCTCACTGGCCTCCTCCTGTCTCAAGCGGGTCTGGGGTATTGGAGAGGTTGTCCCCTGTTAACTGCAGTTGCCTGCAGTGTTGGAGCAGTGGGGCTGCTCTCCTGCTGCCCCAGGCAGCCCCTGGGCTCATTGCAGGGTGCAAGCAAAGTGGAAAAGACCACGAGAGCCCTGCACCAGTCCCATCCCACACCCTGTTGATCCCTGTGGGGCTGCAAAAGGGCAGGACCAAGTTGTTTTCCCTGCTCTGAGCAGTGTTTCCAGACCCTGTGCCCAGGCTCACAGGGTTCCAGATGGGATTTCCCACTCAAGGATTCGTGTAGGGCCCCAGTGAGGTCTCAGACCCCTGGCCCAGGCTGCCCGGAGAGGTTGTGGGGTCTGTGCTCTGGAGCCATCCCAACCCCTCCTGCACTGTCCCTGTGGGATCTGCTCCAGGGGATCCTGCTCTGGTGGGGGGGGGGTTGGACTGGGTGACCTCCAGATGTCCCTTCCATCTGCACTGTTCCCTGATCCACTGGAGTAAAGCCGCCAGATCTCTCACCCATCCCTTCTCCTGGCAGCAGGTGATGCCAGCTGGGCAGACAGCGAGGTAGACTCATCCTGCGCCGGCCAACCCATCCACCTCTGGCAGTTCCTCAAGGAGCTGCTGCTGAAACCCCACAACTACGGCCGCTTCATCCGCTGGCTCAACAAGGAGAAAGGTGGGTGAGTGCTGCAGCACCCCTGGGCCGGGTGCTGAGGCTGTAGTTAGTTGAGGTTGCGTGACCTCCCGCTGTGCCCTTCTCCCTGCCCAGGCATCTTCAAGATCGAGGACTCTGCGCAGGTTGCCCGTCTGTGGGGCATCCGCAAGAACCGCCCGGCCATGAACTACGACAAGCTGAGCCGCTCCATCCGCCAGTACTACAAGAAGGGCATCATCCGCAAACCCGACATCTCCCAGCGCCTCGTCTACCAGTTCGTCCACCCGGTCTGAGCGGCGGCGCCGGGACAGGCTGAGCCCCGCCAGGAGCAAAGGACTTTCACCGCCCCTCGCTGCCCCCCGGCCTCAGAAACCATCTCCCGGCTCTAAGGACTCCGGGTGGGATGCTGAGAGGATCGATTCCCACCCTGGGGCCACTGGCTGTGGGACTGCACTGGCCCCTCCAAAGGGAGAGGGATGAGCCTCCACATAAGAGACCACCAGTGCTGCCAGGGGAGGGGGGGGTGGGGGGCATGGACTCTGGGACTGGCATGGGTGACACAGGCTGATCTACATGGGGCTGTCGCTGGGCTCCCCACAGCCTTGGCGCCCTCCCACAGAGATCTAAGGTGGGTGTGTGGCTGGGGTCACTCAGGGAAGGGGCTGGAGGCTGCAGAAGTCCTGTTCCCTCCCCAGGTCTCTTGTCCCCAGCACCCTGTCCTCTCATCCTCTCACTCCACTGAGGCATCACCAGGATACAGGGGCCGAGGGCACATCCCAGCAGGAGACCTCGGTATCCCCAGGGCATCAGGCACCAGGGCTTCTTTGGGAGGGGCACAGTGCCACCTGGGCCACACAGCCCTCCAGCAGCTCCTGCTCCCCGGCCACCACCCTTCCACTAGTGGGACCAGGGTGCCCATCACAGTGCCCTGGTGTGATGGATTTACTGCAAGCAGCAGCTCCTGTCCCTCAGCCCTGCTTGGGGTGGGGGTCACTGTGGGGGGCAGCTCTGCCCTTGGTTGCTTCTCAGCCCTCAGCTGCAAAGGGCTGCCTGGATTTTAAGGGAGGGAGGACAGAGATGGGGGGGTGTCCCTCCTCCCTCTGCTGTGCTGGCTGTGGGTGGCTCTGTCCTGGCCATTGTTCAGGGAGGACAAAGCCTGGGCATGAGCCAGGACAATGGCACCCACTGGTACAAGAGCACCCTTGACTGGGTCTGTGCTGACCCGACCCGGAGCAGCCTGGCACCAGCAGCACCACAGCACCCAGTGAGCTGTGGGAGCTGGGTGTGGGGTAACTGTGTCCTGAGAACCCTGGGCACCCCCTTGGGACAGGCACAGCCTCCCTTCACTTCCCACTGTGGGACACACTTGGCTTCTCCCTTCCACAGGGATTTTGGGCTGGAAGCTGGCAAAGGGATCAGCTGGAAAAGGCAGGTGTGAGGCTGGGAACTCTGCAGCATCCTCAGGGGACTGGGGTGACCCTTGAGCTGGATCTCCCAGCCGTGGGCATAGGGACACCCAGAGCCCCCTGAACCCCTGGGTCTCTGTCCCTGCTTCAGAGATCTCCCCTAAATTCAGCTTTTGCTTTCAGACTCCTGATTCCAGACTTTGGGAAAAGGGAGGCAGCCCCTTTAGTCAGTTCCCTCTGGACAGCAAATCCTAAACAGAACCTGCTGATCCCAGGCTGGGATGGAAACCTGGGGCTGGCCCAGGCTGCTCCCTGCTCTGAGCCTGGGCTACCAGCTGCTGTTTTCTGTGAGAATTCCTTTTTCCTGTTTAGTTGCCTTCTGGTTCTGCCTGGTGGCCACTTGAGGCTCAAAGGATGGAGGTAGAGGGGCAGTTGGGTACCCATGAGGGTCCATGTGGGACTTGGAAAAGGCCAGGTGGGGTGGAATCCACCTGATTCTTCTCCTTGTGCTCTGCCTGGCTGGGGCTGCTCACACAGCAGAGGAGGGGATGGGGATGAGGATTTGGCTGCCTCAGGATAATCCCTGCTGGAAAAGGAGAGGAGCAGGGGAAAGAGGGGGGAAAACTGCCTCCGCCTCTGGAAAAGGGGGTCATGAAAAGAAATGGGGAGGAAAAATCAAGCTGTGTCCTGTGATTGTGGGGAATGGGGAGACTGGGAGGGTGAGCTGGGGGTGCTGGTGCCTCAAATCCCACATCCCTCTGCTGCTGGGGATGGTGAAGGTGCTGGGGGCTGCACAGCCCTGTGATGTAAGGGGGTTAAATGTGAGGAAAGCTGCTGCTGCCAGCTGGGGAGGGGGCACCTGGGGATGTGGTGACAGGACCCAGCAGATGCCCGCTGCAGCAGGCTGGGCAGCCAGGGGGGCTCACAGGTGGGATTTCTCTCCAAACCTTGAATAAAAGGAAATCAGTCCGGTGGCCACGCCCCTAAATAAATGGAAATAAATCCCTTTTCTCTGCCCTTTCCCCAGCAGCAGCCCAGGGAGTGGCCCTCACACCCTGGAGGGTCCCGCTTTGTCTGCCCCATCTTCCTCTGTCACTGCCCCGTGCTTTAGCTGCTCTGGGGGGGGGTTCATCTGCAGTTGGGGTTCCCAAGGTCTGTAGAGAACCTCTATTACCTCTGCCAGCATTGACTCCCCATGCTGGGTGTTCCCCATCTCCCTGCTGCCTACCCCCCTCAGCTGCTGCTTTTGCTGGTGCTCAGAGCAGCCCCCAAACCTGCTTCATCCTGAATCCACCCTGGGCTTCACGCAGCTGTACCCAGCCCATCAACAACAGAGTCCCCAAAGGCTGCTCCCTGCTCCCACATCCCCCCAATCCCCCAATTCTCTCATCCCCCTGCACCCCAAACCCTCAGGGTGGGGATACCCCTACCTGGGGTTGCAGCAGGGTGTCAGTGTGTGTGTGTGAGGGGCTCAGGAACCCCCCTAGGTGCAAGGTCCATAACCCCAACAGCTCCCCTGCCCGGGGTGGCAGGTGAATCGGACGCAGGGAGGAGGCAAAACGAGGAGGCAGACCCGGAGGACGCTTAGAGAGCTTCGGATATTTTCGCTTGCTGCTTGTAGTTGTTGTATCCACGGCCATACAATCACGGAGATATTTATATATTATATATATACTTCTTAAATTACACAGTCGATGTACAAAAACGGGGGGGCATTGCTGAGACAGGTGTTTGCTTGGGTTTGTCTTCTGAGAGCACTCTTTTCGGGTTGGGTTTTACTGCGGGTTGTTGGGGTTTTATTGAGATTTCTTGAGTTTTGTTCGGGTTTGTTGGGGTTTTATTGAGTTTTGTTGAGTTTTGTTGGGGTTTTGTAGAGTTTTGTTGGGGTTTGTTGGAGTTTTATTGAGTTTTACTGAGTTTTGTTAGGGTTTTATTGAGTTTTATTGAGTTTTCATAGAATGGTTCCAATTGGAAGGGACCCTAAAGATCATCTAGTTCCAGCCCTCCTGCCATGAGCAGGGACACCCTCCACTAGACCAGGGTGCTCAAGGCCCCATCCAATCTAGCCTTGAACGCTTCCAGGGAGGGGGTTGTTGGGGTTTGTTGGGGGTTTATTGAGGTCTATAGAGTTTTGTTGGGGTTTTATTGAGGTTTGTTGAAATTTGTTGGGGTTTTATGGAGATTTATTGAGTGTTGTTGGGGTTTCGTTGGGTTTTGGGGAGTCTTGTAGGGGGTTTGTTGGGTTTTGTTTGAGTTTTGTCAGGTTTTGTAGGGTTTGCTTGGGTTTTATTGGGCTTTGTTGGGTTTTTATTGGGTTTTGTAGGGTTTTGGTACATTTCTAATGAGTTTTGTTGGGTTTTTGATTTTTGTTGGGTTTGTCAGGTTTTTATTGGGTTTTGTGGAGTCTGTCAGGTTCTTGTTGGGTTGTGCTTGAGTTTTGTTGGGGTTTTGTAGGGTATTGCTTGAGTTTTGTTGGGTTTTTGATTTTTGTTGGGTTTGTCAGGTTTTTATTGGGTTTTGTAGGGTTTTGATTTGTTCTTGTTGGGGGTTTGTCAGGTTCTTGTAGAGTTTTGGTTGAATTTTGTCAGGTTTTTGTTGGGTTTTGTAGGGTTTTGGTACATTTCTAATGAGTTTTGTTGGGTTTTGTTGGGTTTTGTTGAGTTTTTTTGGGTTTTGTAGGGTTTTGTTGGTTTTTATAGGATTTTGTTGGGGTTTGTCAGGTTTTTGTTGGGTTTTGATTGAATCTCGTCAGATTTTTGTTAGGTTTGTAGGGTTTTGATGTGTTTATATTGGGGGTTTATTGGGCTTTGTTGGGTTTTGATTGAATCTCGTCAGATTTTTGTTAGGTTTGTAGGGTTTTGATGTGTTTATATTGGGGGTTTATTGGGCTTTGTTGGGTTTTGATGGGTTTTGTCAAGTTTTTATTAGGTTTTGTTGGAGTTTTGTTGAGTTTTGTTGTGTTTTCTCAGGTCTTTGATGGGGTTTTGTTGATTTTTGTCAGGTTTTTGATGGGTTTTCAGCAAATTTTTGTTCGGTTTTGTCAGGTTTCATTAGTTTTGTTGGGCTTTGTTGTATTTTCTTGGATGTCAATGGATTTATTGGGTTTTGTTGAGTTTTGTCAGGTTTTGATGCTCTTTATTTAGTTCACTAGGTTTTTATAGGAGTTTTTGTTGGGTTTTATCAGTTTTTGTTGATTTTTGTTGGGTTTTATTGATCTTTGTTCAGTTTTGTAGGGGTTTTGTTTGGTTTGGTTGGGTTTTATTTGGTTTTGTTGGCTTCCATTGGTTTTGTTGGGTTCGTTGACCTGTTTTGTCAGTTGTTCATGGTTTTTATTTGGTTTCATCGGGATTTGGTTGGGTTTTATTGAGTGTTGATGATTTTGTGGGGTTTTGGGGTTTCATTGCTTTTGTTGGCTTTGTCAGGTTTCTGAGGGTTTCATCAGGTTTTGTTGGTTTGGGGTTTTTTTTGTTCTGTTTGTTTTTTCCCTGTTTGCCTACCTGGGGCAGGGGGCTGTGGGGGTCAGGCGGCTCTCACCCACCCACCATGCCCTGTGCATGAGGCTTCTCCTGCCTCTGCCAGAACACTCCATCCCTGGGGCCAAGAAATTCACAAACTGATGGAGGGAGCAGGAGAGGAGCAGGCAGGAGGCTGATGGCATCGGCGCTGCTGGGGGTGATAGTATGGAAAAATAAAAGATATGAGATCTGTAGGGAAGAGCTGGAGCTGACAGAGGTGCCCAGGGCAGAGGAGTTGGGGTGACCATGCTGGGTGGCAGCGCTCATGGGTGCTGAGGAGGGTCTTGTGGTTGGTGGTAGATTCCAAGTGCAGGAGAGGCAGAGCCCCTCGGGGAAAAGCAGAGGTCAAAGCCTGTGGCTGTTCTGCTGCTCAGCGCCTCTTGTCTTCAGGATCTGCTGTGAGGGGTTGGGGGCAGCTGCCCTGGCAGAGCCCTCATCATCCTCCAGCTGGCTGCAGCTCCTGCTGGGTGTTGCTTATCCTTCATCCCTGCTGGGCTCCTGCCCCTCCTCAGGAAGGGAGCTGGATGGGAACCATCCCCAGCAGCAGCCAAGCTGGCTCTCACTACCCCAGGCTGGGCATGAAGGTGGTTCCAGCAGCATCAGGCTGTGGTGGGTCCTTCTCCAAACAGCAGGTTAGGGCCATCTCAGCCTGAATCCATGGTGCATGGGTCACTGCCCTCGTGAAGAGCAATGCTACTCCCTGCAGCACTAGTGGGGCATTGGCTCTTCAGCCTCCACCTACTCCAGACATGCTGGCAGCCCTGCCAGAAGGAGGAGGAAGCTGAGGAGATGCCACCAAGCCCCACGACAGGGCTGGTCCCAGTTGGTTTGGGGGCCCTGCCCATAAGCACCTGCCCATGGGTGCAGCCGGGTGGCTGCAGGGCAGGAGGGGTCATTCAGCCTCTACTTTCAGGGAGGGAGGATGAGCTGGGAATAAGAGCATGGAAAGACCAAAACAAATGGAGTCGGACTCCATTCCCTCTGGCTCTTTTTGGGTGAATGTGATGAATCCCAGGAGCTGCAGCGCCGTGAATTTCAGAACAGTTCCAGCCAATCAATCAGAAGGCGGCTCATGATTTCAGTATCTCGAAAAACCAACCAGTCAGGAGCTCTCACTGGTTGGGCTTTAAGATCTTGAGGTATCGGCTTTTCGCTCGGAAAGAAGAAGAACAAAAAAAAAAGATCAATCAGCTAACGCAGACGAACGGACAGACGTCATCATCTTTCGCTGCACGTTATCGAAGAAGAAGAAGAAGAAGAAAGCGACTATGCAAAATACTCTTCGGAGACAACTCTTAAAAAAATAAAAGCTTGGTCGGAAAATATGTCTGAATCTCTAACTGTGAGGAGTGAAGGACCAGACGGCAACATGGCTGGTTGGCTGGTGGAGAGATGGAGACAACGGAGGGTGGATTTATCTGCTGACGGCGATGAGGAGCACACCACAAGATTTAGATTGCCTCCACGTAGTTGGCGGGGTACAGACCTAGCTGCCCGTTGTCCAAGCGCCCTTTGCACCAGCCTTGCTCGTCTTCTTCACCAAGTTTGGTTAGTTCGTCACCTGCAGAGGAGGGGGGAAAGGGAGCGGCTCGTTGCAGGTGTTGGAGTGTTATCTATCAGCCTTTCTGTGCCCTGGGAGGAGCTGCTGGGGGTTTCTAGGGTTTATCCTGAGCGTGGTGGTTTGTAGGGTGGAAAGGCAAGGGGTGACCCATGAGACATCATGTGCCCCGTCCCATCAGCTCTCTGATCCCACACAGGTCTGGGGTCAGCTTGTGCCTTCCCCTTCCTGCCAGCCCAACTTTTGGAGGGCTGGGCTGGGCTACCTCAGCCATCATTCCAGGGATTTCACACCAAAATGTGGAGGACCTTGAGTAGGGGTATTGGTTGAATGTGGTGATCTCAAAGGTCTTTTCCAACCTGAATGATTCTATGATACTGTGATCTGCAGCTCCGGCAGCCCCAGTCCTGGCCAGCCCAGCATGGCTGATGGCCCATACCTGCTTTGAAGCTGAGCTCATCCTGCTCCTGCCCGTCGTAGTCGTACAGAGCCCGCACCCTCACGCCTTTCCCCACCGAGTCCTCATCGAAGGGGTTGGTGCCACCGTTGGCCTCGCTGGTGTTGAAGGAGTTGCTGCCCTCATCGTCAGACCACTCGGCGCTGTAGGTCTGTCCACGGTCGTGGCTGCTTACACTGAGGTGGAGGACAAGGAAGGAAAGGGGCCGTTAGACTGGGTAGGAGGGACGGGGGGTGGGCAGGCACCGCGTGCTGCTGACATCTCTGAGGATGCTGAGGCTCTCCTGAGGTTACAGGGGAGTGGGGACTGCAGTGAGTAGAACCTCCAGCTAATGACAGGAGGGAGGACAAAGGAGACTGGTGGCTGTCACCAAGGACACCCTGCATCCTGTCACCTGCTCCTCAGCACTGGCAAACGGTGCGGGTTGCCCACGGGATCTCCCTTCCCGTGGGCTCTCACCTTCCACGCTCGCCCGCCGATGCCCCTGTGTCACCCCCGCTGCCAGCGTTGGCCACTGCCACCCCTTCACCCTTCTTCTGCTTCTCCTTCCGTGTTATCGTGTGCGTCAGGTCTGGGTTCCATTCCTGCAAGACAGAGCCAGCAGCTCCTGAGCACCCAGCTGTCCCCTGGGGCTGCACACACCCCACCCACAGTGCCCAGCCTCACCTCAAACTGGGGCCAGTTCATGGGCATCCCAGGGCCACTAGTGCTGCGGAACCACCGGAGATCCTCCTGTGCGTCCGAGAGGCGGATGGTCTGCTCCAGCTCCCGGTAGACGTTGGCGTAGCTGCGAGGGGAGACACGGGTTGGGGTGCTGTGGGTGGGGGTGGACCCCAGTGGGGTGGACGGGCTGGGACATACCCAGGTTGCCTCACATCATAGGAAGCCTTGGCAGGTACCAGGCTCCCATGCAGGTCTCTGCCACTCTGGTACCTCTTAGTGACCATCGTGTCAGCCAGAAACTCCCCTGGGAGCACTCAGTCTCTCCAGGGCTCTGTTTGCCTTCCAGGCAGCACAAGAAGACCTTGTGTGGGCACTTTCTGCCCAACCAGAGCAGAAGGCACCTACCTGCTGCTCTCAGCCAGGTTCAGGTGCCTTTTGATGTCCAGGAGCACCTCCTTGAGGAAGTTGAGCCTCTTCTCCTCAAACTGCTGGCACTGCTCAAAGACCTGCTCCATGCTCTCGATGTACTGCGGGGTGCACTTGTTCAGCTCATCCAGCACCTTCTCGTACTTCTCCTGAGTCTGCAAAGGGGGAGGAGAGTCCCTCGGTTACACCTCGAGCATCTCAGAGACCACCTCTGGGTGCTGAGAGGGACTGACTCAGGGTCACCCCACCGGGGAGCCCAGTTGAGGCCTCTGTGAGTGAAATCAGTCCGGTGCCAGAGAGGTTCTGCCCCAGAAAGAGGGAGAAATCCCTGCCCTGGTTCCTCTGGGTGCTGCCTGCAAGTCCTCATCCTTCTAGAGGAGCACAGGAATGGGAAGGAACGTGGGGAAAAGGAGTCTCATGGCCATTGCCACTGGTTTTCTCTGCCTGAAGCCTCGTGAGCCCAGAGCAGGGCAGCGGCTCCCACCTTTTGCACATCTTGCTTGCACTTTTCCACTTTGTCCTGGAGCTTCTTCTGCTGCTCAGGGGTGTTGGACTGCTCCGCCTTGCTGTTGGCTTCCCGGGTCATGGCCAGCTTCTCCTCCTTGCAGGCCAGGTGATAGGCTTTCTTGGCTGTCTCCAGCTGTGGGACAGAGGGACAAGGGACATCAGAACAGCAGGTACAGCCCCCTTGCCCATCCTGCCTACAGGGAGGGGCCACCTGGCTCCCCCAGCCCGGACCGGGCATCCAGAGCCCAAGCTGGGAGATGGGAAGGGCCCCCCAGCGCACAGCACACTTCTCCTCTCACCTCCTTGAGCTTCTTGGCCCAGGGCTTTTGAGCTTTCCGGAAGCCATCATCAGCCTCCTTGGCCTCCTTGAAGCCACCCATGATCTGCTTGTGGTAGGCATCCTTCTGCCAGTTCTTGACCTTCTCAAAGTCATCGTTCAGCAGGCTGTTCTTCACCTCCTGGTGCAGCTCACTCACCTTAGAACCAGGGAACCATCGCGTTGGAAGGGACCTCCAAAGGGCATCCAGTCCAACCCCCCTGCACTGAGCAGGGCCATCTGCAGCCAGACCAGGTTGCCCACAGCCCCATCCAGCTCACTCACCTTGTCTGCCTCTGTCATGATGGCACTCCAGGCCTTCTCCAGGCTGCCGTACTGAGGACCTGGGGGGCAGAGGGGGCAGCTGAGGGTCACTTCACAGCCCTTAACCCCTTCCACGTCCACCAAGTGAGGACATGATGGTGCATGGAGAGCCTTGGGACCCAGGTGTCCAGGGGGAGCCCTCCCCTGGGGAAGCCATGGTACCTTTCTCAATGAGCTGCCTCCACCGCTTGGACCAGTCGGTGAGCTGCTGGGCATAGGACTTCTCAATCTTGGCCCGCTCGTGCACACAGTTCATGAGGTCATTGCAGAGCCGGTGCCCGTCGTCGATTCGCTTCACCGTGCGCTTGTAGTTCCCCACCTGGCAGGGGCACAGTGATGGGGATGGGGTCAAGCAGGGCATGGGGCTGCACTCAGGCTGCCTGGCACAGCCCAAACTGACCCAGGGTGGGAACAGGGGGAGCACCAGGCACTTCAGCATTGCAGGGATGGAGCTTTTGCCTTGGGGCTACTCAAACCCAACTGCTTTCGGTCCCCTCCATCACCCCATGTCCCTTGGGGACAGCTGGCTAGGACAGCAGAGCGGGATGGGAAGGCAGTGCTGTCCCTCTCCATCCCCAGGGGACACCAAGGGATGCAGCTATGGCAATGGGGGCCCCACAGCAGAGAGGGCAGCCAGGTCTCACCTCCCAGAAGCTGTCGGTCGTTTCCTCGGCGGCCGCTGCCGACTCGTCGTAGGAACCCGACATGGCTCCCCGCGCTGCCTCGGGCGTCACTGCGGGCGCTGGGTGCTCCTGGGGCAAACACCAGCCTCATGCACTGAGGAGAGACAGAAGAGGGGGGTCACGGAGGGAGTCAGCAGGGGACCTGCATCCACTCTGCCTGTGGTGACATGAGACAAGTGTCTGGCTATAGAGGATAGAACGATGCCCACTGACCCCTCCGGTGGCCACCAGCTGCTCGGTGCCACCCAGACCCCACAAAGTGATGTGCTGGGAGGGAGAATCATGGGGAGCAGAGAGGGGGTCACCAGCCAGGGCTTAGCTTGGCACTGCATGTTGTGCCCAGGAGCCACAGCATGGGGCTCAGGGTCGTGGCAGGGCCAGGGTGGGGGGGATGTGCCACTCAAAGAAATCCTCCTCCTGATATTCCAGCCTAATCCATCCTGATCTCCAACAAAACGGCATCCCCGGAGCATCACGTGGCCCCGCTCCATGGCTTAACCCTGTGCCACTCCGCTGAGGGTTGAGGATGGGGCTGAGGGCTGCTGGGTGGCACTGGATGGGGACAGGGAGGGGCGATGAGCATCCTCATCATCCTCATCCTGCCCCAGATCCACACAGTGCTCCGGCAGGGAAGTGTTGGGCTTGTTGGGCAGCTGCCCCCAGGATGGGGACAAAGTGGCCATCAGCTGCCCCAGTTTCCTCTGGCCACGTCCCCAAAAGGGCTGTGGGAGCAGGATGGGGCTGTGCTCCGTGGTCTCTGTGCAGCATCACTTCTCCAGAGAGATGGAACAGGCAGTGGGAAACCCAGCTACCTGCAGCCCACCCTGCACCACGAGAGGGTGATGAGGTGGCAGAGCAGAGCTGGAGATCCCGGGAGGGTGCTGGATGCCCCAGTAGCCACCATGGGGGTTCTTGCCCCCTCCAGCTGTGCACCCCAGCTGGCCACAAGTAGCCGATGAGCCAGGACAGGGCCAGTTCCCAGGAGGCCAGGGGGGAGACCGAAGCAGTTACTGGAGCGCGGCGCAGGGCTCGCTGTGCTGGAACTAACAGGGCCTGGCAGGGATTTAGTGATATAACCAGGGAGGCACCAATCCCCGCCGCCCTCCCCAGCCGGTTAAAAATAAACGCGTGACTGTCCCTCGCTCAGCAGCCACCGCCGCGACGCAGATGGACGGGGGGCCGCGACGCAGCCAGCACCGTCCCCCCGCACCCACCCGCACCCACGGCACAGCCATCGCCATCCCCACCCAGGAAAGTGCCCGACTGAGCATCCATTAGCACAGCCCCCAAGGGGTCTCGCTGGGTGCCATCGGGTGGGTGACCCTCCTGCAAGCCCACATCGGGGGTTTTGCTTGCACCCCTGGTCTCTGGCTCCTTGTTTTGTGGGGCACGGCAAGGGCATCCCTGGATGCCAGGATGGGGTCCCTGGGGAGACAGCACCCAGTGTGCTGGGTGCACCCTGGGACCCACCAGCAATAAGCCAGACCCAGCCACCCCAACCCAGCCCCTAAAGCTGTGGGGCTCATGGGCCATGGCTGCTGCAGCTCCTGCTCCTCGCTGGTACCTGGTCCGAGTGGCAGCCCAGGGGGTTATTTTTGGCTCTGCATCACTTCCCAGCTATGACTGCCGCTCCTGCCACGCACCCCCTCACCCTCCCCCCCAACACCGTGCCCCCTGCTCATGCCAGCCCCTCGCCCGCCGCCTCAGCCCCGTCGGCGGGAGCCCATCACCTCGCATCAGGGTGGCTGGTGGTGATGCCCGACGCCTGCAGTGCCAGCGGCCCAGACGCGGTGTGGCCAGCTGCCAGCCTCTGCCACGTGCTGCCACCTGGGCAGCCTCGGCTGGGGGCGAGGGGGGGCTCTGCTTCTCACCCCCACACCCCAGCCCCACATTTCCAAGAAGCCGCAGAGTATTTGGCATCAGGTGATGGTGAAGTTGGTCCCAGCTCCTGCCCTGCTGCCCTTGGATCAATCGCTCTGGCTGCAGCTCCCCCAGCTCCACATCACCCCCCCACATCGGCTTGGGGTGGGGGGCAGAGCACTGACACAGCTCATTGCACCCACTGCTGGTGTGGCAGCAGGGGGTCTCTGCCCTCTGTGGGGACTGGAGACGTGGCCACTGACCCTGCACAGGCAGGAGGATGCTGCAATGCAGAGGGCTGGTGCTGCCGACACTGCGGGCGGCTGCCCCTGCTCCCACCATGGGCAGCATCCTGACCCCCCCATGGACAGGTGCAGCTCTGGCTGGCAGCACCCTGACCCCTCACAGACAGGGGCAGCTCTGGCTGGCAGCACCCTGACCCCTCACAGCCAGGGGCAGCTCTGGCTGGCAGTACCCTGACCCCTCACAGACCAGGCCATCCCAGGTTTGCTGCCTCTTGGGAAGGGGGTTGCAGAGCTTTGGGCATCCTCTTCACCCTAGCGCCACCAATAATCACCCAGCCCCTCCTGCAGTGGCCTCAAGGTGCCCCATCCTGTGCTCTGGGGTCCCTGGTGCCAACCCCAGCCCCAGAGAGGCTGTGTCCGTGTGGCAGGTTGCTCTGCCTCCAAGTGTTCTGGCTGCCCTGGCTTGAGCATCTCTGCTGCAGCCAAAAAGCTGGCGATGGGGATGTCATACAGGGAGCACTTTGCCTGCTCACTGACCCCGGGGAGGGGGACCTGGAGCCAGGAGGGGCTGCAGAGCCTCCAGTTGAGGGTCACTGGTTGTGAAGAGCCCTTTGCCAAGGCTGGATGGCAGGAGATGCACTGCAAGGAGGGCAATGGGGCAGGGAGAGCCTGCATCCCCATCCCTATCCCCATCCCGCCCTGGGGAGGGAGGCTGGGAGAGGGCTGGGTGTGAGCACAAACAGCACTGAGCCAGCAACGAGTCACTGGTGAAGCACCCAGGGAAGGGGAAGCCATGCTGGCAGCTACTGGAACCAGAGCAAGCGTGGAGCTCCCCAACACCAACCCCGAGCACAACCCAATGCAACGCACGATGCTTCCCTGCTGCAAACCCCTTCTGCAGCCGCAGCGACCCAACACGGAGCTGCAGCCCAGCACAGGCAATGCCACCCGAGCCCAGGGCACTGGGCACCCTCCCTGGCCAGAGCACGTGAGCTGGGGACAGGACGGTAATTTGCTGCCCGCTGCTGTCTTGGGGACTCCCGGCAGCGAAGCCAAAGCTCTGCGATGGGAGAGGACCCAACGGCCTGAGCCAGCTTGCTGCGATGGAACACTGGGGCTGACCTGGGCTGTCAAATCAGACTGACGGTGCTGCTGCAGTGAGAAGCAGCTGCGACGTCTGGGCTCCTTTTGGAAGCTCATGAGGCGGAGGTTTAGGGAGCCAGGCTGAGGTTCTGGTCTCTGGCCATGGGGAAGGTCATTTACTCTCCCTTATCTCAGCACAGAGCTGGTGGAGGGTCTGTCAGGCGTTGGCACTGCGATGCACCGCTGCCATCGCCAAATGAAAACCCCTCGTGGGGAGGCAAATGGACTGGAAGCAGCTGAGGAAGCCCAGGGGAGCCTGGCAGCAGCAGATCCCACCGCAGCTCCCACTGTGCTGCTGCATCAGCCACAGGGGTACCCGACCTCAGAACTGCATCCACAGTGGGTTCCAGTGCCCATGTGCTGCTCCTGCTGTGGCCAAGGGTGAGGTGTGAGACACCCCCTGGCATGGTGGCTGGTCCTTGGGCAAAGCTAGTGATGCTGAAGTGCTTTGCAAGAGGATTTGCAGCTGCAGGAGCTGGTTTGCAGCTCTGCTTCGACCCGGCTGGGTGACTGCGGGTTTCCCACTGGCACAGGGCTGCTCCGTGTGACTCCTGGGGCACAGAAATGCTCCCATGGGGAGCAGCCCGGAGAGCAATGGGGGTGCAGGGGGGCTTGGCTGTGCCATGGCTGAATTCCACCCCCCCATTCAGAACCAACACAGACCCTGTGAGGAAATGGTTAAGCGGGTGCTGCTGATTCACGCTGGCAGCTCCGCGCTGGGCGAGGAGGCAGGAGCAGAGCTGAGCCCTGGGCACAGCAGCCTGGAGGGGCGTGAGCGGCCCAAACACGCATCCTCCCCCCTTCTGATCAAACCGAGCCCGTGCCAAGCCACCAGATCCATGTGAGGCAGCTCTTGGCAGGGCCCCATCCTGTATCCCCTGGCAAAACCCCTCTGGTTGCATCACCAGCAGCACCGGAGCCCTGGGGCAAACAGCCAAACCACAGCCAGAACCTTGGGCAGATGGGATGGGATGGGATGGGATTGGATGGGATGGATGGATGGATGACCCTGTGGGATTCCAGCCAGGGTGGTGCCACAGGGCTGGCTCAGACCCGATGCTTGTGGTTGCCCAAGCAGTGCCCAAGGTGGCTGCGAGGGCAGCAGATCCCTGGAGGTGGCAATGGAGGGAAACTTCTGGGAGCCGCTTTCCCAAGGAATCCTCTGCGGGTTCCGCCTGTGTTTTCCTCAGGGTCATTC
>VZRI01012695.1:498363-511685 GCA_013397515.1 Upupa epops | reverse complement strand
AGGCTCCGCAGGCTTCCGACGGCGGCTCAGCTTTCCCCTAACGAGCGCCTTCGATTGCTTAATGAAGCTCGGTGGGGCTCCCCGTGCCGCCTGCCTTCCGGCTCCTTCCAGCTCCCTGCCACTCGAGCGTGTCCTCTCCCTCACGGCCACGCGGAGAGGGCCCCGAGTGTTTCATGCCCGGCAAGAGCCAGGGGACTAAGGATCCCCGATCCCAACACGGGAGGGGGGATGAGCTGTGGTTCCTGTAGGTACCAAGGGGTCTTTGCCCGTTGGCATTTCAGGATGAGGAGGGTGCTGGTTAACTGGGCATCAGCCTTGTGTGCAATGAGTTGGCAGTTCTCAGCACAGCATCACTACTGGCACCACTGGGCTGTCCCAGCTGCCTCCTGCCCTGACAGCATCTGTGCTGCAGGAGAAGGAACGTTGCTGGCATTGAGCACTGAGTGACAAACACTCTCCAGGAGGGTGATGGAGAGGATCTCAAGGGCTTGTTGCAGGGGAGTTGAACTAGAAGGAACTTTGGAGGTCCCTTCCAACCTGATGATTCTATGACTTGGGAGGGATTCCCAGTGCTAACAGCCCACAGTGCAGGTAGCACTGATCCAGCTCCTGCTCAGTGCCTCCACAGCACAGGATTCCCACAACATCAGCTGGTTCCTTCACCAAAACCTCAGCCACAACAAACTTTTCCCTGGCTCTCCCCACCCCACCACTCACTCTTTCCCACAGGACGGCATTTCCCCTCCTGTAAAACGAGTTTCCTTGTGGGAAGCAGTGGCCAGTATTGGCAGGAAATTAGCCCTAATAAATTAGACCACTTGCTGCTGTGAAATTACTGCTCTTGGAGTGCCACAGCAAACGGAGAAGCAGAGTGAATTAGCCCACACCGTGTTCCCGAGGCTGCTCTCTGCTCAGCGAGCTGAGCCGGGACAGGCAGGAGAGGAGGGAAGTGCCACCCGCTATCAGCCGCTCTGCCCATCACCCAGCCACGAGTGCCATCCTTTGCATGCATGAAGGGGGGGGGCGGTGGGATTTTCAAGCGTGGCTGGATCCAGCCTGCGAGAAGAGGAACATGCATTTCCTAATGAATCCCTGGGTACAGTGCTGTCTGCTGAACTGGCTAGCACTGGGAGCAATGGGAATGCCCCCAGCCCATGGGCACTCCTGAAAGGCTGCTTGGGGATGGGGGCTGAGAGGATCCTGCTGGTCCTGAACCCATCCCTGACCTCTGCTGCCCCTTTCCACTTGGTGTTTGGGGCAGAGAGAAGAGTGAGCTGGGGCTTTGTGGGGCTGGATGTGACCAGTGCCCTCTCACTTGCCCCCGTGCTCATGCTGTGCCCCCACTGTCCATGTGCTGCTGGTCCCAGGAGCCCTCTGGGGCTTGCTGAGAGACTGCAAGTGCAGAGGCAAGTTTGCATCTCTAATTAGCAGCGGGGGATAATTGGTCTCTCTGCAGCAGTTACGCAGAAAGCAGCCATTGTGGAGGGCTCCGGCGCAGGGCAGGTGCTGCCAGAAGCCCAGCTCCCACCAAAACAATCCCCTCCTTGTCTGCTCCAGGGGCATCCTCTGACCCTTTCCGGGGAAGGGGCTGGGGGTAGGACATAAAGGCTCCATTTTTCCTGGGAAACTGCATGGAGCTCAGTACAGGCAGCTGCCTGCGAGCAGCCTGGGTGTATTGCCCCCAGTCATGGTGATAGTAGTGCTGGGACCTCATTGCCTCCTTCCCCCTGTGCTGGGCCACACCGGGAGCAGACGGATGCTGGCTCAGCCCCTGCGAAAGCTGCTGGCTGGCTGTGGCTTCTCCACCTCCAGGATTCAGCAGGGTCCTGTCTTTGCCTTCATGGTGTTGCACAAACTCTATCTGGGCTGGTTGTCCCAAGGGGATAAGGTCTCACCAAGTGCTAAGATGAGCTGGAGCAGCCCAGCTCCATCTGTGCTCCATCCCACTCCACCAGCACCACCTCCCAGCATGGCCAGAGAGACCAACAGGGCTGGGGACACAGGATTTCCATCACTGGGGGTCCCACACAGAACCAACCCCAGGCTTTGGCTGGCTGCAGGACATGGCCCCAGTGCAGACGGATGTTCCCTTCCCTCTGCTGCTCTGCCCCGCTAGCGTCACTAATCGATGTCTTGCAGCTGCCCGGGGTTGCCTTCCTCAATCCTTTTACAGTTAAATCCAGATCCTGCTCTGCTGCAGCCCCTTCGGCAGCCGCACACCGTGGGGAGAGGTGGATGAGGAGGGGGATCAGCACCAACTGGGGGGTCATAGATTGATGCAGACGCCAAGGCTGCTGAATTCCCTCATTTTCCCTGGGGTCTTTCTAAGGGAAAACAAAATCCCAGAAGGTGGGAAGGACCTTTGGGGCTTCAGCTGGGGTTTTGGGGTCAGGAGTGATGGGAGCTGTGATCTGGAGCTGTGCAGTCCCCTGGCCAGGTCAGCTGTGCTGCAGTGATGGCCTTGCCCTCAATATTTGCCTTAGGGATGGGGTTTGCGGGGAAGGCGGTGCGGGGGCCGAAGGAAGCGGGAGCAGCCGGAGAGGCTGCTGGGGAAGCTCTAATCCGTTTAGCGAAGCGCTGGCTTTGCCATTTCCAAGGCAGGAGCACGAGTGGCAAAGAGGAGCTGCAGGGTGAGGTGGACAAGAGCAGCTTTCCTGCTCTGCGGGATGAGCTGGGAGATGCATTTTTCTCCCTGGGGTTACTGCAGTTGTTGCAGCATCCCAGGGGCTGCCCTACAAGGAGGGTTTCTTGCTCCCAGCTCCATCCCTACACTCCCAGAGTGGAAAAAACAAGGTGATTACATGGAATCAAAGCCCCAGGATGGCAGCAGGCAGTTCCAGGCACATCAGGATGTGCCACATCCCTCTGCCCCTCCTGCCCCAGTAAGGGACTGCACCAGCTTCCAGTTCTTCCCTGGCACATTACCCCAGGTTGGTCTGAGCCTACCCCAGCCCTGTGAAACCCACCGGGACCTCACTGCTGCCTCTGGCTTCCTGGGGTAGGAAGTTCCTCCAACCACCCCAAATCTCAGCTCTGTTGCTCTGTTGTCCTTAGTTCCTCCGGAGCTCACACCCTGGGGGCAAATGTGGTATGAGGGGCTGGGTACCGACCCCTGTCTGCAGCTGGGTCCGCAGAGCCCCCCAGCAACCCTCTGGGCTCAGCCTAAGCTGCCTTGCAGAGCTCCCTGCCAGCTGCTCGTGCATTGCAGTGCCTGGCTGATGGGGGATTAGGGAGCATTTGGGGGGGCTCTGCTGTGAGCTCAGGCTCAGAACACCCTGGAGCTGGGCAGCGGTTGAACTCCCAGTGCAGGCTGCACCCATCAACCGCAGGGCTTGGAGCAGCAGCTTGGATTTCTTACTGGGTAAGATGATGACAACTGGGTCCCAGGGTGGTGATGGGTGGGGAAATGAGGTTGCTGCCAGCCTGTCCCTCAAGCCTGGGCTGTCATAGGTGGGACCCCAACCCTCCATTATGAATCCATGGGAGGCTGAAGAGACCCCATTCCTGGAGCTGAGAGCAGCCCCTTCTCCATCCTTGTCAGTACGAGCCTGGGACATCCTTGGTTCCACAGTCAGTGTGTGGGGCCAGCAGCCTTGGGAGAGCCCCAGGGAACCCTGTGTGGGCTTTGGGGGCTCTGGGCACAGAACAGGGCTGTGCAAGGGCTGATGCTTGCTGCAGCCCACCAGCCTCACGGCGGGATGTCTTGTGAGCCCCCCAGAAGCTCTGCCCCTGCCCAGACCCCTGTCAGACCCTACCCCTTGCTGCCAGACTGGACTTGCAGACAGCTGGACCCATCCTGCCTTCCCACCCTGCCAGAGGTGCTGTGGGGCTGGGAGAAATGGCTGAACCCAAAATCTGGGGTGGAGGGAACCCGAGGCAGCCAGCGACCTCCACTCAGCACAATCCATCAGGAGTGGGAAATGGTTTAAAAGGGGTCAAGGAGCTGCAGGTTTCATTGCCCAGCAAGCATCCCCCAGCCAGGAGTACTGGAGAGGACTGGGATGACAGCAGCACTGTCACAACACACAGGGCCCCAGCATCCCATCCGCCACCTGCAGCCATCGTCACCATCACCCACCGCGTGCCAGCAACCCTCGCCACAGCCGAGCCCAGCCAACCAACCCAACCAACCCACCGTGGCCGACCTCCCGCCTCGCCGGGAGACGCTCAACCCCAAATGCGCCGGGAGCCGCATGGCGGTACCTTGGGGCCGTGGGACGCTGGGCAAGTGGACCTGGCGGCCTCTCGCCTGGGCTGGCTCTGCACAGCTATGAGAAGGTCACAGCAGATGGGGAGGAGGGGGGTAAAGATCAGCGCAGAGATTAGGGAGGCATTTTTAGCCAACCAATGGCTGCCGTGGCGTAGCGGGCTCCTTGGCCGCGCAAGGTGACAACGCGGCTGCGGATGGATGGGGATAAGCTGCGAGCCCCGTGTGGGGGGTCCCCAAGCTCTCCAGTCTCTCTCCCTTTTCTTTCAGCCCTTGGCTGTGGCAGGGCATCACACAGGATGGCTTTCAGGGGACACAGCTCCTGTGCCCCCTCCCCAACCCATTAGACCCCACTGGGGACCAGCAGGATCCTCTGGACCAAGCACCTGGCTAATGGGGGATGTACAGGGGTGGCTCCATCTCCTGGCTGGGCATTTTGGGGTACAGAGGGGACTCTGTGTGTCCGAGACATGAGTGAGGGTGTTGAGGAGGTGACAGGAGTGGGGACATGGAGGGAGTGACACGAGTGGGGTTGCGGAGGGGGTGACAACAGTGGGGAAATGAAGAGGGTGACATGAGTGGGGACATGGAACAGGTAACACAAGTGGGGATGGGGTGGGGGGATGTTGGTTGTGGGGACATGGAGGTGACATGGGTGGGGATACTGAGGGGGAGACATGAGTGGGGATGTGGAAGGGGTGACACCAATGGGGACATGGAGGTGGTGACACAGGATCGTGGAAGAGGTGACATGAGTGGGGATCTGGAGGGGGAACATGAATGGGGATGTGGAGGGGATGACACAAGTGGGAACGTGGCACAGGTGACACGAGTGGGGATGTGTAGGGAGAAGTCTGTCGTGGGAACATGGAGGTGACCCGAATGGGGATGTCGGGGGGTAAGGGAGACACGAGTGGGGAGGCTAAAGAGATGTCACGAGTGGGCTCTCGGGGTTGGATGCCTGTGCTGAGGCCCCGGATGGAGCAGCAGTGGACTGGGACCCCGAGCGGGGTCTCGGGGACTGGCGCCGCTGACCCCAAGGCAGCGACATATCTCATCAGGCACCGCAGCGGACACCCCCACACCCAGGGTGGAGGGGGCCTTCGGGCTCTCCCTTTGCCCCGCTCAGGCAGCGCTGCGGACACCCGCACCGCCAGGAGGTCCTTCGGGAGGCCGGAAGTGCGCGCTCGGCGCAGGCGCCCTCCTTTCCGCCGTCGGGCCCGCTGTAGCCGCCACGGTGAGGCCGCGCTCGGGCCTGCATCGGCCCCGTATCGGGGCCATCCCGGGATAGCGGCCGCGGTCGCTGCTCGACAGTGTCTGATGGTCCTGTCTAGGCCCCGCCGCCGCGCGATTGCCGGGCTAGGAGGGATCTAGGCCTGAGTTTGCGGGGCGGGAGGCACTGGGGGCACTAGGCCGCGGGGATGCCCCGGTACCTGGGGGACTAAGCCTAGGGTGGGAGGGCCCCGGGTTGCAGCGGCCGCAGGGACGGGTTGCTGTGGGAGTCCTTGCCAGGGCCTTCAACCCCGAGAGGCTGCCGCGGTGGAGGTCTGGTGTGGGGCTACGGCTGCCGGGAGGGCCCCGGGATTTGGTTCCCGGACCCGGCGTGTTGAGCAGCATGGCCCGGGGCTGGGCGACTCCCTCGCCAGGGTCAGCGCGGTTCTAGGCTTTGGGTGTCCCTGTGTGAGCCGGATGTGCTGCCGGGCTCCACTCCCGATCTCAGGGGGGAAGTCAGGGGCTCGCTTTGCCCCGAGTTCGGAGTTTTCTAGCCCCCGGGGCCGGCGCTAGAACCACATCCCGCTGTACCCTGCGCTGCCTTTGCCACACCCGAGTCAGCCCTTTGCTCTTGTTGCAACTGCTATCAGGTGATTTCAAGGTTTCAGCGTGGTGATGCGATTTAATGTCGGTGATCACAGCTTTAGGTTGCTCCCTTCTTCCCAGTAAGACATTGGGAAGGGTCATCTGGCTGCTGCTCTGTTGTTGGGAAGCCGTTCACACAGTTCTTAGAGGAGACAGGAATTTGGGAGGTGGTTTAGCGTTGCTTTTCCTGCAAACTATCCCAGTTACTGATTTATTACTCCCATGAGTATTGGGAATGAGTCAGATCGGCCCTATGTAACCACTTATCTCTTGGTTAGATGTTGATGCCCAAGAAGAATCGAATTGCCATCTATGAGCTCCTTTTTAAGGAGGGGGTGATGGTGGCCAAGAAAGATGTCCACATGCCCAAGCACCCTGAGCTAGTGGACAAGAATGTGCCCAACCTCCACGTCATGAAAGCCATGCAGGTATGGAGCAAGGGCAGGTGTGGGAGTTTGTTCCTGTGAGCAAATGTTGCCCTCCATTAACAAATAAACTTTGCATTTGAGGTCTCTTTCCTGTTCTGTTTCCCCGTTTTCCTGAATTTCTTTCCTATTTTCTCTCTGGTTTATTCTTCCCTGCAGACTGTTCTGTTGTGGTTCCACATCTCCCAAGTGTTTTTTGAAGCTCTGATACCTCTGTGTGTTGGTAGCCTTGTATTTTTTCCACAGAGCTGGAATTCTGGCCGCTACCTGTGACCTTTTATGACCTGAATTTCTTCCCCATGTAACCCTAAAAATCTCCGCTGTAAAAACTTCTGCTGAGGGTATAGATTGGAGCAGTTGAACAGTGATGAGGACGGAAGATAAGTAACTGAGGGTTCTCTCTCCAGTCTCTGAAATCCCGTGGTTATGTGAAAGAGCAGTTTGCGTGGAGGCATTTCTACTGGTATCTGACCAATGAGGGCATCCAGTACCTGCGCGATTACCTCCACTTGCCCCCTGAGATCGTCCCCGCAACCCTGCGCCGTAGCCGTCCTGAGACTGGCAGACCAAGGCCCAAAGGTGAGTGGTGGTTGAGTCTGTGGAAGAGAGCAGGGGACAAGTTAAACATGTTATGTTAAACATGAAGGCATGGTGACAGTCACCTGAATGGCACCTTCCAGTGCAGACTGGTGGGAGTCGCTGGCGAGGCTGAGGAAGGGACTGGAGAGAAAGTCTGACGGGAAGAGGGAGCTCCAGATGTTGAGCCTGGAGGAGACTCAGCAGGGTCTTTCCCACTCTCTAACTCTGAAGGGAGGTTGTAGTCAGGTGGGGGTTGGGCTCTTCTCCCAGGGTGAAAGGGCAGGGCCTGAAGCTGCCAGGGGAGGGTTAGATTGGGTGTTAGGAAGCTCTTCCTCGTGGAAAGGAAGATCAGAGCCTGGACTGGACTGCCCAGGTCAGTGGGGGAGTCCCCGTGTCTGGAGGTGTTGAAGGACAGCCTGGCTGTGGCCCTTAGTGCCCTGTTGTGGCTGCTGGGGTGATGATAGGTGCTGGGCTGGGCTGGATGAACTCAGAGGACTGTGATTCTGTGATTTTTAGTGTACAAACAGTAATGGATCAAGGAGCTGGGTGCAGGTTTTATTGCTTTAACATTTGGCACTTACCTGGTCGCCACCAGCTACTGAAAAGTTGGATAGGGCTAAAGAAAATTGGAGAGACTGACTGGAAGAAATCCTCTTGAGTGTGAGACTTGGCCTTATCTAGTAACACAAGTGCCTGAGAGTCCTGGGAACAGCCCTGCTGAAACCACAGGATTGAGGGACCCGCTTGATGTCTAGTCATGGCTGAGGTCCTAGAGACAGGGAATGTCTCCACCTTGGGAAGAGCCTGCAGCAATCTCAGCAGCTTTCCCTTGGGAAGATGCTGTGTGCTGGGCCTGCAGAGTCCCACAGGTACAGAGATCCTGTCTCTGGCCAAGTCTTCCTTAGAGGAAGTTCCAGGGAGGGACCTTGGCCAAGGCTGCAGCTGGGGAACAGACTTGGAGTTGACCATAAGCAAAAGCTCAGCCTTCAAGTTGGGGTTCAGCTATGGTACCTGCGGGCGTGTGGGTACCCTTTATCTCGTACTGAGCTGTTAGGCTGGTTGGGTTATTAAAGCTGCCTTCCTTTGGTTTTTGTAAGATGTGCAGCAGGCACAGGTGCTGTGTTTGGCTTATAGTTCTGATTTCCCACCCCAAGGTGAGGGAGATACTGGTCTGGTCATGTAGTGGCCTCTGCACAAGTGCCCCCCACAACGTGTGGTGTTAGACCCACCTGCAGCTGGGTGGAAGATGTGTTTGGAGGATATTTTTCTTCAGTTGCCAACAGTGATACTAAATCATAACTTTCAGGTTGTAACCTGCCTGTTTAGTCCATGCGAGGCAGAAGCTGTTTCTTTTCCTTGTGGATAGAAGTGTTGGTCTCCAGGTGGCTTGATAACCATTTTGGTAGTCATTGTGGTGAGCAAAGTCGTGGGTGCAGTATTAACAAGTGTGAGGTGAACATGCTGAAGCCATCATGTCCCTTGTTTCAGTTCTGCAAAGGTTCCTGTGTTTCAGGGTGATCATTTGGAGCAGGAAGAATGGTGAAGTTGCTTGTCTGCAGGTAGAAGAGCTCTGTAAAAATCCTTTTGGTTTGGTTTTCCTAGTTTGTTGTCCAGTAGTAGAGAGGAAAACACAGTGCGGAGCATGGATTGTGGAATTGCCCGCATCCTTAAGGAGATGAATGCTTCTGGAAACTTGGGGAAAGTGACTGCAGGTGTAGTTGGTAGAACAGCACTGCCAGGTTTTGAGGGATAGAGGTGGCTCTTCTCCACCAGGGCAGGAGGTGGCAGGTCTTCCACAGTGTGTGGAGGTGCCTATTGTATTTAGAAAGAATCATGTTGTATGATGCCATCTTGCTCCTTACTGCCCTGTGGAAAGGGGCCACCTTCATGACAGCTCTTCCAGTAGGTGGTAGGAGGTCTCCTGCTTCCAAGGACTGGGCAGATGTTGAGAGGATGTAGCTGTGGGTTGCTGAGGGCATCAGTTCCGTCTCCTGCAACTTATGTTTTAGCCTACAAAACTGAGGCATCACCCATGTCAAAGGAAAGAATTCCATTGTAACTAGGAAGCTGATGGCTGTTTCTTTGATCCCTGAGTAGCTCTGGATGTTACCACATTCCTCCTTCAGCTGCTAAAGAACCCTCTTGTCTAGAGGGAGGTTGGACCGACCTTAACCCTGGCTATGTTCTCCTCGAGGTTTCTGCAGTGAAGAGGTTTTGCTTTACAGCATCTGTTTTGGGTGCAGCATCCATGATCTTGTTCAGTCTACACGTTGGCAGGGTGAGCTGGTAGAGCTGCACAAACTGCCTGGTTGTGTGTGGTTTCACTGGGGATTACGTGCCTGCAGCACGCAGGGATTCGCAGCAGGGTGTGTGCAACTGCTGCCACAGAATCCAAGTTCATGGGTCTTCCTTGACCCTTTAGGACTCTTTATGGCACTTGTGTGCTGTGCTGCTAGCTCTGTCACGTAAGGCTCGGTGCAGAAGCTGGAGCAGTTAGTCTGAAGTGGGTTTTAGGCTGCTGCGTGCCTGGTATTTGCAGTCTCTGTCTGTTACAGATGGGATTGAACTGTTAGAAATGAAGGATGGACAGAGCTGACATTAAAAAAACAACATGTTGTCTGGCTGTTCTGCTGTAGTGGTTGCACCTCACAGGAAGGAAGGATGTGGAAGCACTTGTAGGATGGATACCTTTTGCACCAAAAGAGATTTTAATTGGCCCTGAAGAACAATTTCTTCCCACAAGGGTTCCCTAGGCTTCGTCCAGGCTACTCAGGACAGTGCGGGAGTCCCTGTGTCTGGAGGGATTGCAAAGCCATGGAGATGTGGGGTGAGGGACAGGGGTTAGTGGGACCCTAGCAGTGCAGGGAGGAGGGATAATGGACAGGGGTTAGTGGGACCCTAGCAGTGCTGGGGGAAAGGTTGGACTCGAGAATCTTAAAGGGCTTTTCCAACCAAGCCCATGCTGTGATCAGTTCTGTTTGCACATAAGTGGGTAGGGTTTCTCTGTGTAATAAGGGCATCAGTTATATGAGCAGGTATTTGTATGGGCAGACTAGTGCCCATGGTATAAATGAAGCCTGTAAAAGTGTGTGATTTGTGTTTCTAGCAGCATTTTTGTGATTACCAGGACACTGTTGGTGTTTCAACCCTTAACTGTGTCTTCCTGAGCATGATGGCCTTGGCCCACAACTGCAGGAGCGTGTTTCATCTGTGATGCTTAGGGTGAAACCCGTAAGAGTAGACACAGGCTGGTGCTTCCACCACATCTGTTTGTTTCCTGCAAGTGCTCTGTCTGCTGTTGATCTGGTGTTACACTCCTAATCTGCTCTTAGTTTTATTAATCTATTCCCTCATGGAGGATTTGTGATACTGATAGTGTTAGTGGTGTTTTAGGTTGGGATCAGGATGTCGTGCGGTTTGTGACTTAGCTACAAATAAGCTTGTGGGATTGGACATACTCCCTGTATTTCAGATCTTTTTAATGATCATTTTTGCCCCTTCTTTGAGGGCCAGAAGACTGTTTAGTTGATGTTTTGAATCCATTTTTCCCGTTATCTAACTCGGCCCAAGCACATGCTGGTGCGCGTCAGCCCATTTTGCCCTTACAGTGAAGTTTTCCTCATTGTATCCCCTTTGCTGTTCCGATTGATTCACTGAGCTGTGCAGGGAACACTTGGTAGATTAACCTGAGGGGTTTGTTCCTCCTTGAGGTGCTGGGTCACCCATGGAATGAGTTTTGTGTCCTTACTTTATGTTGCTGGTATTGCTTTCAGGTCTGGAAGGTGAACGCCCCGCACGTCTCACCCGCGGAGAAGCCGACAGGGATACGTACAGACGCAGTGCCATTCCACGTGAGTGTCCATCCTCTGGGTCTTTGTGCAACTTCCATCTGTTTGGGAGAACTGTCCTCACTATCTGTCTCCTTTCAAGAGGGAAAGGGGAAAATTAGACTCTTGGCAAAGACAGAGATCAATCTCATCCCCTTATGGATAGGTGTCTTGCCTTGAATTTTACCAAGCTGGGCTGTGGGTTTTTCTCTGGGGGTGGTTTCAGTATCTAGAAGTCTTAGTAATAGCTGTTTGCTGTATCTCACTTCAGTTTTGCTCATCTGTGATTCTAAAGTGTTGATTCTAAGCAGGAGCTGTGGTTAGTAACTCACTCATCTCTCTCCAGCTGGTGCTGACAAGAAGGCTGAGGCCGGTGCTGGAGCAGCTACTGAATTCCAGTTCGTGAGTACTTCATTGGAGATCTTCTGTTTCCGAGGCTGGGATAGATTGTATTGACATTCTCACTGGTGTGGTGCCTCTCAGGGATACCAGCCAGGTTAAGGACTTGTCTCTGATTACGGAGAGAGTCTTGTGACTGCTCCCTTTACACCCAGTTCACTACTGGCCTTTGGGGAAGCCACATGCTGACCTCACTGCTGTGCTGGGAAGTCGGTGAAGTGTTTGAGAATCAAGCAGAGCTCTCTGGAGGATATGCAGGATTTTCTCTTGAAATGGGAGAATTCATAGTCTCACTCATCTGGTTAACCTGTGTCAGGTCACAAGGATCAAAGAGATCAGAGTTAGGCTGTGCTGGGAGGACAGACCACAGTTCTTTGATAATACTGGTGGTTCTTGCTGCTGTGTATTTTCTGCAGTCGCTGCTGTCACTGACTTATAATGCTTTTCCTTTTCTGTTGCAGAGAGGTGGATTTGGTCGTGGACGTGGTCAGCCTCCTCAGTAGGACTTCCTGCTCATGTTTTGTGTATAATAAAATAGGTGAAAATGCCACCTGGGTTTCATCCCTGTGTCTTACTTAAGCTCATAAACTGAGAGCTCACATAGCAGGGAGGTGACTCACACCTTTGGCGTTTGGAATGACAGAAGGGAAATAACTTATGATTAGAAAACAGGTTCTAGAAAAGGAGCTGTGTGGGTTTGGCAGTCACTGAGGTGGGGGTTTGCTAGTGTGTAGAGGTGATTTTTATGGCAGAATCTCTCCCCAAGAAGACTTCATTTCTAGTAACTCCCAGCAGTGCAGTAAAGCTGGGCTGAGAGACAATTCTGTTTTGGAGACATAAAGTCATCCAGTTGAGCTGTGTCAGCCTGAGGCCCTCGGTGAATCAGACACAACCAGTGCAGGCAGGTGGGTGTTTTCCTTCATAGCAGTTCTGACGTCGCTGGGTTAATTCCCCATGAGCAGGATGAGGTGTTTGTGACAGCACCTGCTGCCTGGAGCAGAGCACAGCTGGGCAGGTCTCTACACAGTGCAACCCACCAGTAGATGTCACCCGACAGCTAATGACTGGGTGATGCTAACTGGGAGCTGGTTTCTGTAGCCTGGTAATGGCATCTTGTCCAGGGCAGCCCGAGTATGACCGAAGATGCTGACCCTGGGGAAAGGAGTTTGGTCCAGCCCTGGTTTGGGTGAGGGAAATGGGGAGGGTGTGGTGATTATTTTCATCTGTCTCTGCCTGTCTCTGGTCTGTACGTTATAGTTAGCTAAACCTAAGCCACACTAACATGATGAATTCATCTAACCTGAATCCCCAGGCACTGGATTTACCCCAAATGCCTTTTAATGGGAATGTGCTTTCATGAAACCTTTTACACCAGCTTTCCTAGTGAGCCTGTGGGTTATCAGGCCTACTGGCACTGTTTGCTCAAGCTTCTGCTGATTTTATCCTACAGGGTAGCGGTAACATTTACACTTAGAGTTGTTCTGTTTGTGAAGCAGTGTTGAGCACAGCAGAACGTTTAGCTTTGTGCAAGTTGCAGCAAGTGTTGGCAATCGAGTATTTCAGTGTGTAGCCACTGGAAGGAGAGGTCTTGTAAGAGTATTTGATTCATTAAAGGGAAGAACCGCATCAACAAGTAAAAATATTTTGGGATGAAGAATCCCAATCTAAACTCTTCAACAGCAGCAATGTTGCCTCTGCATTTTTAATCCCCTCCAAGTCCTCCAGCAGGATGGTCTGTCCAGCTCCAGGACAGGAGCTCTGTGTGTGTGTGGCAGAGAACAGATCTCATCCTCAGAGCTTTCTAGTCTGTCCTCCTGAGCTGATGGATGGGGTCTGATACGTGGGGCTGTTGATGGCATCTGATTTCTGGGTGCTCTCTGGTGGAATCCACACCTGGGGGAGAGCTTTTTGTTCAGCAAACCTCAATGAGAAAGTGCTGAAGGCTTCTGGCATTACCCCCATTTTGGACTGTCCAGGCGGATGAAGGCAAAACCAGTGCTGGGCAACCACTGTCTGTGGAGGTGCTGG
>VZRI01012695.1:470877-498331 GCA_013397515.1 Upupa epops | reverse complement strand
TGGATCCAGGGATTCCCCCTGGAACAGCATCCAGCATGGGGAACCCCTCTACCTGCAGGGGAACCCCTCTACCTGCAGGGGAACCCTGGGTGTCCTCGCAGCGGGGCGGTGCTGCTGTAGCCATCCTGGAGCGCGATTAGCGGTGGATTCGTGCCCTTGACGCCTGAAAGCACCCACGAAAAGCCAGTGGGGAGCGTGTGCCCTAGCGGGGTGTCTCTGCAGGTGCCGCAGGCTGAGTCACTCCTCCGCACCCTTGCACGGGACCCCACCACCCCGCCTCCGCCCCCGCCCCGGGGGTACAATGGGAACCCCGCACCCTGACTCCGCCATTAGCGTAATCCCCCTCCCCGCCCTGCGCAACACGGGCCTTCTCTCTGTTGCCGGCGGCTGCGCACTTTGCGTAGAGCCGCTGTCAAAGCGCAGCCATGTGCACCCTTGCGCCTTTTGCGTAACTTCCAGGGCGCCGCGGTGCGGAGCCGCCCGGCCGCATACTCCCGACCGCCGTATTCTTGAAGAGGGTGTGCGCTGCTGGCGCAGCGGGGAGGCGGAGGCAGGAGGAGGCGGAGGCGTGGTGGCGCCGTCTGCGCCGGCGGGAGGGGCTGGGGGGATTCTTGCCGGGGGGGAGTTGAGCCGTTCTGGAAGCCGCGCTGCGTCGTTTGCGTGGCGGCAGCGCCGTGAAGCGGCAGGGGGCGGCCGCCGCCGTTTCCCCCGCCCGGCGGCTTTACGCCGTTTGCGTAGCGTGCCCCAAGATGGCGTCGCGGTCGTTGGCGGCGGCGGTGGCCGGAGCGCTGGCAGCGGCGACGGAGCGGCTGGAAGTGAAGGGAGGGATGAGGCGGGCGAAAGGCGGCAGCGCGTAGCAGGGCGGCTCCCGGCCTGCGGGACATAGAGCGAGACTGAGAAAGACACTGTTGCGGGGAGGCGGCGGCGACCACGCACCCCCCACCCCCCTCTTTCCTCCCTCTTTCGTCCCCCCCNTTGCCGGCGTTGCCACCCTGCCCGTCCCCGCCCTTTAGGCCGCGGGCCTCGCCGTCCTCCGGCCTCGCCCGTGTGTCCCCCACCCCGTCTACCCCATCCCTTCCCCAGCCGCCCCCTCGGAGCGGAGGATGATGAAGCTCAAGTCCAACCAGACGCGAACCTACGACGGGGACGGCTACAAGAAACGAGCGGCCTGTCTGTGCTTCCGCAGCGAGAGCGAGGAGGAGGTGAGGGCCGGGGACAGGGATGGCCCCTCTGGGGACATGTGTGTGACACCCCTCCCCGGAGCGCTGTATGTGCGTCCCCATGGGTGATGTGTGTGTGCGTGTTCCCACGGGGGTCAGGGGTGGGAGAGAAGCCAGGGACCCCTCTCTCACAGCAGTGGAGTTGTAGCAGGAATCATGTAATTTTTTTCCTAGGTTCATTGAAATCCTTCTGGGAAAGTTGGTGTCTCTCCCTCTTCTTTATTCCTCTTTGTTAAAGAAAAATTAACACTAATTAAGAAACAGGCAGAGGGAAGGGTTGTCGTGGGGTCGGGTGTTGGAACAGCCTGGTAAGGAGCGTTGTGGGCACGGGATGGGATTTGGCACTTGAGTGGACGGACCACACTGGCAGAACTTCAGTCCAGCACATCACATGAGATGGGAGAGGAAACCTGACCTTGGATTTATAAAAAGAAACTGGGATAAAAGGGGACTGATGGAGTGCCAGAAGTTGCTGTCCAGAGAGGCTTGGGAGGAAGTGGGAATTAGATTGGTTAGGGGGAAAGAAGGGGCCGTGTTGCTCAGTGGGTGTATTATCTATGAAGTTATAAAGAGAAACTTTGCTCGGATGTGCCGTTCTCCTCTGGTCTTTTTTTTAATATCATCTTGGGTACCTGGGACAAGTGAGACTGCAGGTCTTTTTTAGCTTCTTCTGGAGTCAGGCATACTTCATCTCGTTTACTGGTTCCTGAGTGGCTGTGCTAAAGCCTTTGTTCTCCTGATTATCATATTTGTAGCTACAGGAAATTGGAAGGGAACGCAGACAGTTCGCTGGAGGAAAGTAAATTAGCATATTGTTCAGTTATTATTTAACGTGCTGAGGGAAGCTTGACAAACCCTTTGTAGCTGTGCTGTCATGGTGAAGAGTGTCAACATTTCTAGCACAAACGGTCTCAAATGAAAACAATGTGCTGGGGTGAAGCGTTTGCTGGAGCTGCTCCTTCCCGCTGACTTTCAGGAAATTTAGGATACTTTGATCTAACTACGAAGCAGAATGTAATGGTGTTGTGTAATGACACTGGGGCTAATCATCGCGGGGTTTGGGGGGTGCTGAAGGCATCTGGCTTTCCTGATGTGATCTTACACAACTTATGAGGCAAATGTGGCGGTTTTTCACAAGAGTTTGCTGCTTGCCCATCTTCGATTGCACTGTGACTGTAGTTTTATCAGCTACCTGATGCAATCAGCTTTTGATTGGTTGTTTTTTATTTTACACCACCTCCATTTGTGGTGTGGTAGGGCTTACCCCATGCTGCTACCCTGTGGGAACTGGTGTCCAGAGGTCTTACAGTGCATGGTGGTGGCACCAAGGTTTGGTCCTGTTGCAGTTCCACAGTACTGAGCTAAAATGATTGAAGAAGTAAAGTTACTCGAAAGGCCTTTGAACTTGTGACAGATTTCTTCCAGCTTGGGTTGAGCTGGTTAACTTTTAAGGTTGAACTGTTGGAACGTGTCTAGAAGAAGGTCACAAGGATGATTGGAGAGCAGGAGCACCTCTCCTACAGGGACAGGGTGAGAGAGTTGGAGGTGTTTAGCCTGGAGGAGACTCCAGTGGAGATCTTACAACAGCCTTCCGTTATCTGAAAGGGGCTACAGGAAAGCTGGGGAGGGGCTGTTTGCAAGGGCTTTTAGTGGTAGGACCAAGGCAATGGTTTCAAGCTGGAAGAAGGGAGGTTTAGACTGGAAGTCAGAAGGAAGTTCTTCACGATGAGCATGCTGAGACACTGGAGCTGGTTGCCCAGGAAGGTTTTGGCTGCCCCCTACCTGTGAGTGTTCAAGGCCAGGTTGCATGGGGCCTTAAGCAACCTGGTCTTGGCAGGGGGTTTGGAACTAGATGATCTTTAGGGTCCCTTCCAACTTGAACTGTTCTATGAATCTGAATGAAAAGATTGAGCTCTAGACCCACTTTTGTGTCAAAGTTTTGGCTGTGTTGTGGGTTGTATCAACTTCCAGTGAACTGAAAAACCTGATTTAAACTGGTACAGTTTTAGACTTCAGTTTCTGGTTAGGACCAAGAGCACAAAGATCTGGTTTTGATTTCAAAGGAGCTGAGGTAGTGTCTCAAAACTTCTGGTGTATCAGGGCAGTGGAGGCTCTCACATGAGCATTATTTCCTCACTGAAGTTTTGGAGCTTGTCAGTGTTTGACCTCGTCTCCCCAGTAAAGTCAGGTGCAAGCACTGATTGCTTTGTAAATGATGTAGGCTGGGATGTAGCTGAAGCGTGTGTGTGTGTGTGTGTGTGTGTGTGTGTGCTTTTCTGTAAGTAAGCTACAGAAACAGCAGAGTGATGGATTACACTGCTGTTCTATTTTGAATTGGCTCCCAAGGAAGTCACACAGCCCCTCAAACAGCACATTTATTAATTTATCCTTAGTCAGGAGGCCCAGAAGCCATTCAAATCATGATCGTATTGATTATTGAAATCAGCAAAGCAGGAAACTTGGATTTTTATGAGTTTCTAATAAATGTTCTCATTCGTTGGCTTTTATTTAAACTTTGAGAGAAGTCTGTCTGTCTAATCTTACTGCTTCTTGCACTTCATTGATTATGTGTACACATTTAATGGTAGTTTGCTGTGTCTGAAAGGCTTCTTGCTTTTTCTCTTGGAGAACGAAGAGGTTTTTTTGGTGCTGCTGGAGTGTTTAAATAGACCTCCATTTCCATTTAAATAGAAGTAATCAATAATAGAACAGCCTCTCCTGGGAAGAGTGGTGGGGAAGAAAAAAACCCCTGGATCCAAAGTATGTTAGTTAAAGATCTATTAAAAGTTTACTTTTTAAAAGAAATGGGAGGGGAGGGAGTGTGTTTTGATAAATAATGTACATTTGCTATACTTGAGATCTATTTTAGTTATTTTAAGGGATTACTTTTTGCCTTAACACTACTCGTGGTTGCACATTTTCTCTCTGTTGCATTTGGAAGCAGCTACTTTTGGACATGAAAGAAGCTCCGGAACGTTGTTTTTGGAAGAACTGAAGGTTGGCTGAAAAGATGCCTTTGTTAAATATTCCTTTAAAATGCAGTTCAAGGAGAATTCGGTGCAACGCAAATCTCAAATGAAGCAAAAAATACATTTCTTAATTGGGCTGCGTGGAGAAAAATCTCTGCGTTGTTTCAGAAGCACTTTGAGCCACAGCAGAGCAACATCTTTTGGGGCAGGAGGGAGAGAGAACAGGGGAATCACAGGATTAATTCAAAGAGAGTGTGAACAGACTTCAAAGAACCTTTTGGCACCAAATGCGGGGACTGTGCTGTTTTCATCTTTTCGTATGGAGTGAATTCCCTTGATAGTTGCCCCTTCTGCGAAAGGCAAGTGTGCACCGCAAGAGATCCCCATGTCTTGTGGTATCTCTGAAATCACTCCTTTTCCTCTGTGTGATGTGAGTGCCTCTCGAGATTACTATTACGGTTTTTATTTTGAAATTACCCGAGGAATTGTGTGTATAGACCAGCTGTTTCAACGAGGAGATGTTCCAGCAAATTTCAGTCTCCTTTACTATTAAGAAGCAGATGGACTCCTGCTCAGTGACAGCATCTCTGTGTTATACTTTAACAGAAGCAAAAAGGAACCGTTTGGCTTTAAGTCCTGCCCTGGTGTAGCTGCAGGTTTAAGCTTGCCTCCATTGTATCTGCTGAAAGCACAAGCTGCTCATTAACAACGGGTTATTTTTAAAGACTTTTTGGAGGAAATGCTTTGGGAAGAATAGGATCCAGGATCGGTCGTTCTTTTCTTTACTGTGAATGAAGTCTAAATGGAGAGGAGAAAACAGGACTTTCACACAGCGCCTGGTGTAAGGGCCCTGGCTCTGCTGTTCCCTGAGCGCGCCAAGCCAGTACGGTCACCCAAAGCTACGACGGGAAAGTCATTTGAATGCAAACTAACCTTTTTCTTCTAGCTTCTCCTGGGTCAGTTTTAAACCAAGCTGTGATGTAATACAGCACTTGTCAAATCTGAACCATCGGCTGTGTTGGATCTCACACGGTGTTCCTGGCCCCCTCCCCTCCCCTTGTGCATTTGCTTGAAGGTAGAAACAATAATAGATTAAAACATTTGGAGTGCTTCTCTGTTGGGCCATAAAGGGAGCCTGACATCATATGATCATCGAACTTCTCTTGGAAAATAACCTCTGAGTTTCTGTTTCGATGGCTCGCCTTGACTGTTCCCTTCAGCTACAGAAAAGGTTGTGGTTGAGACCAAATAAAGTCCTCCCTGTCTGTTGCTAACACATTGCCACATCTCCAGTAGGATACAGGCCAGCTCAGAAATAGTTCTCCTGTTTGTGCTCCTGCCCCTCTCAGCTGTGCTTGTAGCTGGTTTTCTCCAAGAGCGAGGGTATAAAACCTAGCAAAAACCTCTTTCATCTTCAGAAGTGTAGCCTTTTCATCCAGGCAGCTTCCCTAAATGATTCGACCAGCAGTTTCCCAAACTACAAAAGAATGAAAATTGTTAAATTTTCACTTAATTTACTGGAAGCTCTGTGAGTGGTTGTGAAACTCAACAATTGAGTTGGTTTTGTTCGGCTTCAACTCAGGGAAAGTGTTGAATCTGGAAAGAGGAGAGAGTGTGCTCCACCCCTAGGTTTGCCCAGAAGGACCTAACAGCAGTGGCTGCTGTCTCTTCTCCTCTGTGAAACGCTTATCTGGTATCTGCTCAGGCAATAAATGAGTTTCAGATGACAGAGAGGCTATAGCTGTCTTTCCTACCTTTCTCTCCTCACTGTGTCCCATCTCCTTCTTTTTTTTTCTGAAACTCCTGATTTCCTTGGTTCATCTCAGCACCCTTCAGACAAGTTGCCAAAGTGTGGAGGCAGGTACAAGCAGCTGGAGTTTGTACCCATCCGGGGCTGCTGCCAAAGGACCTCATCTTTCCATGGATGGTTTCAAGGTCTGGAAATGCAACACTTTGTCGTCAAAGGAAAATGATTGTGTGTTTGGATTTACGCCTTATTTTGAGATAAAGGAGCATTACCCTGGTTTGCTTCTCCCCAGGATGGGGCCACCCTGAAAAATCACAACAAAACTAAGAGACTTGCAGTTCTACCTTAGGACTGGTAACCATCCGTGTTGAGGCTGTGTGAGATACCCAGCTGTGGGGAAGCACCTTCTCAGGTTCTTTAACCAGCAGTTCTCTTTCAATCCAACTGAGCAGACTGGTCAAAGATCTTTCAAATTGTGTGTGTATTTCTGTCAGTGTCTCTGTAGCTGCCTTTGTTGTGCAGTGGATGACACACACTAACTCTTTGTTCTCAGCAATTTCACATTAACACGTGAAATTCAGAGTGATATAGTTACCTCCTGGGTAGATTATCTGTCCTTTTTAAGATGCTTCAGATGCTCTCAGTGTTGTTTTCATCCCTATTGACTTGGGTAGTCACTTTGTCTTGACGTTGATGTCACCCCTAGAATTAACCGCGGGTATTTGAATGGTTGTAGGGGTTTTGCGTGCTCTGCTTTATGAACCCAACGTGTTAATCAAAACAGTAAGTGTACACATCTGCAACTGCTGACATCCCGAGTCTCTTGGTCTGTGTAAAAGGCCAAAATACTCAATCTCATTTTATTTTTAACTCTTTAAAAAAAAAAAAGGCAGCTTAGGCATTAGCCATTACTGCTGGGAAAAACCTTCCTAGGCGAGTGGTGTAAGTACCAAGTGGCCAACAAACTGGTTTTCACAGGCAGAAATATAGGTTATGGGTTTGGGGGTCATTCCCTGGGAGTGTCAGACCTTTGCTTCTGAAACCAGACCTGCTGGCTCAGGCATTCTGCTGCTCCCTCTGCCCTGTCTCTGCTGTTCTGTCTGCCCTGCTGTGAAAGGTGTGTAGCAGGTGATTGCTGTGGTTATCTGAAATGTAGTTTAGATGAAGGGTGAGGACTCCCTCGATCAGAGTAAGCAGTGGTTCTAAAGTCACTAGAGCACTGTAGTAGCAGTAACATGACTCTTGGTATTTTGGAGGCAGAGCAGCAGTGCGCTGCACGATGATTTATTACAGTTATTCTAAGAAGCAGCCTGAAAACCAACAGGATTTTCTTTATTTTTTCCTCTGTGGTTACAGTACTCTAGGTGCGATCCAAATGCTCGAAATGACTTGAACTTCTTCCAGTTCACCTCTCTTTTTTTTCCCCAAAAACTTTGTGCTCTCCTTTCATTTCTCCTTTCTCCTGTGGGACAAACTCCTTCCCCTTCAAGCTTTCAGCCATGAATTTCCTAGCTCCAGTTCAAAGGCACCAGGTTGCAGGTTAAATCTTGTGCCAGGTATGTGGTGAAAATAGCCCTTGTCTGAAGGAATGTGCAGTGCTGAGGAATAATCCTATCCCTGTGTGGAGGAGCTGGGATGGCCAGGAGAGTCTTTTTCTGCGGCTGGCTGCTGAGGTTTGTGGATTCTCTTCTGAGCTAAAGACACTGTCACATTTACAGCCAGCTGTAACCCTGCTGACCACAGCCTGTCCTGGTTACTGCAAACTCCATAACATGCCCTGACTAGTAAGAGGGTAGGAGAAGCCCCTCCTATGAGCCCTGGCTGGCAAGTTGGGACCGTGCTGTAGTAGTGATTTGGTAAAAGCACGTTCTGCTGCAGTGTGGTGGAGACTGTTTCTGCTGGTTATATCAGATTAATTTTGGGTGGCTTTGCTAACTACATTTCTCATCCCCTTCTGCTACTCTTGAGCTGTGTTTGTCAGCACAAACCATTCTTAGTGTTCAGAGGTGGTGGGATGTGATCGACTCGAGATCCCAGTTGGGTCAGATATAAAGGCATTAAATGCAGTAATAACTACTGTCTCGGGATCGTGAGGATGTTCGTTAACTTTGAGCAAAACACAAAGGGTCTTTATTATGCTGGACACAGAGCCGTACCGGCTACAGTATCCTGCCTGGTCATAGGGTGAATTGGAGAGTCTCTAGCACAGCTCAGCTCCCCAAACTCCTGAATACAGAGACTCTTATTAAATCGAAACTTTCAAACAAAGACAGATTGTACTGATGAAAATCCTTCCAGTCAGCCATCTTCTCCTCCCCAGTGTCCTAGGAGATGTGGTATTTTTTTGTAGTCTTACATTGTGATAAATAATGCTCAAGTATGAAATGAGTCTAAGTGTTGGGAAGTTTGTGCTTTCCTTGCTGTGCAAAATAATGCATGATTTTGTGGTTTAATACTGCTAGAAAGCCTGGAAGAACGTGCTGAGGCTGTTCCAGTAGCCAGTAGCTATAGATTTGGCTTCTGGCAACTGAATGCTGGCTGGGCCAAAAAACACATATTTCACATCTTGTCTGCTGTTTGTTATTAAGTCTGCCAGCTTGATAGTCCTACCCACACATGCCAGCCGAAGGACAGTCTTTTCCTGGAAGCCTGGAAGGTTCACAGCTCATTTTCTACTAACATCATAGCCCAGCTTCTAATAATGCTGTGGCCCTTCCGTCTTTGCCGCAGTGCTGCTGCCTAGCCTCTTTCTAGGAATCTTGTTCCTTACAGCCTAGCTACTACTGTTTTATTTATGGGTGGTAGTTGTTTAAATCCTCTATAGCATGGAAGAACCTGGGAATCCCTCTGTCTCTGTTCTGGGAAGGGAATTCAGTCTCTTTCTTATTCTGGTTGCCTAGTTATTGCTTTGCAGAGCACTGTTATTCTTTTTTTGGGGGGTGGGTTGTGGAGCAAAGAAGAGCCCTGTTGTGAATACAATGGATTTCTATGTAATTAGGTTGTTTTAAGGGCAGCTTTGTTGTATCAGGGGCTCCCAGCTTTATCCTGGTGACAAACCCTTTTCCCATGGAGCTCCTGAACTCGGCGTGTGGTGGTCCAGGCAGCCTTAGATGTTTCAGACGTGTTTCCTGTCCCCTCAGGGGAAAGTTGGTTGGAGCTGCTGGAGGTTTGTTTGGATTTTTTGTTTGCGTGCTGCTTTGAAGGCTGCAAAACACGAGGGCTACAACCTAGTGCTATTTGGGATCCCCTGCTGTAGACTTCAAACTCTGCTTGTTTTTCTAACCTTTCCCTTATTTCATCGATTGTGTGTGAGAGCTACTTGAGGGTGACTTTGTGCAGTGCCAGAGAGGCTAGTGTGTTGCTCATTTCCCTGCTTGGAAATGACATAATTGTCTTTCAAATCCTGGAAAACAGCACTTGGCCATGTGATGGGATAACCTGCAACTGCTTTTCCAAAAAAAGACTGTGAGACTTGGCTCTCAAGTCAGCCCCCCCAAATCCCCAGCAGGCCAAGAGTCTCAGTGGCCATCTTAAACACACTTGCCTGGCATGAGCAACAGAGACAGAATCATGGTTGGAAAGGACCTCCCCGATCCCCGAGTCCAACTATTCCCCACCCCAACAAAAAACTCAAGACCCGAGAGATTGAAAAACATAAACTAATCTCTTCCCTGCTGCCACTCGAGCAGGGCATGAAGCACTGTGGCTACTGTGCTGTGGCNCCAGACTAAACCTGCCCAGCTTCCTCAGCCTCTCCTCATAGAAGTGGTTCTCTAAACCCCTCTTGGGATTGGTAGCTCTGCTGTGGACCTGTTCCAGCATCTCCATGTCTTTTCCTATAATGAGAGTACTGAACCCAGTACTCAAGGTGAGGCCTCACAAGGGCCAAGTCAGAGCGCACAAGAACTTGCCTTCTGCTGACCCCACTACTCCTGATCCAAGCCAGGATGCTGTTGGCCTTCTTGGCCACCTGGGCACACTGCTGGCTTATAATAAGCCAGCTGTCTACCAGCACCCCCAGGTCCTTTTCTGGGCAGCTTTCAAGACTTCAACCTTCCTTTTGCTCTTTTGGCCTGATTTCAACTACAAGCAGGCAGTTAGGTGCATTTTTACTTTCCATGTTGGTTACAGTACCTTCAGCATGTATGTAAATGAATGCTTTTTATATAATAAAGTTGTTAAATGAGTAAAACTTTACGTACAAGGTGATTGTTTAAAAAACCTCTACTCCTTATTTCGTAAAAGTGGATGATACTGGATCATGTTCCATCTAACTGAGCAGCTGAATCATGGCTTTGGTTACTTTATCGTGTAAAATGAATGGAGGGTTGCTGTTCTCTGCCTTGGCTTATGCTGTAATTTTGCTGTTTGCTCTGAAACTCAGAATTCTGACCTTGTTCCAGCAGAAGTGTAAACTACATCTCTCCTGCAACCTGCTCAGCTGGTATCTTCTCTTCCCCAGGTATTTGCTGTTTCCCCACCCAGCTGTCTCTGCAGGGGAATGTGTTTCTTATCTTGGAAACAGCAGTGGGGCTGTTCTGCCCAAGTGCTGATGGTGTTCAGAGGGCTGGTGGTTCTCATTTTGCTGACTGGATAATGTTTCCTTATGAAAATAGGCCTCGATCATGTTAGGAACCTGAATATCCATAAACCTATGGGGCCTGGTGAGGTGCTTCCCAAATCCCGAGGGAACTGGCTGGTGTAGTTGCCAAGCCAGTCTCCGTATATGAAGAATCCTGACAGTTGGGTGAAGTCCAGAGTGACTGGAAAAAGGGAAATATGGCACCCAGTTTTGGAAAAGAGTAGCCTAGAAACTATTGAGCTATCAGATTGTTCAGCCTGGAGAAGAGGAGACTTTGAGGAAACCTTATTGTGGCCTTTCAGTGCTTAAAGGGGCTGGTAAGAAACCTGGGGACACACTTCTCAGCAGTGACTGTTGTGACATGATAATGTGTAATGATTGAACTAAAAGGAGGAGATTCAGACAAGATAGAAGGAAGAACTTTTTTCTGCTAAGGATGGTGAGAGCTTGGCCCAGGTTTCCTGGAGAGGAGGGAGAAGCCCCATCCCTGACACTATCCCAGGTCAGATTGGACCTTTGGGCCTCTGAACAACCTGCTCTGGGTGTAGGGGGTGAGACTGGAGGGGCTTTGAAGATCCCTTCCAACACAAAGTATTCTGTGATTTGGATTACAGTAATGTTCTTCCTTGATCCCTTTGAGCTGACTGCATGGATCGGGACCCAGGACCTTCGGGGACGTGGGATTTTTCCAAACTCACCAGTGTCTCACCCTCATTTTGAACCAGGCCCCTTTGTCTTGGGGAGAGCTCATTGGTAGCAATATCCTGTTTCAAGTTGTTTTAAAAGAATGACCTTGTAGGACACATTTCCTGCTCTCTCTCGATGGGATTTCCTTTTTATTAAACAGGAAATAGTCTGATTACATAAAAGTGTGAGAATGACAGGTTTTTCCTTCCCAGCGAGGGTTGTTCATGTTAATTCTATTCAGAAAATGCTCAACTGCCAGAGCAGCTGAAGTTAATTTACTTTGCCTAGAGCTGTTGTTTACACCTAAAAGTTCCTCCTGGTGTGTTGCTGCAGCATTGTCTTGGGCTGAGCAGACCCGCAGGCTTTCCTGTGCCAGGCTTTATACGGGGATTTTCTTAGCAGCTCCTTTTTCTCACAAGTGGAAGGTGGCAGGAGTTCAATGGCCTAAGTGTGCTCTGCTAAGTTGTGAGGATCTGCCTCTGCAGCTTCTTGTAATCTTTTTTTTGATTTTCCCTATGAGCTGGAGCTCCGAATTGCAATTGGAAATGATGAAGATGATGCTTCCTTAGCTGGCAGCAAAATGGGCACTCACAGTGCTCCTCACTTTAATTTTGTCCTCAGAATCACCTGCTGACCTGAAGTTAGGAATTGTAGCCCCAGCTCCTCTGTGTGCATTGCTGGTACTGAGCTGGGATGAAGCAGAAGTCCTGTACTGTGATAATGGCAGTGGCCAGCGAGTCACTTGTGTGCTGAGCCCAGTGGCCAGATACTGGGAAACCAGAGGTGGCCGCTGGCAACAGCCTTGTGATTCCTCCCCACATTACCCGGCTGCTGTCCCGAGGATGAATGAAGTTTACATTCCCTCTTTAGAGAGCCATGTTTTATATGGGTGGATGTTTAAGGGAGAGGAATTCCATCTTCCTCTTGAAGGCCAAACACCTCGGGATGTTGCTGTGAAGAAAGTGCTGTTGTGCTGCAGGTCAGACAGGGAGCATCAACATGCAGAAACTCGGGTAGCCCAGTCAGTTCAGTTCATTTCTAGTAATTCAAACAGAGTGCTTTGGGATTTAAATAGGGTTGTTTGATAAGCAAAGCTGCTTAATCCATTGCAGGATTGAGGTGTGGGTTCTGGTTTGAGATACTATCAATCTTGTCCACAGAAAATTGGTCATTAGATGAGTGCCGATGCTGGAGAACCCTGAGTTTAGTTCCGAGCTTAGCAAAGCTTAGACCAGCAGCTGTGCAGTGTTTGTTGTTACAGTTCCTGCCTCAGTCTTGGCTAGCCTTGCTGTGAGATCTGTTTGGACCCCCACAACTGACACTTGTGGGAGAAGCACGGGATCATTGAGGTTGGAGAAGACCCTTAAGATCACTGAGTCCAGCCACTAACATAACTGTCTCAAGCCCACTGCTAAACCCTGTCCTTGTTTTGCTCAGTTAGCCCCACTCATGTCCCTGTGCTGAGCTGCTGTGGTCTGGGTGGCCCTGGAAAATGAAAACACTCTTTGCAGGGCAGTTGCTTGATAGATGGGCCTTCTCCAAGGGGGGAAAAAACCCCTGACCCAGAGCTAGGAAACCCTGGGAAATTTTGGTTTTGTTTCACGGGTTTAATGTAGAATTCTGTAGGTAGGTTTCCTCTTGATAATTCTTGCAAATCTTTTCATATCCTACTGGTAAATCAACATTTACACAGTAAAGCCTGGGATTTCGGTGTCTCGCGCAGTTTGACTTGGAAATGTCTGACTGAAGCTGTTACAGCTGGCCTGTAACCTAATTGGACTGGTATGTTGGAAAGTTTCTGGAGCAAGTTGCTTTGTGCCAGCAAAATGATGAAGTATAGAATGATGACTCTAATGAACGAGCTTTGTGTGGAGAGCTGAACAGCAGTATTAGCTGTGTTTTTAGTTTCCGTCTCTGCTCATGAATGTATTGCAAGTAGATTCAGTAAGCAGGGTGTCTCAGTCTACCCTGGGAATGTTTGTAGCCTGTTGAGATTGTTCATTAGCTGGTTTGTTGCTGGAAGATGGCAAAACCTGAACTTACACGGAGCAGTTACACTGGAATAAAATGTGTTTCAAGGAAAATTGCCACAAAGCTTGCTTGTGAAAACCTGCTGCCGTGGTAATGGATGAACAGCACTGAACACTGTTCCTGCTTCAAAAGAGTCTCTCCTCTTAGGCAGCTTTTTTTCTAGGGTTGTTAGTGGTTTAATAGAGCTTTTATTTCGCTTATATATTGAAAAAAGGAGCCTGAGGGGTGACCCCATGACTGTTGATCAATATGGAAAGGGTGGGAGTCAGGAGGAAGGAGCCAGGCTCTGCTCAGGGGCACCCAATGCTAGGACAAGGGACACTGGGTGTCAGCTGGAACAGAGAAGGCTCTGCATCGAGAGGAGAAGAAACTTTTTCCCGGTGAGGATGCCAGATCCTTGGAAGGGGCTGCCCAGGGGGGTTGTGGAGTCTCCTTCTCTGGAGATGTTTCAAATTGCCTGGACTGTTCCTGTGTGACTGGATCCAGGGGCTCCTGCTGTGGCAGGGGGATTGGACTGGATGGTATTTTGAGGTCCCTTCCTTAACACTCTGTGATGTCATTGAACAACCTCATCTATCAAAAAATGACCTGGTGCTGGCTGCGGAGCTCAACTTTGGTGCCTGCTGCAAAACAAAAGGCAACAGGAAAGGTGAAAATCTCTGTTAAAACAATTGCTCATCAATATTTTAGCAGGCTGATACCTGACTTGGGTGTCATTAGTGTAACAGCAGAGGCAGCCAAGGATGGAGGTACTGGCAAAGTTAAATCAAGATACTTGTATGCTGACTGAAGGTGCCAGACAGCTTCTTTACCAACTCATGGTGTGGACTGATGGGCACCCAAGCTGCCAGGGCTGTGTAGTGACTTTGGGTACCACAGTAAACTCTTATACTATCCCTATCACAGTGCTGTGTCACACAGCAAATGGCTGTTTCGGAATACAGGGACATCATGTCATCCACAACCCCTGGGAGCAGTGAGAAGGTAATGGCTGAAATAATTCAGACTGTTGGAGTGCTGTGGTGTCACTGATAATGGCGTTTGCAAGGCTGGCTGAGCAGGGCTAAGGAAGTTATCTTGGAAAAAGTGTGGCATTTTCAAGGACTGATGTTGGATTGGTCTTGGCTGGAGGTGTCAGGTGCAAAGACAGCTTCTCCTTAGCTGTGCTGCACTGCTGTGAGTCTGTACCTCAGCTGCTGTCTCCTCCCCGCAGGTGCTGCTGGTGAGCAGTAGTCGTCATCCTGATCGATGGATCGTCCCTGGGGGTGGGATGGAGCCCGAGGAGGAGCCCAACGTGGCTGCTGTACGAGAAGTCTGTGAAGAGGTGAGTGCTGGATATGCATGGGATCTCCTGGAGCTCTGCTGCTGATTGTCAGCCAAGGCTTTGTGAATTTATCACTCTTGCTGGTTTTTCTTAAGGCGAAGAGGAATATGGGGTCAGTGGTGATACCCACCCCACGGGGAGGGTATAAGGGAGAACAGAGTTGTAAGTAAAGACAACATGGGAATGTAGTCAGGGTTCTTGGGCAGAATGAACCTTTCCTTGCCCAGTATCTTTAGCTGAAAATAGGTAAATGAGTCAATTCAATAGGTACAGGGGTACTCCCTGAAGAGCAGTTTCTTAAGAGCACTTCAAAACCAGCCGTGGATTCGTGGAACCATGTATTGCTTGAGGAGAAGGTAAAAATAAGACCTCATGAGCCACTAGAGACCTTGCAAATGGAGGGACCTCAGTGTGTTTTGGTCTAATCTATATTTTGAATTTTATGTGAATAGAAGAAATTGGATTATAACAGTTAAACAACAATTCCTTATATGTTCATGTTTGGGGTTTTGTTTTTACTTGAAGCTGCTTGACCAAGGGCATCACACACAGACCGACGATCTGTGGAGAAAGCACATTTTTCTCTCAGACATAGAAAGGCAGCAAACAGCCATTGACTGCTCTTTGTGTCCAACACATCTTTCGAATTTGCTTTTGGCTATTAGCGAATTGGAAAGATGCTTGGGTTCAGAAACGATTAAATGATTATATATGGATGACCAAGTAGGTTCATGGTTACATAAGGCAGGATTAAAAATGCTTTCAAGAGGGTTATAAACGTTTGTGCTGCAGAACAGAAATCAAGAGCTAATTGATGCGACTTAGGAGGAAGCTTCTCCAGCAGCTACTTTATTTAATCGTCTGGTACATAAAGGTTTTTCACTGAAGCGATTGGAACTGTCTGCTGCTGTCTAACAAAATGCTGAATGTTTGGGCCTTTGGACTAATCTAGCGTGGCAGTTCCTGAGCTGTTTGATTATAAAAACACCCCAAGAGAAACAATCAGTTGATCAGAAAAATATGAGAGGTTATACAGTCCAACTGGGTATTTTGAAGTGTCTTTAGACCTCTCTAATCCTAGGGATTGCTGCTTGCAAATTCAGTTTCCAGGTTGCAGTACAGCTCCTGCTTTTTTAGTAGCTCGGCAATCTTTCAGACACAGTGCGAGCCAAAGTGAGTTTAACCAGAACAACAGAAATATTTTTAGCTGCAGGCTCCTGCTTTACAACCCAATCGTTCTAAATCATTGAGTGATCTGACACTGAAGGCAAAGATTAGATTCGTTCGGGAGATGCATGGCTTTCCCATTCAAATCCTTAAAATCAATCTATATCGACCCTCCCTTCCCGGACCAGCACAACGTCTTGGACAAGTCGCTCTCTTTCCATGACAGCACGGTGGCTGAAAGGAAGCCTTGGCATGGGCTCAGTCTGCAGCAAAGAAACTGGTTTGGGCTGGCTGAGATAATCCCCTCTCGCTCAGCTGGTGTTCCCTCGCTCACGTGGACCAGTGCCGAATGAGAATGTAATTCAAACTGTGACAGCCTGGCAGGGTTGAGTCATTCCCAGCGAAGAACCTATCTGCTCCACAAACAGTAAAACATCAACAGGAGCTCCAAATGCCACAGGATTACCCCAACCTCCACGACACTTCATAGTGTGCGGTGCAAATGCAGGCTGGGGATGTGAAATGGAGCTAGGGATGCTGTTAGGATAAAGGCTTTCCTGAGAGCCATCTGCAGAGGAGCAGCCAGTCATGTGTAAAATTACTTGAGCGCTTCTAGAGCTAATGATGAGGCTGACACAGGTGGAAAACCCCAGGATAGCTCATAGGTGTGCAGGGCCTTCCTCAAACAGGTTTGTGTTCTGGAGCACTGCTAATGATCTGCACACACACAGGGGTAATGTGCATCAGCTCTGTAGAGCTCAGTGAGCTCCTCACTGCACAGTGCTGCTGGGGAATGGTGTGCGGGAGGGGAATGTTTGTTAGATCGCAGCTGTTAACGCTGCGAAGGAGTTGTGCGCCCAGTTTCCCAGCTTGTGCTGTTGATTTGGCAGAGGAGGTGTTTTAGGAGGCTGCTGGTGATCCTTGCTTATCCCTTTGTGGGAATCCAGGCTTTTTCAGGTTGTAGCCAAGGCTGGTTTCTGAGTGGGTTTGATGTCTTGGCTTCTCTCCTGGAACTGATGTGTCTGTCACACACACAAAGTGTTAGCTGGGCAGGTAGAGTCTGCTGCTTGGCTTGGAAGAGGGATGATCCAGTTCCCTCCATGTTGATGAGCACCTGGTAGTTGTTATCCCAGAAGCAGGTGGCTTACATGCTAGTCAAAGCTGTGGAAGAAGTTTGTGGACTTTCTTTCACTGACTTCACAGAATCATTGAGGCTAGAAAAGACCTCTGAGATCATCCAGCCCATGACCTAGCGTCACCACAATAATCTAGGCCAGACTAAGTGCCACAGCTAGTCTTTTCTTAAACATCTTAAACACGAGTTTAAACACACCTCCTTGAGCAGTCCATTCCAACATCTAACCACCCTTTCCATGAGGAAGGGCTTCCTAACATCCAACCTAACCCTCCCCTGGCAGCTTCAGGCCCTGCCCTCTCATCCTGGTGTGGGTTGCCTGGGAGAAGAGCCCAACCCCCACCCGACTACAACTTCCCTTCAGGTAGTTATAGAGCCCTGTAACTCAGGTCACCCCTGAGTCTCCTCTAAGCAAAGCACTCCCAGCTCCTTCAGCCTCTCCAGTCCCTTCCCCAGCCTTGTTCCTCTGGACCTGCTCCAGTACCTCAATCTCTTTCTTGGGTTTGTCTTTTCCATTTTAATCAGAGACAGTTGGAATAGCTGTAAGGACTTGTCACCCTTTCAGTTGCTTGTGGCCTTTGAGGATGACAATAGACTGCTTTGTCTCAATTCATTCTCTTTTGGCTGTGGTATGCTTTGGTTTCTAAATAGGCTTCCCTAAGTGAAGGTTTGTAACTGCTGCAGTCACTGTTCTCACTTTACTGTGTCTGTGTTTGAGTTTATCCGTGGCAGTGCTGGAGGAGTTGCTGTCTGAATCTTGTTCCGTGTTTCATAGAATCATACAATCTGCCTGGATGGAGAAGATCATCAGGTCCAGCCCTCATCCCAACACCTACCTAACCCCCAGACCATGGCCTCAAGTGCTCTATCTACTCAGTTTTTAAACCTCTCCAGGGATGGTGATTCCACCACCTCCCTGGGCAGCCTGATCCAGTGCCCATCCGCTCTCTCAGCAAAGAACTTCTTCCTACGATCCAATCTAAACCTCCCCTGAAGCAACCTGGGGCTGTTTCCCCTTCTCCTAGCATTACTAATTTGGGAGAAGAGACCAGCACCAGCCTCCCTACAGCCACCTGTTAGATAGCTGTAGAGAGCAGTAAGGTCTCTTTCTTACATTCAGAATTTAAGAAGACTCTTCCAAAAGTAAAACGTTGATTCTGAGTGAAGCCTGAGCTCCCTCTGTCCCAGTTAAGTTAGTGTCCTTGTCCTAGTTTGAGAGAGTCCTTATCTATATTAATCTGTAGCAGCACAAGTATTAAAGCAGACAGGTACCAACACTTGTCATGCTCACTGTTGTCTGTGTAAAATGTGAAGCGACTTGAGTTCTTGGCTGTGGTTTTTAGGCAGAGTGGTGGCAGACAAGCACCGCCTCTTCCAAATAAACACCCTTATTTCTGACAGCTTGTTGAAGACTGGTGTTGCAGCAGCTGTAGACTCCAGGCGGGTTCCCAGGTCCGCCTCTGGAGCCCTTTTACAACACTCTTTAGCACCAAGATAGCTGATTTTTTTTGATTCTTTCTTCCTGGGTATATTTTTTTGCAGTTGTGTTCTCTTCTGAAATGAATGTTATGTTAAGGAATCGGGGATTTTTATGGGTGTGAGCAGCTGATGCAGAACATGTTTTAGAAATAGATGCCTTAAATTAAACCTACAGAGTTACTTGGAATAAAAAAAAAAGCCTCCACACTCATCTGTGAAAGCCAAAGGCATTTAATTTTTGCACTTAGAGCATCTTTCACATCCTGACCTTTACATACTTAGTAAATGTCAAGCTCCATAAAATTATGGGAGTGTTAGTCTTGCTTTCTTCATGGGAATCAAAAGGCAGATAAGTTATGCTTGATCTGTGATCAAACAGGCAATTGATGTCAGTATCAAAAATAGCCTCTTGTGACAGCACTTTGATCTGGTTGCTGGACCTCTTTGGTTTCTTCTTTTCCCTTAAACACACCTTAGAAATTACCTCTTCGGTTTCATGCATTTTGCTAGTGACTTAGAACATGAATATTGATATCTTTCAGCCCTGAAGTCTTATTGTAGGGGTGGTGGTTCTTTTGATACTGCAGGGTCTGAGGATGAATGAGTGCAATGATGGCTTTGAACTCTTTCTAAATACTTGGCGCAAATTGCAAGCCACGATCTTAGAATCCTCATGGCTGGAAAGGACCTCTAGGATCATCAAGTCTAGCCCTCATCCCAGCATCTCCCCAACCACTAGACCATAGCCACAAGTGCTCTAGCTGCTCATTTTTTAAACACCTCCAGGGATGGTGACTCCACCACCTCCATGGGCAGCCTGTTGCAGTGCCCAACCACTCTCTCAGGGAAAAAGCTCTTCCTAAGACCCAGTCTAAACTTCCTCTGAAGCAACCTGAAGCCATTTCTCCTCATCCTATCATTAATGATTTGGGAGAAGAGACCAGCGCCAGTGTTGCTACAGCCTCCTTTTAGTTTACTGCTGCCCATTACCTGTCAACTCCAACATGATACAGATAGCTGTGATTCTTTGCTCTGCCATGGTCTTTAATTTCAGTTTCACAGATGCACAGTGTCTGGAAAGCAGTAAAGGGATAGATAGTATCCCCCTCTCTGAGACATGGTAGAGACAGCAAGAAGATTTGCCTGGCAGGTCTGTAACCAGCGCCTTCAGAACTTGTCCAAGCTAGCAGTCTCGTGCTGTGATTTACTGCCTTCAGTACGGCAACTATTAGAGCAAGGATTGGAGTGTTTTACCACAGCCCTCTTGCCCAGCAGTAATCTGTAGTAGATGCAGGCTTTGAGCCTAATAGAGCAAAGTAAAATAGCTGAAATTCCAACCCACATTTTCCTTAGCTCAGATGGAAGGAAATAAAAGCTGTCCCTAGGAACAGATGGTGTTGCTGCAGGCTGCTTTTTGCATCTGACCCGAACTTATTTTCAGCTTTGAAACCTGAACCTGCTGTTCTTGGATGTCTTCAGTAATTTTTCTTTATTAAAACAAGTTGCTCCATGAGCAGCAGAACTAGTAAAGCTTCATTTCCTCCAGATTTTTGCCCCTTGTCCTGAAGGCCCAGCCCACCCCCCTGGGCATGCAGCAGCAGTTTGAACCCCTGTGACATTGATGTACTCTTACCAGATCTTTTTAGCTCTGCTGGGGACTACCCTCAACTGGTTTGGATCTGTTGAGTGCAGAAAAGAGCCTCATTTTGCAACCTCTTTCTGTCCTGTTGTGCTTGAGGGTTCCTCTTCCTCTTTCTGTTGCTTGCTTTGCTTGATTTTCAGATGGAAATGTTGGTGTCTGTGCTCTCCTGTCCCTTGTTGACCGGTTTAAAGGTGTCCTCCTCGTCTAGCCATGTACTTTGGGGCTTGCAGCACCTCCCGTGCTTGTTGGGGGGAGCATGTGCCCACATAACTTGTGCAGTGCCTGAGGGACACTGCAGTGTTGTGACCCACGAGGGAGGAGGGTTCTCAGTTCATTTACTCCCGAGGAGAAAATTCCTGGGTCATCTGGTGCAAATTAAGATGTAGATCCAGCTTGAGTGCTGAATGAGCCTGTGACTACCTTTGGCTTTCCAAGAAAACTGCTGTCCCACGGTGTGGCTAATTCGGGATGGTGCTGCAAGGTTGACCCACAGGAAAACAAGAAGAACTTGCCTAAATAGGAGCCAGGCAGTTTTGTTCCTCGTTATCTATCTTGCTTTGTGACCAGTAGCACCTATAGTTTAGTTTCTTTGTCTTGGGCAACTCTTATGCTAAAACTTGTTAATTCCACAGACAGTTTTCCCCTTAACTAAAGTATGTGATGGTACAGAGCCCTGCTTACCTATGGGACTGTGAATTAAGTGCTTTATTAGGAATAGGTTTATAACAACTTAGTTGCTCTGGGTTAGATGCCCTCCTTTTTCCCTTCAAAATCCATTTTACTGGTAAAATAGGATGAGAACATCATGGATCTCCAGGATCACACAATTACACGGTGTTAGGGATTGGAAGGGACCTTGAAAGATCATCCAGTCCAATCCCCCTGCCACAGAAGGAGCCCCTAGATCCAGTTGTGCAGGAACAGGCCAGGCAGGTTTGAAACGGCTCCAGAGAAGGAGTCTCTACAACCCCCCTGGGCAGCCCCTTCCAGGGCTCTGACACCCTCGCCACTTGAAGAAGTTCTCATCTCGATGTGGAACCTCCTCAGTCCCAGCTGATACCTGGTGGCCTGATACCTGGGTGCCCCTGAGCAGAGCCTGGCTCCTTCCTCCTGACTCCTGCCCTTTCCATCTTGATCAACATTCATGAGGTCACCCCTCAGGCTCCTTTTTTCCCAGCTCCCTCAGCCTTTCCTCATCAGGGAGATGCTCCTTTCCTTTCATAATCTTTGTGACTGTGTGCTGGACTCTCTCAGGCAGCTCTGTGTTGTTCTGAGGGACCCAGAAGTGGGCACGCTATTCCAGACTGGCTTCTCAAAAGGGCAGAGTGGGGTGGGAGAAGAACCTCTTCTGATCTCCTAACACACACGCCTCTTGTAATCCACCCCAGGTTGCCATTGGCCTTCTTGGCCTCAAGGGCCCATTGCTGGTTCCTGGCCATCCTGCTGGCCACCTCAGGTGCCTTTCTCCTGCACTGCTTTCCAGCAGGTCAGTCTCCACTCTGTCCTGGTCCCTGGTGTTATTCTTGCCCAGATGCCAGACTCCACATGTAAGACTAGGATGTGATGGTTGATGTGTTTTGTAGTCTTGGTAAGGACTCAGACCAGTGTTTATTTGAACCAAACCATCAGTCCATCTCCCACTTTACCTCTACATGTGGCAAATTCATACTGGAAGAAAATCTCGTGGAGCTGTCCAGTTACAATTCAACGTGATTCTACTTGGCCTTGCTCTTTCTGCCTTTTTGGGTGAACAGGAGCAGGCAGAAGGGAGAAGGATGGTCTTAGTTTCCGAGCAGGTGTTACTTGCTGCTTCTCTTTAACCAGAACAGAAAGAAGGGCTCCTCACCTGCCTCTGTTACTTGAAGCTGAGTTTTAGAGCTGGGGATAAATGGCATGGGAGGCTGCTTGTGCAGTATTCAGGCTTAGTTTCCAGGCTGGCTGGTTGCCTGGAGATAAATTTGTTTCTAGCCAGGCTTCAGAGTTTGCTAAACCATCACAACAACATCCCCAGCTCCTGATTCGGTACCTCTGCAGGTAAGCAAGGAGAACAGAAATTCAATAGGCTTCTCCAGAACAAGAAAAGAAAATGAGATTAAGACTATTATTTACTTGAAACCTTTGCTTACGCTTCACCTTCTGCTGTGTTTGTGTGTGTTGTGAGGGTGGAAGCCTCGCGTTCCTCCCTGTGTTACTGCTGGCTGATTGATGTGGCTGCTTATCCAAAACCATTGAAAGTCCCCCCCAGTGGAGGCTGCTGAAGGAGTTCAGCGATTGCAGTCCATTTGAAGCCTTGCCGTTTGCCTCCAAGAGAGATTAGTTCAGGTTAGCAGCAGCAGCAGGAGTTTTGCAGATGAGGTAGAATCGCTCATCCACAAAGGTCAGAACCAGTTATCTGTGCCGGCCACGCTGGTGTTGCGCACACACGCGTACGTTGACCTTCATGGAATTGCTGTTTGCCTCCAGAAATAGCCCTGTGGTTAAGAGTCAGGGGTCCACCTGTGGGCTGAGCAGAATGGCAGAAAGACTGACGAGACAATAATTTTTGCATCCCAAACCAATATTAAAGATTCCTTTGAAAAGCTCCTTCTTAGAAGCCCGGGTCAGGGAGCTGGTTACACATAGAATTCTGGATTTCGATGAATGCTTGTAGCAGGGGGAGCTACAGACCACCTTCTCCTGGGCCAGTTCCACATTGTTCCACAGTGAGGTGTGACCTGCCTGTGGTGGTTGGTGTCTCTGTGTGTTTGTGTAGTCAGCTGGGATCTTAACCAGGAAAATTTTTACATTAATATAAATTTTTCCTTTCTAGAAGCTTGTGAGTGCCCTGCAACAGGTAGTAGCTGAAAAAGTGGGGGGAATGCTGCATCTCAGCTGTTCAGGAGAGGGGATTTGTCTTAGGAAATACTGACTTGCCCTCCTCAAAACATTTATGTGATTTTATTCTTTGATAAAAGCCTGACAGGAGCAGATCTCTGTATCTCAGCTGCGAGAGCAGCAGCACCATTTGAGCTATTGCCTCCTAAACACGGCTGGGTTGTGTGTGCCAGTTCAGACCAGTTAAATCATGGAGCAAAAACTCATGCCTGTAGCACTTGAGTTCCAACCATTTCCAGGCGTTAAAATGAAGGGAATGTAAATCATTGAGAGGGAAAAGAAAAAAGGAGGGGTGTCTGGGGGCAGAGGAGTGGGATGGCATTTTGCACACACGCATGATGCAACAGCAGAGAGCAGAGGCGAGAAGCAGCTCGTTGAGACAGTGCCTGAGCCTCAGTGGCAAGTGGATATATGCAGAGTGACAGCAGTGTAGCTTGAAGTGGGCAGGGAGACTCTGTAACGCTCAGACACCAGACAAAACCACTGCTTAGATGTTTCCTTGATCTGGGCCTGTGCTCGATATGAAACTTGTGTTTGTAACACACACCTCTATTTAGTGTTCTATCAAAAACGGCCCATCCCTGCTGCGGAGGCCACGCTACAGCCTTCAAAGTGCTTTGTGTTTGTATTGGCTTCCTTCAGACACACGCAGCACATCGCTGAAATACCTGCTCGCTGTCTTCTTGCTTTGATGCTCTAAGTGGATGGATGCAGTTCTTAACTATAATTTTAAAGGAGGTGAAAGATGAAACTGCTAAACCCCCAGGCAGTGATGATGGTGTTGAACACTTCCTAGATTCACTAATACTCGGCAAACTAGCTCTTAGAATCCTCATGGCTGGAAAGGACCTACAGGATCATCAAGTCCAGCCATTGTCCCGTCATCTCCCCAACCCCCAGACCATGGCCTCAAGTGCAGGAGCTACTAGCTTTTGAAACACCTCCAGGGATGAGGACTCCACCACCTCCCTGGGCAGCCCATTCCAGTGCTTAGGCTGTAGTAACCTTTAGAGGAGATTCTAGTCATCTAGGGTCTGTTGATACCCAATGAATAATTTGTTAAATACTTCCTGTTTATTTTTCCCCTCCAGATTCAATCCAAAATGGTTTAAATATTAAAAAAAGACATTTAAATATAGAAAAAGAAATAATTCTTGGGAGTGAATGTATGGTTTGAGCTTGGGACCACACACCTGGTATTCTTCTTATGACTTAGTTTGGCTTTTCTTCAGGTTAACAGAATTCTACAGCATTTACTTCTTTTCCTAGAGGAGCTGCTTATCACCTAAGGAAATGCATTCTGACCTCTTGTTAAAGTGTGTTCCTTTCTTTTTCTCTCTTTGAATTTTCCATAGGCTGGAGTGAAAGGGACGTTAGGAAGATTAGTGGGAATTTTTGAGGTAAGTTTCAGATGCTGAGGCTGTGATGTTTTGAATCAAAAACTGGTCTTGATGGAGAAATAATAGTCACTGCCTAGTTTGTTGCTGAGTTAACTCATTTGAGGGAAAACTCAGCATCAAAAATACCTGTGGTTCCTTTCACTGTCCTTTGGCACCTGCTGTGACCCAGTGCCAGACTGGTTGCTGCAGCATGGGAGCTGTGTGGTCACCAGGTACCAGACACAGCTCTCACAGAATCCCAGACCGGGTTAGGCTGGAAGGGAGCTCAGAGCTCACCAAATGCCAGCCCCCTGCCGTGGGCAGCAACACATCTCACCAGACCTGGGTGCCCAGAGCCCCATCCAGTTTGGTCTTGGACACTTCTGAATTGTGTGAAATAAACAAATACAGGAAAGGTTTTTCTCTTTTTTTCCCCGCTGAGGAACTGATTACTAAGGGTTTCCACCTCCCAAACCCTGCCTTATAGATGAGGAACTCTGCTCTCTCATTTAAAACACAACAAATTAAACAGCTAAGCAGCTGTAATATGAGTGCAACTGCTAATATGGCAGTGCAGCATCATAGCAAAGCAGCTGATAGTCAACTTGTGCCCTCCTACCTTCATCCTTTGGGCACTTTGTCTTCATTCTGTTGCCTTTACCTTCCAGAATCGGGACAGGAAACACAGGACCTATGTTTACGTACTCATCGTCACAGAAGTGTTGGAAGACTGGGAAGACTCTGTCAATATTGGTGAGTTCTTTATATTTGTCTGGTTTGATGCAGAGGAAACAGCGTCGGCTCAGCATCCCTGTGGGAGCTGCAACAGTCAGGGAAAGTTGCAGTGCTGTGTCCTTGGGGGAAAAATTGTGGCTAAGTTGGTGGATTTGTAACCTCTGTGGCCCAAGAGGAGGAGATTGAGCTCTCCTGCTGCCTCTGCAGCAGTGGTGTTTAATTCCTGCACTTCAGGATACTAAGTAGAGAGCATGACGAGCTGTCCTTCCTCAGCTGAGAAGAAGCTGTAGGTGGGCAGTGTGGATTAATCATTCCATTATCTTTGGAGATCTCTGCGCCTGAATGCAGTTCCTCAGTGAAAATGAGTGTGGTGCTCTGTACGGAGTTTGGCCTCAGCATCACAGCCCTCATAACTTGACATTCCTCAGCCTCTGTATGGAAGAGGTTCTGTGGTCGCTGAAACTTGGGGTTCACCAGCAAGTTGGGTTGGGGTGTGAGGTGGTGCGTTGTCTTAAAATTGTCTCTACCTTGACTAGAATTTGCAGAAACAGCAAAATAAACACTGCATTGGGAAATGCAGCGCCAGCTGGTTTGGCTAGTGTCTAGGAGTGGGGAGTCAGTGGTGGGGCTGGGAGAAGGTAGCTCTTGAGATCAGGGAATTCTGCCCCCAAATTTCCCAGTGTCTTTTGATCAGAGCTTTCCCACACATTGACATTTTTCCTGCAGCTCTAGCGCACGTGTGACGGTGCTTGTTTGCTGCTCAGCTGTGCTGTTTAAACCCAGCAGAGATAACAGCATTCCGTAGCATCTGCTGAGTTTTCTTCTCACCCACAGGAAGGAAGAGGGAATGGTTTAAGATCGAAGATGCCATAAAGGTTCTGCAGTATCACAAACCAGTGCAGGCCTCCTATTTTGAAACCTTGAGGCAAGGTTGTTTGGCAAACAACGGCACTCCTGTCATGACCACAACGTACTCCGAGAGCTCCATGTCTGACATCAGATGACTGAAGAACGTCCCGTTGAGAGAAATTCCCAACCACCAGACTGAAACACGGATTTCCCTCCCCTCTCCCCTTTTTCACGTGCCGCCTCCTCTCTCCAACAAGGCACGGGCAGCAGCCTGTGGCAGAGCGAGCGTTCAGAGTGCCGCGATTTAGTGCAAGGTGGGATTCTTTTGGTTTGGTTGTTGTTGGCTTTTCCTTGTTTTTTTTCCCCTATCTTTTTTTTTTTGTTTGGATCTGTATTTTGTAAAATACATTTTGTGCATGAAGTGCCCCTTTCCCGTGACACCGCTTCCATGGCCTGGCGAAGCGAGGCTGCCAGTTTTGCCTCTGCCTTGTGTTCTCAAGTGTCCCGTTCGTGTCATCCCAGCCATAGCCACTTGGGTTTTTTTTGTTTTCCTCTTTTTCTTTTTTAATTAAAAGACTTCAAATGTGAGATCAGCTCTTCAAGTCTTAGTCCGTACTGTAAGGTGCTGGCAGACCCGGGTAGGGGGTCGCTCTCAGCACGCTTGTATAAACTATATATTTTTGTTTTTTAGATGGAGAATCTAACATTTTAATTTTACAGGATGTATTTTTGGGTTTTTTAATCCTGTCTGCTTCTGCACGGGAGGATTCCTCATTGAGCTGTCTGCCTTTTGTTCTATTTTTTAAAAGAAATACACGTTCTGTGACAGTGCTAGTGGCTGGGCCAGTTCACTCCCCGTTCAGTATCTCTCCCGATTCAGTGCAGTGACACTTGACGTTGAGGGCAGAATTTTGATTCCCCCCACCCCACCCCGCAGATATCCCTGCGGCTCCGTTGCTTCTCCTACGGCTTCCGCCAACGTTTCTCTGCATTTACATCGAATCGGAAGGAAAACTAAAACAGTTGGTCTTTTTAATAACCCTTGGCCAAAAATAACCAGCCTGGGAACGGCTGCGACAGCGACTGAATCTCACTGTCTGTGGTAGGAATCGGGGATTCAGAGTTGGGGTCAAAGTCTGACAAACTAGAGCGTTGATCACCAACATTGTTCCGCCGCTCCTGCTACATTCTGCTGACGTCTCTTCTTGTCCACATGCCTTACACCGTGCTGAACTGGATCCTTGTCATTAGTGCTAAAGCATCGGATTGTACTTCCCGAGTGTTACTGCACAGAACCTTGGGGCGGATCGAACCGTGCGTGGCCCTGGAAAAGAAGCCCTGGGGAGGGGGAAGGAAAACGTAACGGAGGTGTTGATCTCTTGTCCTGTGGTTCTGCAGCACCTAGAGTTGCACCATGGAGCTCGTTCAAAATGTTCAAACTCTGCCTCCGGGAAAGGTACCGCTGACTCCCGCGCAGAATCGCCGGTCAGAGCAGTCCGGTCGTTGATAGGATAGTTCCCTGCTGCGCTGGCAGCCTCCCAGGATGATGATTTTTGTTGTTTTTATTGATGTTTCATGCTGTCTTGATTTGCCAACAGTGTTGTCTAGTTGGGAAATAAAATGGGGAGGGTTGG
>VZRI01012695.1:411645-429787 GCA_013397515.1 Upupa epops | reverse complement strand
CCGCTGGGATGTGTGGAAATCCTGGCTGCTTTTGGCCAACCTGGCTGAGCTGGGGCGGGGGATGCAGAGCCCAGCGGGGTGGGATGCAGAGGTGGGGTGGGGGATGCAGAGCTAGGACAGGAGATGCGAGGCTGGGGGGGTGGGATGCAGAGGTGGGGAGCACAGTGTCCCTCTTCGTGAAGGTGGTGGATACCTGCAGGCAGCATCGGGCTCCAGCTGCCCCAGACTGGGGTGGGGGGCACAGACGAGCCTGTTTGGGGGAGGACCGCTGGCTGCCCCGATGTGTCGGGGGAGCTTCGAGGGAGTTTTCTGGCAGGAACCAAAGCTCAGGTGCAGCTGTGGTCTGGTCTTGCACCCCGGGGATCAGCATCCCCCTTCGGAGGAGCTCCCCAAAAAAGCTGTCACGTGCTTCAACTTTGGCATCAGGCGGAGGATGGATTTGTCAGCTCAGCCACCCCCTTCCAGCTTTTCCCAGAAAGGCAACGGCTTTTCAAGATGTGGCAGGTCCTAATTATAACGCAAACGAACCCGCTCAGCCGCCCTCCCCAGCTCTGTGCCCGCTGTGGGCACCGACTCTTCTCTCGGGCACCTAACGGAGGGATTTCCTTTGTGAGGTGGTTCCCTACGTGCGTGATCCTCCACAAAGCTTGGCTCAGGATGGGGGGTCTCTGCCCTTACTGGGACTTTCCCAGGCTGGGTACAGGCAGGGGCTGGTGCTGCCAGCCCTCGGTGTTGGGGCGTGGGTGTGATGGGGAGCAGGAATGCCAGGCAGTGCTGCGGGCAGCGCTGGGGACCCGCTGTCGGGCTGCACTCCTGCTCCGAGCCAGCGCTGTCCCAATTTACAGGAGGCGATCAAAAATTAATTGTGGGGTTTTGCTGCACATAGCAGGAATGGGGATGAGCGGCGGCTCCTTCCTTCCTTCCCTCCCTCCCTCCCTCCGGGCTCTCCCTGCTGGAGCTCTGTGCACTGGCTGACAGCAGAAACCCTGCTGCAAGGTGAGCTGCTGCCATCCCCGCTCGCTCCCGGGCTCCATCCTGCTCGCATCCCCTCTCCACACCATCCCATCCATCGAAGCGAGGGATTAGCCCTGGCCTGCTTGGCAGCAGGGTGGGAGGGGGAAGGAGGGAGCTTTCCTGCACTTAAGGGTGTTTATATAGAGCGGCTAAATATTCCCTGGCCTGATCCGCACCCGGTGGGAGCAGTTCCCTGTGGACTCCCGCATCCTCCTTCGGAGCGATGCTGCGGGGCAGCGATACCCAGCTTCTCCCGCTGTGGGGTTCTGAGCTGGGTACTGACAACGCCTGCTTGCACTGAGGTGATGATGGGGTGATGGGTTTGGGGTTGCCAGCACCGTGCTAGGGGCTTCTGCATTGATGAAGGGGTTGCTGGGGGGGGGCTGCATCGGGTAGGTTTTGATGGTTAAAGCTGGAGGCTCTGCTAGCCGCTGCCCGCTGAGCCGTGGCCTTGCCTCCTCCGAGTGGACGCGGGGTGCTTGACCTGAATACTTAAGGTTTTGCTTGTTGAGAGAGAAAACTTAACCTGGTGTCTGGGTCTGAATTCTGCTGGAGTTCTGCAATTAAAACAAAGCCCCAAACCAGGAGCCGAAGGGAAGTTTCCTGTAATCACTCGCAAGCGGGGACGAGCGAGCGGCCGCTAATTGGGATATTGTGCTGGCCCCGCTTGCCGGGGGAAGAGCAGGTGGGGAAAGAAACAGCCTTGATTTTCAAAAAGATGCCGATGAGCATCACAGCAGAAAACCAGCACAGCTCTCCCAGTGCTGGGGCTGGGCTGGGGAGGGTCTCCTTGCTGGTGTTACCTTGGCAGCCAGGGATGGGGAGAGTGCTGGGTGCAGGCTCTTGGTCACTGATTCCTGTCTTGGCTGCTTATTCCTGCATCTCTGGGACCATGATGCCCACCCTGATGGGACTGGATGGGCTCAGCACACAGCCTGTGAGTGCTCTAGCTCTAAACTGGGAGCCAACAGGTCCTGCAGAGCCTGGTGCTTCTGTGGTTCATGGGAGCAGGGTCTGTTCACAGAGGGCTGGGACACTCAGGCTGCCCTGGGATGGGATGGGATGGGATGGCAATAACTCTCCTCTGGGCTCTGCCTGCTGCCATCAGTGACTGAGCCGCAGTCATTAGCACTTAGCCCAGCGCTGGAGCTGGTGGCCCATGAGATGTGACCTGGCCTGCCCACAGCTGCATGGGCTCCATGGAGCTAATGGCAGGCAAATGACTTGGTCTTGACTGGGAGTCCAGCAGGGAGCTGAGCGAGGGAGAGAAATGGGCCATTTCCTTCTTATTTATTTATTTCCCCTGCCTGAAGAAGCTTGTTTTATCACTGCAACATCCCTGCATCGGTGGGCAGGGCTGGGCTTGGGGGTGTGGGGGTCCAGCAAAGAGCCCTCTGGCGCTGCGCAGCCACCATGGAGCAGGGCTGGGGGGTCAGATGGGAAGGGGTTGCTCCTTTGGGATCGCTCAGTGCTGTTTGGGGTTTCTCTGGGCTGCCTGTTCCTGGGGTTGTGGCAGCAGGAAGGTTTTGCCAACAACCCCAGGTGATGACTGATGGGGTGGTCATGGGAGTGACTGTGAGCCTGGGGTGCAGACCCCCACGGTGGGATGGGCTATGTGTGCAGTGGGGATGTCCCAGGGCCTGGGAGCATCTCTGGGCTCTGCAGGTCCTTGGGAGCCCAGGTTTTGTCTCGCTGCAGCCCCGTGGGTAGGATCCAGAGGAAGGTGCTGGCAGGGATGCAGGGAAGGAGCTGGGGAGGATGGCCCTGTGGGCACTGGGAGATGGTTTTGCGTTTTGCACAGGAATTCTTAATCCCTGTTGGATTTCTCATGCCCAGCTGAGCCCTCGCTCTGCCCCATCCAGGCTCTATGGCTAGGGATGCCAGTGCTGGCCTGGGGCTCGGTGGCATGGCCACCACTAGAGGGGAGCAGGATGCCACATGCAGGACTGGCCTCATGTCCTGGGGTGCTGGGGAGCTGCAGAGCAGGGACACAGCCCTGGTCTCCTTGGCTGTCTCTGTCCTGGGCTGGAAGCAGCACCAGTGCCTGCAGCTCCTGACCCTGGTTAGAAGAGTCTGGCTTAAGCTGGGCAGTGACCTGTGTGCAGGCTCTGGAGATGGCAGCATCACAGAACCACAGAGGCTGGAAAGGACCTCTAAGCTCATCCAACCCAACCTCCAGCCCAACACTTCCCCTCACTTGAATTATCCATTGCACTGCTTCCCAGATTGCGGATCTGAACGCTGCGTGGCTGGGATGAGGTGATGGGAAGGCTCCTTCCTCACCCACCCTGTGCCTGTGGGAAGCAGGAGGAAGCAGAGCTGCTCCTTCCTCGGATGCTGTGCTCGGGTGCAGTTCTCCCATCCCATGTATTTGTACCCTTGGGGGTGCAAACCTGCTCCCGAGCTGCTGCTGAGCTGCAGATCTTCCTTCCCCCGGAGCAGAGCGGGGTGGGTGTCTAGCAGGGCTGTATAGATGGGGCAGGAGGTGCCTCCGTGCCTGGAGCCTGTGGGGAAAGGCTGTTCCCTGCTCCACAAGCACCTGCTGCAGGCAGGTGTCTCTCCCCAGATGTGCATCTCCCTCCAGATGTGCAGGACCGACCTCACGGTGGAAGGGCTGCTTTGGGCAGGTGCAGGAGCTGGCTTTGGTGGGGATGCAGGGGCTGGTCCCACACGCTGGGGGAAACCCTTGAACTCAAAGACCTGAGCTCCTGCCCGCTCACCCAGCCCCTGGGTGCACTCCCAGCACAGGCAGGACCAAGAGCTGGGCTGTTTGGAGAGCAGGGCTGTGCATGGCTGTGGGGATGCTCTGGGCAGCTGGAGGGTGACAGGGGGAAGCAGTGGCTCCTCTCTTGCCCCTTGGCAGCCCAGGCTCATCAGGTAACTCAGGCTGCATCTCCCCAGTGATTCAGTGAGGGATCCAAACCAGCTCCCCCCTTCCCCTCCCCGTTATTTGCACTTTCTTCTTGCCTGCCGTGATATTTTTACCTTCAGTTCGTTCAGATTATCTGATCAAAGGAGGCACAAAGGGGAGAGAACAGAGAGGAGAAGGCTTAAGTGAAGAGGAGAGGCTGTGGGCTCTGCGGGCACTGCCAGCTCCACGGGAGCTGCAGGAGGCTTAGAGGATTTTGCTGGGAGCAGGGGACCCATCGCTCCCCCTCTGATGGGCACAACTGCCACAGCCCTGGGGTGAGGGTGTGAGAAACGGCCTGATTTGAGCTGGCAGAGGGCTGTGTGGGGAGGGCTGTGGTGTTTGAGCATCTCTGGGTCTCCCCATCACCTGCCTTCTTGCTCTGGGCAGATCCCAAGCTGCTCCCAGGCTGTGGCAGGAGCCTTCTCCCTGCTCCCTCCCAGACGAGGGGGGGATGCTCCTTGCAGAGGAGATCGAACTGCACGAAGGGTCAATCCCTGTCCTTGATCGCCATTCCCATGCTCAGGGGTGGCTCTGCCAGCGGCAGGGCAGATGGGGCCGGGGGTGATGATGTGCTGCAGCATTCCCAGGCTCCTGCCTTTCGGAGTGAAGAGCTCAGCACTGGGTGATTCTGGTTGCTTAAAAGCCCCGGCTGTCAGAAACACTTTGGAAATGGCCCTTCAAGAGGCTCCGGCGGGCAGCTCTGTGCATAATTTATAGGGCTGAGTTGAGGCAAGGGCCATCCTGGCTGGGGCTGGCTGCAGAGCTGAGAACCTCCTCGGCGGTGGAAAGGGTCTGGGTGCAGCTGGCAGCATCCCCTGGAGCCAGCGCAGGATCTGGCCCAGCAGGTGAGGGCTCCCATGCTGGGCTCTGCACTCGAGCTGAGATTAATTTAAGCTGTTTTCTCGGTCTCATGGCTGCAGCTCATCCTGCTTGGGGAATGCATTTGCCTGCTCCCTGCTCCTCGCTCTGCTTTCGTGGTGCCTTGTGTTAATCACGCCCTGCCCTCGCAGCATCCAGCAGCGGCTCTGGGAGGTGGTGGTGGGGATGGGTTGCAGCTGGGACCTTGCCCCATAGGGGAAACTGAGGCAGGGGGCTTGCTGTGGGGCAGCTCTGTGGTGTGGGGAGGGGGACAGAGGGCTGCCCTGCAGTGGTCTCAAAGCTGTGGCAGCACCCCGGGCCTATTTGAGTCTGTGGTGAAGGCAAGGAGGGCACAGGGGGTTGTGGGAGGGGGGTGAGAGGTTAAGCCCCCCCTGGATTCTCTCCTAGATGTCAGCAGGAGGCTTCCTTGAGGGTGTGGAGCCAGAGTGGAGAGGCTGGGCTGAGCCCTCTCTGCTAGCTCCAGCTCATGCTGTCCCATGGTTAATTGGCACCCGAGGCTGCCTTCTCCCTGTGCCAGGCTGCAGGGCTGGGCTGCGTCTCAGGGGGGAGCAGCTGGTGATGCCAAAACGCTCCCCACAGGCTCTGCTGATACCTGTGGCCCTTGGGGAGGTTTTGGGATGCAGCCTGAGTCCATGGGCACAGCCTGCGGGCATCACCCGGGGACCTCCAATAACTTCACCACTAGTTCCCCCCCTCCCGAGTCCCTGTGGACCACTCTGTCTCTCTCCTTCCTCCCCTGGAGATGCAGGGGTTGTGGCAGGTGATGGAAAACGGCCCCCAGCTCCTATGGTCCCTCCCTCACTTGGTCATGCAGGGGATGAGAGGTGCTTCATGCCCTTGACCCCTGCCCCAAGTGCCTGGCAGACTCTGGGGAAGGGGCTTGCAAAGATCTTCAGCCTTAGGATGCTTTGCTGGGTTTAGGGTCTGGTGTCTGGCAGGGCCAGCGATGGGGACAAGGTGAAGGATGCTCAGGAGAGGAGGGGACTTGCTGCTCAGTTTGGGTTTCTTCCCAAATTAGCTCAGGGTTTAAGTCAAGCTCAACGTTAAGCCTAGGCAGTGCCCAGCTGTGCCCTGGTGCAGGAAGGATGCTCTAGGGCAGGGCTGGGGGTGCATGTGGAGTTTGACCCCTCTGAGCACTCTCTGGGTGTCTGTCCCACCCTGGCAGCTCCCTGAGTCGGGGACAGGATGGTCTGGGGTCCCAGGGTCTCCCTCCAGCCCTGAACTGGCCACTGCCCTGGTCCTGCTGCCTGGCTGTGGTTTGTGAATCCAACCCGAGTGAATCCCACCCCTCTGTTTTGAGGTAACCCCCAGTGCTGATTCCTGCCCGGCTCCCAACACCACCTCGGAGTTACCCTGTCCTCATCCCGCTTAATTCTCTCTCTCTCTCCCTCCCATTCCCTGCTCCAAGGGTTCCAGAGGAAGATCCCAGAGCTCTCCTTGGCCTCGCCTCTCCTCCAGAAGCCATGCGGACCCCGATGCCCTCCTGCAGCCTGACTGCCCGCTGCCCCCCAGAGTCCGGCAGCACCGTCGGGAGCCGCTGACCCTGCCAGGAGCCACAGTCCAGCCGGGGCCATGTCGGTTGCCCACGCCAGCCCCGCTCCCTGACGGCCGCCGCCGGCTTTCGGGCTGCCCCAGCACGGCTTCGGCGATGAGCGGGGGGTGCTTTTGCATGGAGCGTCTGTCCTTCTGCCTCCTCCTGAGCGCCTGGAGCTGGGGCTGGGCGCCCGGGGGTGCCGCCAAGCCCAAAGGCCAGGGCTACCCGCACATGAACTCCATCCGCATCGACGGCGACATCACGCTGGGGGGGCTCTTCCCCGTCCACGCTCGGGGCGCCGAGGGCAAAGCCTGCGGGGAGCTGAAGAAGGAGAAGGGCATCCATCGCCTGGAGGCCATGCTCTTCGCTCTGGACCGTATCAACAACGACCCGGAGCTGCTGCCCAACATCACCCTGGGCGCCCGCATCCTGGACACGTGCTCGCGGGACACGCACGCCCTGGAGCAGTCGCTGACCTTCGTGCAAGCCCTCATCGAGAAGGACAGCACCGAGGTGCGCTGCGTCAACGGCGGCCCCCCCATCATCACCAAACCCGAGAGGGTGGTCGGGGTCATCGGCGCTTCAGGCAGCTCCGTCTCCATCATGGTGGCCAACATCCTGCGGCTCTTCAAGGTAGGGCTCGGCCAGGGTCGAACCCAGCCCTCGGGTGATGCTGCCGAGGGGGTTTTGGGCTCCTCACGTGCCGTGGGGGTTGGGGGGAAGGTGGGAGCTGGTGTCTTTAGAATCCTTCTCCTGCCTCCCCCGGCTCCCCAGGGATCCCTTCCTCCACCTCCCTCCGGTGACGGCAGCGAGCAGAAGGGTGTTTACTGCTTCTCCCCCGGCTTCGTGGAGAGGGGCGATGCTGATGCTCTGGGCTGTGGGAAGCAGGGTGTCTCGCAGGGGTTGGAGGGGTGGTGGGATGAGGATGAGTGTGGGCAGGGCTGGGAGGGACCGTCGTGGGGAATCTGTGTCCACCAGGGTCATCTCTGGGGTCAGAGCGGGTTGCTCGGGACTTGGCTGTAGAGGATCTTGGAAGCACAGAGCTGCGGAGGGAGCAGCCTCCCCGTGAGTGATCTGAGGGTTTCTGGGGTGCAGCCCTCAATCCCTCCCTGGCTGTGAGGAGCCGTGGGGTCAGCTCAGGGTGACTCTGGATGTAAAGCACCCTGAAGGCAGACCAGGCACCTCTTCCCTCCGTCTGTTGGCACCGGACTGCGAGTAGCTGGGGGCATTGCCTTGCACCTCAGCGTGACAGCGGCTGTGGGGTACAGCTCGCCGAGGGGGGGTGTGGGGTCACACCTGAGCCAAATAGTTGGGGGGCTGCAGCAGAGCAGAGGGGTTCCAGAGTCTTCCCCTCACTGCTGTGCAGTGATGCAGACCATAACCCCCCAGTTCTGCAGCAGACACCCCCAACTCTGGAGCAGGGTCCTGCCTCTCCCTCCCCTCCCAGCACCCAAAACCCTCTCAGTTCCGCAGGGTTGGTGCCGATTTTCTCTTCCCTTCCTCCTTCTCCTCCTCATCCTCCACTGGCCCAGCGTGCTGAGAGCGTCAGGTGCCCTCCTGGGTGAGCTGGGAGCTGTTAGTGAAGATGAAGGGGAGGTGGAGGGTGAAACCCACCCCAGCCCACTCCACCCCAGCCCGATTGCTGATGGAGTTTGATTTTCCTGGGTCCTTTTTCCCCCCCTTTTTGATTTCCAAGAGTGTTCCTGTTGCCGCTGACGAGCGAGAGGGCTCTTCAATAATTAAAACAATATAAATTAGAGGGAACGGGAGGAACTTAGAAGCTATTTGCAGAGGCAAAGAAGATTGAACGCTCTCCTGGCAGAGGAGGAGGGAGGGAGGCAGGCAGGAGCGTGACAGTCGGAGGAGCGAGGGGGGCCCTACGTCCTTCCCGGATGATTTTATTCTTCTCCTCTCCCTTCTCCTTCTTATTTCCATCCTTGGCCAAAGCAGCCGCTGTGGGGAGGGTGTCACTGAGCCCATGGGCACCCACTGCCCATCTTGGCACCCATGGGGGTCTCTCTGAAGCACTGGGTGTCCCCAGCAGCTTTAAAATCCTCAGCTGGTCCCAGCCCAGCGTGAGAATGAGGAGACAGAGCCCTTGAAATCGCAGTGAGGGGGTGATACAGGACGAGCTCAACCCTTCCCAGCCAGCAGTGAATCCTCGCGTGGGGGTCTGCGGGTGGCTGGCTGCACTGCCCAGTGATCCCAGCACAGGGATGGCATTCCCGTGGGATCTTTCCCGCCGTCTCTGGGCTCAGCCAAGGATGCTCTCCCTCCCCTCCACTCCACGACCTGATAGCTGCTGCCACTCTTTGTTATTCAAGCAGTGGGTTTATGGCAGGGACTCGCTGGAAATGAAAATCAGGAGACTTCCATCTCCGCCGTCGCTGACCTTTAAGCGCCGGTGCCTCCGCTCTGAGGATCAGCAGAGCGTTTGCCTTCCCAGGAGCTCGGTTGCCTTTCTCTGCTCCCTGGGGAGTGACACTTGTCAGAGCTCTGGCATCGTGGCACAAGGTGAGGGCAGCTCACGTCCCGTTCCCCAGTCAGGATCCCAGAGCAGGACCTGCTCCAGCCCCATTCATCTGGGAAGGCTTGGAGCTGCCCCTTCTCCAACCATCTGCAGGGGCACCCTCCTGCCCTGGGGTGATGACGATGGTGCTGAGGCCCTGGAACAGGTTGCCCAGGGAGGCTGTGGCTGCTCCATCCCTGGCAGTGTCCAAGGCCAGGTTGGCTGGGGCTCTGGGCACCCTGGTCTGGTGAGAGGTGTCGCTGCCCGGGGCAGGGGGTTGGCACTGGGGGAGCTCTGAGCTCCCTCCCAACCCAGGCTGGGATTCTATGATGTTCTCCTGTCATCCCTCACCCCATTCCTCTGGTGCCCCGTTCCCTGCCCTCCTCCTGCAGAGCCCTTCCCCACTGCTGTGGAGCTTTGCCCCTCCCTGCCAAGGGTCTCCCACACTACATCGATGAGGAGCGTGTCCTTCGTTAGCTGCCGCCGCCTAATTAAAGCTGTACATCAGCGGAACAACTCGGGGCTACGGCATCCTCTGTCCAAGCTGCTTCCATCACTCCCTGCAGAAAAACCCATCTCCACATCCCCAGCCTCAGTGACAGCATCACCCTGGCATCGCTGCGAGAGCTTCGGGCACGAGCCAGCTCCTTCCCACCCCTTTCCAGCTCCGGCTCTACCCACTTTGTGCTGAACCACCACGGCAGGGGGTGGTTTGGAAGGAATCAGGGCTGGCCCCTGCAAATGTGATTCCCCAAACCCTGCCTCACCGTCTGGGTTGGGGAGGTTGTTTTTTAACCCCCATCCAGGAAGACACGATGAAGCCCCAGAGCTCAGCCGGGGTAGAGGAGCATCCCTGGGGACAGGATGGGCTGGAGCTGTGCCTGACACTTGGAGGTGCTTGTTTTCTTTGTTGGCAGTGAGGGCAGCAGCTCTTTTTAGCTCGGGGTGTTGTACAGGATGACTGAATCATTCACCTGACGGAGGATGAGGAGGGAGCTGGGGTGCTCAGTACCTGCAAGCAACCGGGTTTGCTGCCTCGAGCTGGGATGCTGCAGCCAGGGTTGGGGTATGGGGATGGATCAGACCCCTGGTGCTGAGTCCTTCAGGGGTTGTGTTTGCTCCCCACCATGGGGGATGCTCTGAGGAGGCTTTAAGGGGGGTGGGATGGGATGGGATGGGACAGATGCTGCATGCAGCACCAGACTTCTCCACTTAGTGGGTGAATAACCTTCATGCTGGTGGGAAGGTGGAAAGTGGCCGGGGGACACTCTGATTAATCACCTGCTGCTGCCACTTCATTGCCTGGTTCTTCCCTGGGTTTATTAAAACAAATTGCAGCTGCCTGGCTCCCCCCTGGGCTGCCCCAGCCCAGCGACCCCTGCCCACAGTGGCTCCACTCTTGGGCCCTGGTTAGGAGGAGCGAGAGACCGAGGGTTGTGAGTCCACTGGCCCTGCGCTCCCCATCTTCAGTCCCAGTTAGGATGGGAGCTGTGCTGTGGAAAAGAGATGCAGCCACCCTCTGGGTTCCCGCTGGAGCAGGAAGCAGAGTCCACAGGCGTTAGGGAGAAGCTGAGTTTCTGGTGCCAGCTCCTTGGGATCAGCCGTCTCCTTTCAGCACAAGCGGGTGCCAGGGCTGGCCGGGAGATCCTCCCGCAGCTGCTGCACTTCCCTGCGCTTTGTGTCTTGACAAGAGCCAGATTTGTTGCAGGGGACCGAGCAGCCTGTGCCAGCGTCAGAGCTGCCCCATTTACACGCTCGGTTTGACTGGTTACAGCGGAACAGGGGCAGGTTGGGGGGGTCTGCTGCTCCCTGCCCCAGGCTGTGGCTGTCACCCAACTGCAGGTGCCTCCTCAGTGGCACCGGGGCTGGGAAATGGAGGAATGTGTTCTGGCTCTGTACTCTCAGTGAATCTTGATCCCTGAGCAATCTGCCTGCCCTCTGCTGTAGCAGTACTTTCCCCCTTTTTCAGCTGGGGAAACTGAGGCACGCAGACCTGATCAACAGCTCAGGGGCTGTGGGGGTGGAATCTTTGCTGCTGTCTGGATCCTCTGTTGGCACTGGGCTTGATCCCATGGCCCCAGGCGAAGAGCAGTGGGTTGGGGGCTGCTGCTCGTTGTGGTCTGGCCATCCCAGCTCAGCCCCCTTGCTCCTCCAGCCCCTGCGGTGCTCTCCGTTCTCCCTAATTAAAAGCTGCCATCCAAATGGCTCGATGATGGGGTGATGGAAGCTCTAATTAAATCAATCCCATCTTGTCCGTGAACCAGGGTTTTGCATAAGAAATGCATGAAATTAACGCTTCACACCCTGTTTCTGGGGAGGGGACAAGAGGGGGGGTCACTGCAGGACCCCCTTCTCGTGGGGATGCTCCTGACTTTGTGCTGTGCAGCAGCCCCGTTGGGTTTTGGCTCCTTCCCTTCTGGCTGCTCAGGCTGATGGTTTAAACCTCCAAGCCACTGAAATCCCCACCTTTGCCTGATTCTCTCCAACCTGGAGGGGTTCTGTCTGCTGCCAGCAGAGCGGGAGCCTTGGGCTGCAGGAGAACTGGTGCTGCTGGTTTCCCTGCAGTGCCATGATCCCAGGCTGGGGATGAGCCGGGAGAGGTATCGCTGGTGCCCAGAGAGCAGCTGAGATCCCTTTCCAGCTCCTCCACATCCTCCTCCTTTCTAAGAACCTCCAGTTCCCTGCCTGCATTTTGCTTTTATGGCCCTAAAAAGGACTTCTCGTCTTTTATCTGAGAAAATAGCTGGTGCCAGGCGTTGGGCTATTGTGGACCAGGAGATCAAACAGGGAGAGGGAGGAAACGGCAGGAGAAGTCTCTGAAATGCTCATCTGGGAACCGGTGTTTTATTTTCACTTCCATGAAGCAGAGGAGGAGAGAAAGAGAGAAAAGCTCTTTCCCTTTGTTTATGAAAACCCAGCTTCCAGTTCGTAGCCTGAGGATCAACAGGTACTTAGTCGCTGGCCTTGGCTTTCCAGCAGGGATCCAAGTGGGATAGGGGGGAGGGTTCAACCTGAACCTGCTTGGGAATAGCTGGGAATTCTCTGAGGAGGCAGGGATCTTCACTTGAAACTACTGTGCAGAGGGAAGAAGGAAAATCCTTGGGAAAGGACCCTCTGGAAAGGCACCAGAAGGATGAGGATGAGGAGCTGTCACAGCGAGTCCAGAGGAGGCCATGGAGAAGCTCAGGGTGCTGGAGTGCCCTTCTGGTGGGGACAGGCTCAGAGAGTTGGGGTTGTTCAGCCTAGAGAGGAGAAGGCTCTGGAGGGACCTTCTAGTCCCTGCAAGGGGTCTCTCGGAAGGCTGTTCCCAAGGACAGGGAACAATAGGACTAGGGGCCCTGGTTGGAAGCTGGAAAAGGGCAGAGTGAGGCTGGACAGGAGGAGAAAGGTCTGGAATCTGAGGCTGGGGGATCCCTGGACCAGGCTGCCCAGAGAGGGGGTGGAGGCCCCATCCCTGGAGCCATTCAAGCTCAGGCTGGCTGGGGCTCTGGGCACCCTGGTCTGGTGAGCACTGGCCCTGCTTGGTGCAGGGGGGCTGGACTGGATGCCCTTTGGGGGTCCCTTCCAACCCTGTGATTCCACCCCTAAATCTCCTTTCCATGACCCCATGGCATCACCTCCAGCCTGAAGCCCCCAGAGCCGTTGGATGCAGTTGGGTGATGGGGCTGGAGAGCAGAGCGGAGCAGCCCCGCTGCCCGTTCCCTCGCAGGGTGAGTGATTGCCAAGCGAGCGCTTTTGCCTGCTGAGCTGAATTTTAATCGACTCTCTTGTAGCTGCTCGCGGTCACCGATCCCAGCGAGCGGATCGCGGCCCCTCGGAGAGGAGCTCAAAGCAGAGTGTCACAGAGAAACCCCGTTTGTGCCTCGATTAAGATTCCTTCCTCCCCCCTCTCCTGCTCCGTCCCCATCCCTCCCTTTTTTTCCCCATCTTCTATTGCGCAGGTGGGTAGAAGGGGAGGCTGCTCCTCTCCAGGAGCCTCTTAGCATTCAGGTGCAGACGTGGGTTTATAACACTGGGATCGCATTTAATAGAGAGAGAGATGGGAGTGGGAAAGGGAAAAACAACAGAGAAACAAAGGAGGGGCTGGGAGAGGCAGCAGTGGGGGAGGATGGAGAGGGACATGGGGGTCCAGGATGGTTGGGAGCCCCAGGAGGGTCTGTGGGTGCCTGTGGTACTAGTGTCCCCAGCCTTGGGATGCTGGTTCCAGCCAGGCTGCCAGCAAGGGGCTGATGGAAGAGCACAGAGTAGGTTCCCCACAGCCCAAACCTCTCCCCATCCCCTCTGAGCCCACCCGGGTGGTTCTGCTGCTGGGAACTGGCGAATCCCTTAATGGGGAGGTGGTGGTGGGGGAGGCCAAAAGCAGTCTGGGCTGATTGGGGATTCCAGCACAACCCAGGCTTCCACTGAGCCCAGGGGATTACTGGGATCCATTGCAGCCCCGTGTGGCTCCAGCAGCCCTTGTGTTCCTGTGAGCAGCAATTGCTGAATTATTCCCAAACTGGATTAGAGGGAGCAGGAGAGGGGGGGAAAAGTCATCCAAGAGCTGAACCTTGCTATTCTGCACCTGCTGGTCCCTAAGGAATGGGGTGGGTTGGGATCAGCGATGCGGAGAGCTGTTTCCTCCTCCTCCGTTTACTCTGTCCTGGTTCTAAAGCAGCAGCTTTAGGGCTGCCAGCCCTTGCAGTGGGCTGTGCCGGAGACAGGTGCCTGCTTGGGTGTGGGATGGGAGGATGATGGATGGGGCTGTCTGGGCATTGGGTACGTCCCTGGCAGGGAGCTTCAGGCTGGCGGGGGGAACCTGGGCTTGATAATTTAATAAGCCTTTTCCATCTTTAAGATAAATTAACAGCCACGATGCGTTGTGGAGACGTAAAGTGCTGTGTAAGTGGTGAGCATCGCGTGATCCTCTGCTACTAAATCACTCTAACATTCTGTGCTGGCTGTGATGGCTCTGGTTCCTTGCAAGGGTTTATTTATGGCTTGGGTGGACAGGATCTGGTGGGGTGGAGTAGGGTCTGTCCAAAGGGAGACCATAGCTTTGCTGTCCAGGACAGGAGGAAGCTCTTCTCTTTGGTCTCTCCTATTATTCATAGATTCACAGAACGGGTCAGGTTGGAAGGGACCTTAAAGATCATCCAGTTCCAACCCCCTGCCATGAGCAGGGACCCCCCCACTAGACCAGGGTGCTCAAGGCTCCAGCCAATCTGCCTTGAACGCTTCCAGGGAGGGGGCAGCCCTGGGCACCCTGGTCCAGGGTCTCAGCACCCTCATCGGGAAAAACTTCCTCCTGACTTCCAGTCCAAACCTCCCCTCTTCCAGCTGGAAACCATTCCCCCTGCTCCTACCACTCCAAGCCCTTGCAAACAGCCTCTCCCCAGCTCTCCTGTAGCCCCCTTCAGGGACTGGAAAGCTGCTCTGAGATCTCCCTAGAGTCTCCTCTTCTCCAGGCTGAAGAGCCCCAACTCTCTCCGCCTGTCCCTGTAGGAGAGGTGCTCCAGCCCTCCCCTCATCCTCGTGGCCCTGCTCTGGGCACATTCCAACACCTCAATCTCCTCCCTGTGCTGGGGGCTCCAGGACTGCAGATGGGCACATCTGATGCTCAGGAAACCCTTCTGGGGTCCTGCTGGCTGCTCCTGAGTTTCGGGTGGCTCCTCCATGAGCAGCAGCTCTGAGCTTTGTGATGGCTTTGTTTTCCCCGTTTGCAGACAGTGTGAGTGGGCTTAGAGCAGTCTGGAGGGAGCAGAGGAGATGCATCCCTGGCCTGGGTCGGGGTGGTTGTGTGTCTCCTGTATGTGACTATGCATGGGATCAACACCTTTGAGGTGCCACCAAGTCCCTGTAGAGCTGGTCACCCTTCACTTCAAGGTCTCCCCTCCCCAAGCTGCTGGTTCTGGGTGCTGTGGAGCATCCTCTGTCTGACCCGTGAGCTTCCTTGATTTCCCCCTCCCTGTCCTCCAGCGCAGGGCTCTGGGAGTGTGGGCAAGGTGAGGGCACCCCAGTGGGGTGGAGATCACCTCTTTCTCCTGACGCTGTGTCTTTTCCCCCCTCAGATCCCTCAGATCAGCTACGCCTCCACAGCGCCCGACCTCAGCGACAACAGCCGCTATGACTTCTTCTCCCGCGTGGTCCCGTCCGACACCTACCAGGCACAGGCCATGGTGGACATCGTCAAAGCCCTCAAGTGGAACTACGTGTCCACCCTGGCCTCCGAGGGCAGCTACGGAGAAAGCGGTGTTGAGGCCTTCATCCAGAAGTCCAGGGAGGATGGTGAGTGGGCTTCCCCCAGGATGGGGCTTTGGAGTAGCTGGAAAAGGCAATGGATGGGGATGCAGGGAGGTGCTCGGTTGGGTTCTCCTGAGCTGAGTGAGCTGGGGGTGGATGGCACCCTTTGGGGAATGAAAGCAGGACAGCGTGGTGGTGAGCACGGATCTGAGCTCTCCTGCAAGGGCTGGGACCAGCTGATCCTGAGATGGGTCTGCCCTGCAGAGCGGGCTGCTCCAGCCTTGCTGGATCTGTTGTCAGAGCATCTTGAGATCCCGTTCCCTGCTCACAGGAGACCTCAGATCCCCCGAGCTGGCTGGACCCCTTCTCCCGGTGGCCAAGCCACAGCACTGAGCTCACTGCTAGCTTTTAGCAGAAAACAAAGCTGGCACCAGCACGCACCTCACCCCGTCGGAGTGGAATTATCCCTGAAGGCAGGTGCTTTCACTCGTTTGTGGGCTCTGGACAGGCGGAAAGTCCGTGCTCAGCAAAACTCTTTGGGAGGATTTGTCAGGAGCCACAAAGCGTTTTGCTGACGGGATCACCGCGACGCTTAGTGGGGATTAGCTGCCTCCAGAGCGCTGCAGGAGCTCCTGGCTACCCACGGGTAGTCGAGCATCAATCCCACCACCCTGTGAAGTTAGGGAGGGTCCCCCAGGTGCTTCTCTCGGGGATGGTTTCACCATGATCCCAAAGCCACGTGGAGACTTAGAGGGACTGGGACAGCACTGGGGTTGCTCCCAGCTCTGGCATCGCTTCACCCGCACAGCATCGCGTGCTCGGGGTGAGACGGGAGCTAAAGAGTGTTTTGTGAGGCAGTTAAAACCCTGCAGCGCGCAGGCTGCTGCCTATTACTGGCTTAACTGTGTCTGAATGGCACATTAAGTTCTGGCAAAATCGGTGGGACACCAGCAGATCTGGAGCTGCTCAAACTGTGTTATGGCCTTATAAATGGATAAAGGGAATAAAAACTTCGAGGAGACGAGCTCCTAATCAAAGCCCTATAAATAGGAACAGCCTTAATTCCATCCCTCTCTCTCTCTTTCTCTCTCGTGTGTGTGTGTGTGAGCCCCGGCACTGGCAACCGGCTGGGCTTTTAATATGCGGAGAAACCCATCTGGGGATTCAACCTGGGAACTGCTCTTCAGGAGCTTTCACTCCTCCGTTTACTTGTTTTCATGGGGCCCTGGGTTTGGAGAGGAGGAGAGCGTGGGGATGCGTTGGAGCAGGCGGGTTGTGTGGGGGGTGCTGCCTGTGCACCCCGGGATGGGGGTGTGGGTGGATGCTGGGGCTGGAGTGGAGCTGGGCTTGTGTCTGTGTGCAACTGGGTTGCCGCATGGGATGCATGGATGTGCAGATGGGAAGGTGTGTGGCGCCCTGGAGATCTGGGGGAGCTGTGGGGGGTGCCCCCTGGGATGGGGTGCTCCATGGAAGAGCTGCTGGGCTGTGTTTCTGGCTCTAACTCTGCTGGGGTTGGTGAATGATGAGAGCAGCCCTGTCTGGCTCGCGGAGTCGGGGGGAAATGAGATTCCTCCTCTGGCTGCTGTAGGAGGAAAGCAGCCTCTCAGGGGGCGGCGGGTTGCACTGTCGTAAGGGTTTTTCCACCCCAAAAGGAGAGGTTTCTCGCCTGCCCTGAGATCCCCAGGTCAGAGCCACTGGCTGATGCAGAGAGCTGACAGTTAACACTGGGTTAAGCACTTTGTTAGCCCATTGCTCATCCTTATCCTACAGCAAACACATCTGGAGGATGCTCTGCTGCCCCATCCGTGGCTGCTGCTCCCCTGGGGTGTCAGGATACCAGTGGGAGCAGGTTGCTGCCTGAGCACGATTCAAACCCACACTCCTCCTCCATGAAACCCGGGGAAGGGGGGGGGGGTTGTCGTGACTGGAGGGTCCCACAGCAGCACAAACACCTCTTCTGGGAGATACCTGCAGTTACCGTGAGCTCCTCTGAGCAGATGGTTAACGATACAGCGGGGTAATTGCAGAGTAACCGTGTGGCCACGGAGCAGAAAGGCACTGCTGTAATTTGGGTGTCCACATCGCCCAGCGATTACGGGCATTAGTGATAATTTAGTTATCGAGAAGCATAATTCCACTGTAATTGCTCTACAGCAGCGGCTGGAGTGCAGCCCCTGTGCTAGCGCCAGTGATGCCGTGTCCCTGCTCATGCTGCAGCAATGTGTTTGCTTACAGGGGCTGTTCTGTGTTGTCCTGAGTGCAGGGGTGGGCTTGGAGCTGCTCCCCAAATCATAGAATCCCAGACTGGGTTGGGTTGGGAGGGAGCTCAGAGCTCCCCCAGTGCCAATACCCTGCTGTGGGCAGTGACACCTCTCACCGGACCAGGGTGCCCAGAGCCCCAGCCAACCTGGCCTTGGGCACTGCCAGGGATGGAGCAGCCACAGCCTCCCTGGGCAACCTGTTCCAGGGCCTCAGCACCCTCACAGGGAGGGATCGCTTACAGAATCACAGAATGGGTTTGAAGGGACCCCCAAAGGGCATCCAGTCCAACCCCTGCACCAGACCAGGGTGCCCAGAGCCCCAGCCAGCCTGACCTTGAATGGCTCCAGGGATGGGGCCTCCACCCCGTCTCTGGGCAGCCTGGTCCAGGGATCCCCCAGCCTCAGATTCCAGACCTTGTTCCTCCTGTGCTCATGTTTTTCCACAGATCTCATCTGGGCTGGAGTGGGACCAGAGAAAGGCACTGAGGCTGGAGAGAGGGCTGGAGAACAGACCCTGTGAGGAGCAGCTGAGGGAACTGGAGTTGTTTAGTCTGGAGGCTGAGAGGAGACTTCAGTGCTCTCCACAGCAACCTAACAGGAGATTGTAGAGAGGCTGCTGCTGGTCTCTTCTCCCAAATTCCTAATGATAGGATGAGTGGCAGTGGCCTCAAGCTGCCTCAGGGGAGGGTTAGATTGGATCTTAGGAAGAAGTTCTTTCCTGAGGGAGTGTTTGGGCACTGGACCAGGCTGCCCAGGGAGGGGGTGGAGTCCCCATCCCTGGAGGGGTTTAAAAACTGAGTACCTAGAGCACT
>VZRI01012695.1:385645-411479 GCA_013397515.1 Upupa epops | reverse complement strand
GCTGTTGGGATGAGGTCTGGACTCAGTGATCCTGGAGCTCCTTTCCAGCCATGAGGATTCTGTGATAGGTGCTGATGGGTACCACAGCCCCTCCAGCAGTTTGCCAGGCACTGCACTTCACCCACATGGGGGGTTATTTGTGCCCATGCCCTGCTGGCATTGCCAGGGGATGGTGCTGAGCATCTCCCCGCTCTGCTCTCACCAGCTTCGCTTCATTTTTCACGCCAAGGGAGTCGGGTTTGATTTCCATCAGGCAATAACGCTCATTGCTGGAGTTAGCAGTTAGCATTCAAGCTGTTTGCTTTCTGATGCATTAGCAACTTGACCTTCACTTCCAATTTCCAGCAGAGCCTCACGCTAGAGCCTTCGCCGGCACCGCAGACAGCATCACTGCTCCAGGCGCTGACTGTCCCCTCGCCCCAGGGACAGGTTAATCCTGCAGCCGGTGCTGGCCCTGGGCTGCCGGCACTGTCTGGCCCGGGAGGGTGATGCTAACTGATGTGTTATAGATTTTCTCTGGTTTAGGTGTTTTATCTGTTTCATGTGCTGCAGTTACTCTGGCAGTTACTCTGTTGGCCCCTGGGGATTGGTGGTGATGGCTGGACGGTCCTTATTCACTTGAATCAGGACTTTGGGGTTGATCTCTTCTCCCCAGTCCCTGGCCATAGGGTGAGAGGAAAGGGCCTCAAGCGGTGCCAGGGGAGGGTTAGTTTGCCCATCAGGAGAAATCTCTCCCCTGACAGAGTGCTCAGGGGTTGGAACTGGCTGCCCAGGGAGGGGGGAGTCACTGTCCCTGGAGGGGTTCAAACACTGAGTAGCTGTGGCCCTGGGGAGCAGGGTTTGGTGGGCAGGGTGAGGGTTGGGGTGATGGTTGGACTGGTGGAGCTTGGAGGGCTCTCCCAACCTTCATGGTTCTATGAAATGTTTGGTGCTGGTGCCTGCTGAGCTCTTCCCTTCTGCCTCCCGCATGAGCACAAGGAAAGGAGCTGAGCTCTGCTGCCTTTCAGAGGGCTGAGGATGGAGGCAGCTTCACGTGGCCAGCCTGAGGCACTCCCAGCGCCCCCATCTCCATCCGCCGCCCCACAGCACCGTTCTGCTGCGCGGACAGACCCGTCTGCTGGCATTGACATCTCTGCTGTCAGCGAGCTCTGGGACGTGAAGAATGGGGTTGATGTTGATGTAATTTAGCTGGTGAGCACGGCAGTGCGTTCCGCCAGCCGTCGTAACGCGCGGCGCTCGGCGCGTGCGGACAGGGGTAATATTTCCAGCCTAACGCCAGGCTCCTTACTCATGTGTCTGGATCAATTTTCCACTGTCATTTCCCCCCTTCATTGTTTTATCCTTCGCTGAGTTCTCCATATTTTTACTTAAGAGGCTGATACATATTGGTGATGCATTTCCTCGTCCCCGCATGACATTCAGGGCTGTTTCCTCCTGGGTTTAGCTGCCTTCGTTTACTTTTGCTTGATGCATCGGGATGTCGCCCTCATCCCAGTTCCCAGCTGGGATAGCCGGGGTGATGATGCTGGAGGGGTTCCTGTAGCCCTGAAGAGAAAGATTTTTGGGGGTGTTGTTGATGAGGAGCAAAGAACCAGAACCAGCCATGTGCTGGGGTGCACAAGGAGAAGGGTGTCCAGCAGAGCAAGAGGGGAGATTCTCCCCCTTTACTCTGCTCCTGTCAGATCCCACTTTGAATCCTCTGTCCAAATCTGCTGTCCCCAACATCAGGAGGACCTGCGGCTGTTGGAGCCAGTCCAGGATGGCTACGAGATGGTCCAAGGGCTGCAGCACCTTTGCTATGAGGATAGACTGAGGGAGCTGGGGTTGTTCCACCGAGGGAAGAGAAGACTCCGGGGGGACCTTAGAGCTGCCTTCCAGTCCCTGAAGGGAACCTCCAGGAAGGCTGCAGAGGGACTTTTCCAAAGGGGATCCAGCTCCAGGACAAGGGGAAATGGTTTGGAACTGCAGGACAGGAGGGTCAGACTGGATCTGAGGAAGAAGTTTTTCAGTGCCAGGGTGCAGAGACTCTGCAATCGATTGCCCGGAGAGGCTGTGGCTGCCCCCTCCCTGGAGGTGTTCAAGGCCAGGCTGGATGAGGCCTTGAGCAACCAAGTCTGGTTGAAAGGGGTGGCTGCCCTGGGCAGGGGGTTGGGGGAGATGAGCTCTGAGCTCCCTTCTAACCTGAACCTTGTGAGAAGTTCCCCTCCAGCCTTCCTCCTCACTCCTTCAGAAACCCCATCTCCTGGGTTGTTCTTCTACCTCTCTTCCCCCTGCTGCCTCTTTTCCTTTTGCTGCTGGCAGCACTGTGCTCCCCAGTACTGCCTGAAGTGAGTGGTGACTGTGTTTCCCCACCTATAAATATCCCATTGCCTGTCTGACTGGGACTGGGGAGAGGCAGAGCTGAACTGGGTCTGCTGGGCACTGCTGCACTCAGCTCTTAACTCTGCTCTGTGATCTCACACTGGGAGTTGGGACCAAGAGGAGCTATTAGTTGTGGTTGAGGTTGGCACAGAGACTCTGGCTCACGGCCCAAACCTGCACTCTGGAGTCGCTGTCTTGCTGCTGGATGTTTTTGGGCTGCGTTGGGAGGGTGCCCGTGGGCTGGTGACCAGCGCTGGGTCACACCAGGTGAGCGCTGGTCTGGTGTGGATGTGGGAGACGCAGCCCTGGGGGATCGGTGAGGCGCAGAGTGTGGGTGTTCCCTGTGGTGTAGGCTTGAGTTAGGAGAGATGAGCTCCATTATTAGGAGAGATGAGCTAAATTATTGGGATAAATGAAGGAAAAAATACGTGTCTGTGCTTTCAGGACTCATCTGATGCTTCAAGCCCCAGCCTCTGCAGCCCTGTGGTGGGTGGGGGGGTCTCTGCTGCAGGGAATAAACCGAATACTCTGCCTGCAGTGATCATCCCTGTGCAGAGCAGAGGGGAAGACTCTGAAATCTTCCTAGAAACCTCCCTCAAAACCCCAGTGCCTCCTGCCTCTTCCCAGTTCGGGGCTGCAGTAGGGTAAGCGGGGAGGATGTGCAGCCTAAGGGGCAATTTGTCCAGAGGAGCTGCAGGGGCTCAACTGACCGAGTCCCTGCTCGATCCTTCAGCAGCAGCTCCTTCCAGTGGGCATGGACTGAGTTGTTTTATCTCCCCGAGAAACCTCAGTTTGATTGTTCTGGGGTCCTGTGCAGGGCTCTAGGTTTGAGCTGGAGATACAATTTCGCCTCCCTCTCCCCCCTTCTCATCCCCATTGCAAATTCATGAGTTATTGATTTGGCCCAGCAGAAGAGGCCGGTGAGGAGCAGCTCAGATTGCTCAGGTTCAGATGTCTGATGAGATTTCAAAACACTGAAGAGCAGCATTTGAACTGCTTCCAAGGCTGAGGGGAGGGTGAGTGCCAGGAGCCTCCGGAGATGGAGACGTGTGGTGCAGAGCCCAGGACACACAAGGAGGGACCTGCCATCCCCCAAATGGGGCCAGACTGCAAAACTGTGGGGATTTTGGAGCTGCCACTGCTCCCAGCTCTGTGTCCCTGGGGCGATGGAGCTGGATGCCCACCTTGCTGTGCAGTGCAGGAGTCTATGAGCTGAGATCTGGCAGCACCCAATCTACAGCTCCCTAACAGGAGGTTGGAGCCAGGCTGCTGCTGGTCTCTTCTCCCAAATCACTAATGATAGGATGAGGGGAAATGGCCTCAAGTTGCATCAGGGGAGGGTTAGATTGGATCTTAGGAAGAAGCTCTTTCCTGGGAGAGTGGTTGGGCACTGGACCAGGCTGCCCAGGGAAGGGGTGGAGTCCCCATCCCCGGAGGGGTTTAAAAACTGAGTAGCTAGAGCACTTGAGGTCATGGTCTGGGGGTTGGGGAGATGTTGGGATGAGGGCTGGGATCGGTGATTCTGGAGGTCCTTTCCAGCTGTTGGGGCTGGGTTTGGGGGGTGAAGGCAGGTTGGTGTCTCAAAGAGCACTCACGCTGGGGTGGGTGGGATTTGCCAGCAGCAGGACTGGGATTTATGGGATTTCACAGCCTTTGTACTGGATAATCTGGGTATTGCTGTCATGAGGGCAAAGGAGAGGGCACAGCCAGGTGTGCTGCCACCTGGAGCAACTCATCAGCCCTACCCTCACCAGTCCTACTGTTATCCCATCAGTTCCCCATTGCACTGCTCTCCCCAGTGCAGCCTGTGTGTGGGGAGCCTTCCCCAGATGGCAAAAACACTTGGTGCTGCAGCTTTCAGGGGGATGGACTGATGGATGGACAGACGGATGGATGGACGGGCAGAGTGAGCCCTTGCCCTGTGTTGTGCTCCATGGTCAGACCAAAGCGTAAAAGCCACCATCTCGGGCTGAGCTTTGCCTCCTGGAGGACACAGAGGGCACAGATTGTGTCCCTAATGACTTCTCCTCTAATGAGTTGGTTCCTGGAAGCTTTGAAAAGACATGAATAATGGATCCAGGGGCAGGGGGGCAGCCTGCCACTCGCCAATTAAATCTCTGGGCATGGGAATCTCTCTTAAACAGTCAGACCAGGAGCTTGCAAGGGTGCAGGTGCTGCTGTGCAAAGCCTGATCCCCTCCTCGAGGTGCCCAGGGAGCTCATTGCAGTGGCTGGGGGAGACCTGCTTATTGTTTCCAGCATGGTTGAGCCAGACCCCCCTTCTCCAACCCACCAGCCCTGTGCTCGCCCAGCGCTTGGCAGCCACTGGCTCGGTGGGGAGCCCTGCCAGAGCTCTCCCTGATTGATGGTGTCCGTTAACGACAGCACAAGCTTATTATCCACCTGCAATCAAGTGGGTACTTCAGCGCCTCTTCCCAGAGTGGCTGCGCTCCCTCCGAGCCTGTAATGGTGGAGATTAAACCCTGACCTGTGTTTGACAACATGTGTTAACCCATCGCAATGAGGAGAGTCCCTGAGGGCCCTGGCAGAGCTGCAGTGATGCTGAGAGCCCACCATGCCAGAGGGATGTTGAGAACCCACCGAGCTGGGGGTGATGCTGCTGGAAAGGATGTGACCATGAGCCTGAGGATGGTGCAGTCAGAAATTTGCTCCTGGAAGGCTTTGCTTTGAGCTCAAGGGAAGGCTGTGTGTGACTCGATGGAACTGTAGGGTGGCACTGGGTGCAGATGGGTCCCTGTGGGTTGTTTGCTGGAGGAGGAGGAGCCCTGTGGCAAAACCCCTTCCCTTTGCAGAGCTGCTCTCGCTGAGCATCCTGGTTGTGCAGGGGAGATTTTCCCTCTTGTCCTGATGAGCATCTGTGTCAAGACCCACAGGGATGGGATGGGGCAGCTGGGGGTGGGCTCTGGCTCTGGCAGCTGTGGTGAGGGACACGCTTGGCTACCTCCTGTAATTGACATCCCCAGCATTTCCCTCTCCATGTCAGTCTCCACGTCCCCAGATCTGCCTGCTGAGTGTTTCATCCTCAGCTCTTCCCAGCAGCCTCCCAGCAAGTCGCTGCACGACTGGGCTGGCACTGCTGTGGGGGGCTCAGGCCAGGAGGCACCAGCAGCTCTGGGTGCTCCCAGACACAGGAGCTGCAGCTCTGGTTGCCTGATTACTGCTGCAGCCCCCGGGAGGGTTGTGAATGGGTCCAAGCTGGGTTTTTAGAGGCTGTTTCTTGCTCTGAACACTCTGCACCCTGCTCTGCCATCCAGCGGCTATGAGAACTCACCGGAGCAGCCTTAGGTGGGACTCTTGTCTCCAAGCTGTCTCCAGCAGCTGGTGGTGGGATGCTGTCCTTGTCCTGGACACTTTCCCCACGACTCCTGCTTCTCTTTGGTTCTTTCCCAAAGCTGGAGGCAGAAGGGAGAGTCCTTGTTCCTCACCAATTGCCTTCTCCCAGAGCCAGAGGAGCGATGCTACACCATCCCACCAGAGCAGGGAGAGCAGCCACCTCCTTCCCATCCCCACCAGCGAATTGCTTCGATTTCTCACTTTAAAAGGAGCGTTTTGCCTAAATAGATTTTTGTGCGAAGGCAGCAGGAGCATCTCTTGGCAAATCCCCCTTGGCAGCACCCGGGGGCCATGAATAATGCAGGTGCTGAGAGCCTGGGCTGCTGGAGGTGAGCGGGGCTGCCCCAAACCACCCAGCTCTACCCACCCCAACCACCTCTCTCTGGTTTTTTTTTCATTAGCAAGAAAATTGCATTAATGAGGAAGATAAAAACGTTCAGCGGGAGTTTGGGTCCCCCCTTGCTGATTCCTCCTCCCGCTAGCCTGCTCCCTGCACTCTCTAGCCACTGTGTTAATAGGGTCCTCATTCCATCCTAATTGCCCGTCTCCCCGTCCTGTTGCCTTGCTCGTTAGGTTGATTTAACGGAGCTGCCGTCTAAGTGCGGTCACTTCGGAATTGCCATCGATTTAGTCTCTTCTTGTTTGTTTATGGGTCCATCTCCTCTGCCACCCCCTCTTTGAGGAGATGGTCCCTGCCCTAAGTTCATCCGAGGCCACTCGTGAGATCCTGGGGATGCTCAAAGCTGCTGCTCAGGGTGAGGGGAATAAAACATCCTAGAGGACCCCGTTGCTGCTGTCCCAGGAAAGGCTTCAAGCTGGGTGTCATCTGGTTGTGCTGGGAAGGGTTTGGTGCCGCCTGGAACTGCTGTGGCCCTGCTGGCACACCCGTGAGTACACAAGTGTCGTGGTGGGGTGTGGGATGTGTGGCACGGTGTCTGCCTCCCTGCACCCCATGCCCAGAGCACACACACAGCTCCAGTGCTTCACAGGGTGGCTGTCCAGTGGCACCCAGTGGGTGCCTGTGGCCACCACAGTGTAAGAAAGACATCGAGGTGTTCGAGCAAAGCTGCTTCAGGGTCTGGAGGGGAGAGGCTAGGGGGGTTGGGGTTGTTCAGCCTGAAGAAGAGGCTGAGAGGAGGCCTTATAGTCCTTTACAGCTCCCTGAAAGGAGGCTGGAGGGAGGCCGGTGGGGGCCTCTTCTCCCAAAGAACCACTGCCAGGAGCAGAGGAAACGGCCACCAGCTGCTCCAGGGGAAGTTCAGCTTGGAAACTGGGAAAAACGTCTGTAGTGCAGAGCAGTCAAACACTGGAACAGGCTGCCCTGGGCAGTGGGGGAGACCCCATCCCTGGAGGGGTTCAGTAGGGGAGTGGATGTGGCACTGTGGGAGTTGATCTGGTGGTCCTGGAGGTGTTGGGTTGAACTCTATGATCTTGGAGGTCCTTTTCAATCTTGATGACTGTGATGCTGTGACTCCTGTGCTCACACACCCACCCGACTCCTCGCTGGGGCTTTCAGCAGCTTCTGGTGTTTGCAAACTGCTGCTTTGGCTGCGTCTTCTCCTTTTATTGCCATGGAAACTGTAATTAAACCGTAGCCAGAGATGCTGTTGCTGGTGGCACAGCTGGTGCCACCCTGGGCTGGGCAGGGGCTGGGTGGTCACTGTCCCCAGTGCCTCCTCAGGGAAGGGATAGGCTTGTCCTGCCGGTGCTGCCTGCTGCTGCCCTTCTCGCCTGGCTAATACCTCTGTCTGTGAGCCTGTTCATCCAGCTCCCTCCTCTCCATCCATCTGGCTCCACATATGGGGAGCAAACAGCAAATTGCCCCCATTTCTTACCCTAAAGGGGGGAAAACCAACCCCAAACCCCCTCTCCGTGGGCTGGGCTGTTTGGGGTCAGACATGAGCGATGTTCCTCCAACTACTGGCTGTGTGCTGGGGGATGCTGGTACCCCCCTGGTACCCCTACTCTTGCACCCAGCAGATCCCCCCCACACTTCTCTCTGTCCTTTGGATGCAAGGAGACAGATTTCCCCAGTTATCCCCCAGTGCTGCAGGAGGGAGTGAATGCTCCTGTCCTAGCGGTCCCTCGCTCAGCGCCTGCCCCCATCCCAGCCTCCCCCTGCTCCTCTCCGGGGCAGTAAACTGGGAAATCTCTCCCTGCCACCAAGTGCTAATGACTCTGACCTTTGCTTAAGTGGGGAATCTTTTGGTGGCAGGGAGGGATCAGCCGGGTCATTTACGATGCAAATTGAGACCATCAATTACATCCAGAAGGTCCCACAACGTTTCCTGTTCTCTCCCCTCTCTCTTTTTATTGCCATCTGCAAAAATGGTCCAGGAGCAAGAGGGCTCCAGCTTTTCAGAGTTGCCAGCTCCCCCCCAGTCTCTTTTCGGTTTCATTAGCTGCTTTGTGTTTTGCAGTCCCCCCCCTGGGAAGCTGGGCTGGCAGCAGGGGTGGTGCCACTGGGATGGGGATGAAACCCTTTGGAGGGTCAGGCTGCTGCCTCAGGGGTGCAGGGCTCATGCAGGGGCTGCAGCCCAGTGCCTGCGCTGCTCATGGACTGGTTTACCCAGTCTTTGACCCCTGAGTGTGCAGAGCCCAGTTCTGGGCTGGTGGGGGGCTGGTGCTGGGAGCTGGCTGGAAAATCCCATTCAAGCCATTGGGATGGGGTCACCAAAGGGATGAGTGCTGTGTGGTTGTAGCTCAAAGTGGTGGAGTGGAGGGCAGGCAGAGATGAGCTGTGGACATGAGGGATGGGAGGGAAAGCAGAGCAGAGCTGAGGTGTGAGGGAGAGGAGGGGTGAAGGCAGAGCAGGGTGAGGGGAGGGCTCAGATATTGTGTCCTGGGGGAGGCGGTGGTGGGATGAGGCTCCTGGGGTGATGCTGAGCCCTGCACTGTGGTTGGGGGTGCAGCTGAGCTAGGGGGACCTCATCTGCCAGTTGTGGGGTCAAGGAGCTCTAGGAGAGGGTCTGTCCCCAGGGCGGAGGTCTCAGTGCTGGCAGTGTCTCTGCTGCAGGAGGGGTTTGTGTGGCTCAGTCTGTCAAGATCCCTCGGGAACCCAAGCCAGGAGAGTTCGACAAGATCATCCGTCGTCTCCTGGAGACCTCCCATGCGAGGGCCGTCATCATCTTCGCTAATGAAGATGACATCAGGTATGGAGGGACTGGCCTGGCTGGGAGGGGAGGGGTGGGCGCTGCATGTTGGGGCATCCACATGGATCCCAGCACCTGTGCTGCTGGCTGGGGTGTGGGATCCATGGGGTCAGGTTTGGTCCCCTCGCTCCCTGCCAGAAGGATGGGGAGGGGCTGGAGTGGGTCCGGACAAGGACAACAGAGCTGGGGAAGGTTCTGGAGCACCAGTGCTGTGAGGAGTGGCTGAGGTAGCTGGGAGGGTTTAACCGGAGAAAACNCCCAGGGCAGTGGTGCAGTCCCCATCCCTGGAGGTATCTGAAGGACGTGGAGATGCGATGCCTAGGGATGTGATTTGGGAGTGACCTGACAGTGCTCGTGGATTAGGTGTTGGACTTGGTGATCTTAAAGGTCTCTGCCACCCAAAGAGATTCTGTCTGCAGCTGGAAGGAGATGCCTCCTGCAGTGTGGCACGGATGCCTCTGCAGCAGGACCCCACCTGAGGCAGTTGCAGGACAAGTTGCTGCCATTGAGCTGCAGCAGCATAGGGCGAGAAGGAGGATAAATCCTCTTTCTGTTGGCTGGGGAAACTCCCTGCACACAGGGAGCACGCAGCCCGGCTGCCTCACGCCGCTCCCAGGCTGGGGCTTTGCTGGGCATCAGCTGTGGCAGGAGCCAGCTGCTGGTCCAGCTTTGCTGTGCAGGCTCAGCCCCCAGTATGAGAGAGAAACCGGTGTGGAGGAGCCTTTTGGAGACCCCCACCTTTGCAAAACCCATGAGAGCTGAGGCCACGGCCGCGCTTCGAGATGCTGAGCAGCTCGGTGAGCGAAGCGATGTCTCGCAGCAGCTCCCGTTGTTTATAGAGCAGAGTGATTCACGTGGAGCTACCCTTGATTTCCTAAGGATCTAATTTATTAATCAGCAAACATTATGTAAATGTGGGTAAACTGCGAGTTGAAATCAGTTTGCATCAGATTGTGCAAACGCTCTGCGGGTCTTTATTCCTCCCTTAATAGAAATGTCTGCAAACCTGACGTCTCGCCGGGTGCCTGGGGAGGAAGGGGGGATTTACCTCGCTGGGTAAATGGCAAACCCTGTTAGCTGGGGGTGTAAACATCTACCCATCCACATGGGATTATGGCCCCTGAACTCTGCTTTGCCCACCTCCCCCCCCCCTTAACACCCCCCAGCTGCCTGAGCACTGGGATTGCCCCCTGATGCCAATGCTTTGTGCTGGCTTGGGCTGCGGAGATGCTGCCCCTCCTGAAGCAGGCAGGGTTGTGCTGCTAGGGGTAGAATCACAGGATCAGGAAGGTTGGAAGAGACCTCTGAGTTCATCTAGTTCAACCATCACCCCAACCCCACCTGGACCACCAAACTCTGCTCCCTGTGGCCACAACTACTCTGTGTTTGAACCCCTCCAGGGATGGTGACTCTCCTCCTCCCTGGGCAGCAGGTTCCAAGTCCTGAGCACTCTGTCAGGAGAGAGATTTCTCCTGATGGCCAACCTAACCCTCCCCTGGCACCACTTGAGGCCATTTCCTCTTGTCCTGTTGCCAGGGACTGGAGAGAAGAGACCAACCCCCCACTCTCTGCACCCTCCCTTCAGAGAGCTGTAAAGAGCAAGGACTCCCCTCAGCCTCCTTTTCTCCAGACACTCTGAGTTCTCCCACCAGCCCTGTCCTCCAGCCCCTTCCCCAGCTCCATTACCCTTCTCTGACCTCGCTCCAGCTCCTCAATGTTCTTCTTGTCCTGAGGAGTCCACACTGACTCCAGTACTCAAAGTGTGGCCTCTCCAGTGCCCAGGACAGGGAGATGGTAGCCTCTCTCATCCTGCTGGCTGCACTAGTTTAGCTGATGCAGGCCAGGATGTCCTGATGGGTGTTGCTGCAGTTTCTGCCTGGCTCAGGTTGGGTGTCAATCACTGAGATCACAGGAACGGGCTCAGTGTGACCTGGGGACATCCTGCCCTGCATGAAGACAGTTGGCAGCCAGAGATGCTGCTTTTGCTCAGATGCTGCCTCTTCCCGTCTCCCCTCTCAGCTCCGTTTGCAGGGGTTGGTGTTCTTTGTCCTCACAACACATTGCAACCACCCTCTGGACTGGAAATGATCAGCTCCCATTAGCACTGGGTGAGGCACAAACTTGCTGCAATGGGAGACGAAGCTGCCCTGGGTCCCACTCCTATGGGACTGGGAACCCACTGGAGCCCCCTGAGTGGGACACTGAGCCCTGGGAAAAACCAGCCTGGAGGCTCGGATACAGGAAAGTTCCCACTAAGGTTTTCTGAGCTGGTTTGTGCAGCTTGTGAGTGTTTGTGGGTGGGTGTCTGGCCATGAGGAGGGGTGCTGGGCAGGGTGTGTGGCATCCAGACTCCTCACTGCTGCTTAGTTGAGCCCAGCAGAGCCCTGTTTAGCTCTAGGCTGGGCACTGGTGCTCTCCCACAGCCTGCAGTGCTGAGCAGAGCTGAGAGCACATGTGTGCTCACTCCAGAGCTGCTGCTTTTCCTGCCTGCTGCTGCATAACCTCGTTTTCTCCCCTAATGTTGAGTAATTAAGAGGGAAATTCAATTACCAGTCAGCAAATATGCAAATGCTGTGGGAGAAGCAGCCTGTGTTCCCCAGGCTGGGGAGGATGGAGGGTGCAGGAGCTGAGCTGTGTGCTTTGCTCTCGTCTATCCATCACCACTGGGTTTGTGGGACCTGGAGCTGCTGGAGTGTCCCGAGCAGGAGGTGCAGCCAGAGCTGAGCCTGCCCTGTACCCATGTCCTCACCTCCATGGGGATGGGCACCAAGCTGGTGCCCTCGTCCTGAGCTGTCAGTGAGCACCACCCTCTGTTGCTTCTCTCCACAGAAGGGTGCTGGAGGCGGCCAAGAGGGCGAACCAGACGGGACACTTCATCTGGATGGGCTCAGACAGCTGGGGCTCCAAGATCGCCCCAGTCCTACACCTGGAGGAGGTGGCTGAGGGCTCTGTCACCATCCTGCCCAAGCGGGTCTCAGTCAGAGGTGAGGGGCTGCACACTGTGGGTCCCGTGAGATCCCCCCTGGGTTGGCTGTTTGCCCTGATGACACCCCCTGAACCACAAGGGTTTGGCTGTGAAGGACTCTGTGTTGCAGTGGGTCTGAGTGCCTTGAGCACAGACCCCCCACCCTCTTGTGTGACTCTAGACCCCATCACTCATGAGACACCCCTCTCCCTGGGGAGTTTTGGGCCACGTGAAGCATCTCTCTGCCATCCCTGATATTTATCCCCTCTGTCCCCTTTTTCCCCGGGCAGGTTTCGACCGCTACTTCTCCAGCAGGACGCTGGACAACAACCGCCGCAACATCTGGTTCGCTGAGTTTTGGGAGGAGAATTTCCACTGCAAGCTGAGCCGGCACGCGCTGAAGAAGGGCAGCAGCATCAAGAAATGCACCAGTAAGAGCTGTGGGGCTGCTGTGGGTGAGCGGGAGCTCGTGGATGCGCGTTGCTGTATCACAGGGACGTGAAGGCCGTGGCAGAGAGCCCAAGGCAGGTGTCAGAATGATTTCACTTGCTTTCCCTTTATGGCTCTCAGCTCAGCCGTGCCCTTACGGCTCCGGAGCCTCTAACACAGCTCAGGGCAGCTACGTGGCAATTGGTGCTGTGCATGTGGTGGTCTCGGTTGTGGGATTTGTTTTGGATTGAGCAAAAAGCCAGGTGGGAATTGGGGAAAGGCTGCAGGAATCCCAGAATGGTTGAGGCTGGCAAAGCCCTCTGAGCTCCTCCAGCCCAGCCCAGCACCTAACAGCACCCCAGTGGCCACACCAGGGCACTCAGGGCCACAGCCAGGCTCTCCTTCAACACCTCCAGACACAGGGACTCCCCCACTGCCCTGGGCAGGCCAGTCCATGCTCTGATCCCCCTTTCCATGAGGAAGAGCTTCCTAACATCCAGCCTAACCCTCCTCTTTAACACAACTACTGCCACCAGAATTGCTTTCAGGACACAAGTGCCATCTGCAAGATCTTCTCTCCATTGCAAAAGCTTCAGCTGCCACGAGATTATTGTTATTACTGTTATTATTATTGTTATTACTGCTGCTCTTGTTATTATCGAGGCTGGAATAGACCTCTGAATGCCGGGTGCTTTGGGGATAGTGGCTGATGCAGAGCTGCTAATCTCTGTCAGCCTGGGGAGCACGGCTGATGCAGAGCTTCTCACCTGTCTCTGCCAGGCTGGGGACTGTAGTTGTTGTTACCTTAAAAGGGGACACGAGTGATGCACAGAAGAGCTTTTGTGTGTCCGTGTGTGATCCAGGAGAGCACGGAGACTGCTTGGGTTTGGGTCTGCAACAGGACATTCCCTGCGCAAAGCTCGCAGGGCTGCTCCCTCTCGCTCACTCTCCTCGCACATCTCTCTTCCCTCGACTCTGTCTTCTGTGGGTACAAACCCACTCAGACTCAGGGAATCTGGGGCTGAATTCTGCTGTTTCACAGCATTTGGTCAACTGTCTCTTTCTCTCTGTGTGCTTGGTGTGACCTCTGGTGTCCCGTGGAGGGTGTGAAGGCACTGGTGCCTCTTGGCTCCCTTGGAAGCAGCTCCTCTCATATCTAAGCAGACCAAATGCTGGGGTGGCCATGGAGAAATGAGACCAATTGATAGCTCAGGGTCAGGATCCATCTCTTGCTCAGCCAGCACCAAGGCCGGGGGGGAGGATATGGGGTGCCTCAAGAGGAGCTGATGACCCTAGGACACCCCAGTCTCCTTGCAGCCTGCTTTGCTGACGGGGCCCTGTGCCACTCCAGGCAGTGAAGCTCATCCCAGCAGAGCCTGATCCCAGCCCCCAACCCCCTCCTCATCCCCCACTGTGCATTTTTAGCCATTTCCAGCTAAAAGAGCCTTGTAGGGATTAATGCAGTAAACAAGGCAGCCAGGGGATCTGTCTTGCTGACAGCGCTGCTGCCAAGGTGATGGTTGGAGGCTCAAGGAGGTGACATGTTTACTGAGAGATGGGAGAGATTTACTGCCTGCCTGGCACCGTCTGAAGACAGATAACGACGCGGTGGCTCACAGACTGCGACGTGGCAGGACTTGGGGACACTGGCGGGTCCCCCCCCTCCCCGTCCCCTTGGGAGGAATGGCTGTGGAAGCTGTGCTGATGGGTGGATGGAGCTGGCTGTGCCTGCAAAGTTTGATCATGAAGGGTCTGGTTTTATCCTGTTTTTGGGATGGATGGTCCTTCCACAGCCTCTCCCATATAGTCAGTCCTTAGATGCTCATCTGAGGGTCTGGAGACACCTCTCTGTCTCTGTGAGGACTTTCATAGAATCACTAGGGATCAGAAGGGACCTTGAAAGATCATCTAGTCCAATCCCCCTGCCACAGCAGGATCACCCAGACCAAGTTGTTTCCAGTGCTGCCACTTCCCCAGGTGGTCCTGTGGCCATGACCTTGGGTAGCCAAGAGCTCCTCAGCTTTCCCGATCCCATCACAACCCCCCCCAGCAGCAGGAGACACATGAGCAGGTCCTGCAAAGCACTGATCTCTTCATCTTGATAGCGAAGTAGCATTTAAAGCAGCGATATTTCAGGGCCAAGGTATTAGTGGAGGCAGCCGAAAGCACGAGGTGGCAAATGGCCTAGGAAGTGTCTTTAAATTATCGGAATTTGGCAGCAAATATATTATCTCCAGAGCGTTTGCTTGGCAGCCAACAACAGGAGAGGGGAAACATCACGATGAAGCAAATAACCTGCCTGTGCAGAGCCCTGGGCTCCTGTTTTGCCCGACTCCTGCAGGTGTCCCGTTTGGGGCTGTTTTGTCTCATGAGGTTTGGGTAGAGCCCAACGTGATGTCATGGGTTAAAAACCCTGATTACACTTTAAACCCCATGGATTTAAACCCTGTTAATGTTCTAAGCCCCAGCACGCTGCAATGGCTTTAAAACCCCAGTAACATGTTAAACCCCAGCATGATCTGGAGTACTGGGTCCAGTGCTGGGCCCCTCAGTTCCAGAAGGGCACAGAGCTGCTGGAGGGTGTCCAGCGTAGAGCAACGGAGATGATGAAGGGAGGAGAGCAGCTCCCTGCTGAGGAAAGGCTGAGGGAGCTGGGGCTCTGGAGCTGGGAGAAGAGGAGGCTGAGGGGGGACCTCATTCCTGTCTCTAAATCTGTGAGAGGTGGGTGTCAGGAGGATGGAGCCAGGCTCTGCTCAAGGGCATCTGGGGATAGGACAAGGGGCACTGGGAGGATCCTGCCAGCCACTGATTCATGAATAACTGGCCTTGGCACAGGCTGCCCAGGGAGAGGGTGGAGGCACTGCCCCTGGAGGGGTCAACAAATGGGCAGCCAGGGTGTTTGAGAAGATGAGTTAGTGATTGGGGGTTGTAGGGTGGAGGGTTGGACTGGATGATCTTGAAGGTCTTTTCCAACCTGGATGGTTCTCGGATTCCAATTCACACACCTGTGGATGCGAATGCTGGGGGCCTGCGAGTGGAGACGGAGCTGATGGCCGCACTGGTTTCACTGGGCGAGAGTAGGAGGACAGGTCACGGGGACAAAGCTTGGGGGTCCTCTCTGCTTTACCACCCGCATGAGGACTGCAGGATGCTCCCAGACGCTCCTGGGATGCTCTTTCTTCAGGAGAGCTAATTAACAGCCTTGGTTTAACAGGGCTGGATGGTCCCTCTGCTTTGAAGCAGGGCTGGGGATTTCTCCGCACGTTCGGACCGGCAGTGGGTAGATGCAGAGCAGCAGCGTGGGTGCAGGGAGAGGAGCTTTGATTTGATTTTCCTTCTTTATTTATGATTCTTCCTATTCTTTTCCCTTTCTGTTTTGCTGCTTGCTGGGTTCTTAGCATGGGGCTGGGGTTTTCTTAGCTGGTACAACGTGTCGCAGCCGGGAGTTTGCACTGCTTCCCGTGGAGTTAAGATGATAAAAGGCTCCTGCTGGTTAAGGTTGGGTCTCAGTGGGCAGGGATATCCCAGTAAAGCCTCTGCTCACCCTCCCTCCACACCCATCGACTGCCTACGCTGGCGCTGCCAGCCTGGCTCTGAGAGCAGCTCGAGCCTTCATTGTAGAGGAGCATCCCTGAGTGGGCAACAGTCCTTGTTGGCTCCCCCAGCCCGAGAACACAGCAGTGGGTGCAGAGTGCTGCTGCCATCACCCGTGGGATTGGGAGATCCAGAGGTGACACCATCCCCCAGCTCTGCCAAGCGGCACCACGAGCGGTTTTGATTAGGTCCTGCGGCAAACCAGGCGATGTGATGGGAATTGATGCTAATCCCATCTCATCCACTGCTGGAGCAGATAGCTGCGTCCATCCTCCCAGGGATGTCCGTGGAGGCTCATCACACACTCGGAAATTAATTAGCAGCCCTGTAGAACGATGCCCGACTCTGCTATCATAATCAGCAGGGTCACATCCCTTTCGCAGCTTTAATCTGCTGCAGGTTTGGTGCAGATTTATTGTCTCCATGAAAGGAAGGAGCCTCAGCTTTCTGCTCAGCAGTGCCCCGTGAACCAGCCAAAGCCTTCCCTGGGGTGCCTGTAGGACACCCCTGGGGATGACAGTCCTCTGTGACAGCCGACGATGCTCGCTGACAGCCAGAGGGCTGTCTGGGAGGAAAATCCAGCCTCTGCAGGCTGTTGCCACAGAGGGGGTTGTTATTTGCTGGGAACTCTATGGGATTTGAGGTCCCTGCTAGGAAGCTGAGAAGCTGGGAATGGTCCTGCACATCCCCTGTGCTCAGCATCCTCTGCGGTGGCAGCAGGGCTGGGACGCCCCCACGGGCTCAGCTCCCCTGGACAGTCTATTACAGTTATTTTTTAATGGGTAATTATCTTGACAAGATAGAGTGGCCTGACTGCGCCTCGAGAGATGGATGCGGGGAAAGGCCCCAAGTCGAGGGAGAAGATGAATAGCTCTTGTCAATAACAGGGAAGAGAGGAGAACTTGACGGGTTTCGCATGAGTAATCCCCACGTAGTCCAAAAGCATTTTTATAACGTTGAAGGATGGGCTATAAATTCACCTCCTTGATATCATCTTTTCTTGTCGGTGCCTTCACTATCCATTTGCTTTAGTGTCTTGTCAGGGGCTCCTTTCACTCTCCATCCTGACGTGGGGACCTCAGGGCAGGTGGTTCTTGGGACTGTTCTTACTCGGTGGGGATTTGCTTGCCATCCAGCGCTGCCATCATCCCACCTTCCTGCAATGGGGGGGGAGACAGGGGATCAGCAGCTGCTGCTTGCTGGTGTCTTTTCTGTTCCCATCTGCCTGGGCTCCATCCCTGGTCCCCTGAGCTCCCCGCTCATCCCCACCTTCAACTGGGGAGGATCTGCACAGGCTGGGGGAGATTTAATCTTGGACACCCCTGGAGGGGTTTTATGGTGCCTCTGCCTGTCTGGAGGGTGAATCATAGAATCACTGAATGTTGGGGGTTGGAAGGGACCTCTAGAGATCACCCAGTCCAGTCCTCCCTGCCAGAGCAGGATCCCCCAGCACAGGTCACACAGGGCTATATCCAGGGGGTTTGAAAGTCTCCAGAACAAGACACTCCACAACCTCTCTGGGCACCCTGGGCCAGAGCTCTATGCTCCACAAAGGAAAGAAGTTTCTCCTCAGGTTGAGGTGGAACTTCCTGTGTTCCAGCTGATCCCCAGTACTCCTTGTCCTCTCACTGGGCACCCCTGGAAAGAGACTGGTCCCTTCCTCCTGACCCCCACCCCTCAGATGTTTACAGACAGTGATCAGCCTTCTCCTCTCCAGCCTAAACAGCCCCAGTTCTCTCAGCCTCTCCTCATAGGGGGGATGGTCAAGCCTCTTCATCATCCTTGTAACCCTCCCTTGGACTCTCTCCAGTAAATCCAGGTCTGTCTTGAACTGAGGAGCTGAGAACCAGATACAGAGCTCCAGCTGTCCCTGAGGACACCCCTCCCTGTTGGCTCTTGCTGAAGGAGCTGTGTCCTTTGGGGAGCCTGGCTGTGCAGCAGAGACAGGGACGGGGGTGCCGAGGTCGTGGCTCTCCATTGTGGCCTCACCCCATGGGAGATGCTTCCTTAGCTGTAATTAACAGCCTGCTGCATTAATGGGTGCCTCCTGCGAGATGATTAACACGTTTCTAGTCCCATTAAGGGTGGTTTTGACAGCAGAGGAGGCAGCTGTCGCTGGTAATTACCAGATCCTTGCAGGATCCTGTGAGTTGGGATGGCTGGGGAGGCTGCCAAGGGCTATGGGGTCAGCGGGGTGGGAGGGTGATGAGGGCAACAGGGTGACAGGAGCCTTTGGGACTGAGCTGGAGGACACGTGGCCAGTGATGGATACAGCCCGGGCAGACCCTTGATGCTGCTGCTAAGAGTCTGAGCCAGTGGGAGCCCCTGGCACGCTGAAGGAGGTTTGCCTGTGGGCTGAGGATGAGACACCAATCTTGGTGTGACCTGGGGATGTGGGAGTGTGGGGATGTCCCACAGCGCAGGGATGTGGCATCTCAAAGGGTCTTGGAAGCACAGCTGGGTGCCAGCACCCACGTTTTCAGAGCTGCATAGCAGGGAGGTTGGTTGGGTACCAGTGGATGAGTCTGTGTTTCTGGGGGCCAGCTTACACACCCCAAACCTTCACAGTGTGAGCACAGCAGGGCTGGGGGCTGCAGAGTCCCCTTGGCTGTCCCTCTTGGTTCCTCCAGACAAGGGAAACACCAGCGATGGGAGGGCTTTCAGCAGGTAGAGAGGCTCAAGCCCTGAGCTCTGGCAGTGCAGCTCCATCCCTGGGCAGGCACGGTGGGATAAATTGGCAGTGTGGGGTTGGCACTGTGGGATAAATGGGCAGTTGTTTGGGGAGGATCTCTGTGGGGTTTGAGGAGTGTTTGAGCCCTGCTGCTATGCCCAGGTACCATACACTTCCTGCTGGCCGATGGGTTTGTGGTTTTGGGAATGGCCTTGGAGTTTCCAGCTGCTTCAGTGTGGAGCAGGTTGTTCTCAAGGCTCTGGCTGTAGCAGAAACACCCCTTTGGGGAAGGGCTGGGACAGCAGGGGGATGGCAGCTCTGCCTGATGTGTCCCCACAGACCGAGAGCGCATCGGGCAGGACTCCTCGTACGAGCAGGAGGGCAAGGTTCAGTTTGTCATCGACGCCGTCTACGCCATGGGACACGCTCTGCACAACATGCACAAGAACCTGTGTCCCGGCAAGGTGGGGCTGTGCCCCAGGATGGACCCGGTGGACGGGGTAGAGCTGCTCAAGTACATCCGCAACGTCAACTTCTCAGGTCTGTCCATCCCCGGGGTGGTGGGGAGGAGCAGCCCTGGGTGTCCCAGCTCATCCCCCAGTAGGGGCAACACGACAGCACCCACCATTTATTTGCAGTGCTGGGTGTAGAAATGGGGTGGTTTTGCAGCTGAGCAGCAGAGCTGAGCATCTCCTAGGAGGCTTTTGAACATCATCCTGCTGTCCTCACAGCCTCTTCGCTTGCCCAGTGCCCCCCTCCATCACGGCTGGCTGAGGTCCCGCTGAATCACGGCGCCACGTCCTTGTTTGTCGTCTTCAGATCTCGTCTGGAAAAGCAGCTTTGCCCCTGCTCAGCCTCCTTAATAAACATTTTCTGTCTTGTCCTCCTTATTACTTCTATTTATCTCTACTCTGTGATCTCTGCTGCAGTGTCGCCTTTATTTCTTTTCCCCTCTTGCTTGATTCTTCCCTTCCTCCCTGTCGTTAGGGTTTAGCTGCACAAATTCACTTGATTTAACTTTGAAGCTGCTTCTCCCCTCCCTTTTTCAAAGCAGTGGTAAACCAGCCGCTGTACTCTGGTGCCTGGCATCGCTCTGAGAGCTCCAGCTCCAGGGCAGGGATCGGTACCTACCAGAATGTCCCTTCCCCAGCTGGATTTGGGGTTGCTTTTCTTTCTCCCAATTGCTTCCTCCACTCTATGCCCCCAGAGCAGCTTGAAACCCCATGGCAAGGGGGAAGCAGCAAACCAGAGCCCCCATCCATCACTCAGGGCACCGCGTGCTGGGGGTGCTGAGCCCTTCCTCTCCCACAGGCATTGCTGGGACTCCTGTGACCTTCAATGAGAACGGAGACGCCCCGGGGCGTTACGACATCTACCAGTACCAGATCAGGAACTCCACTCCTGAGTACAAGGTCATCGGGCAATGGACCGACCACCTCCACCTAAAGGTAAGGCTGGGGGCTGGCTGGTGCCTGCGGTGTGTCCTGTGCCAAGGGGGGGGTCCTACAATTTTCTCCTGCACCCACTGAGGCTACGTAGGGTGTAGCAAACCCAACTGGGAGACAGGGAGCCCTGGGGAGCTAAGTTAGGCAGCTGCACTGGGGGGGTTGTTGCAGGGGAGGGAATCCCCTGAGTACCCACTCGTGGTTCATCCACACTGACCCCCCATCAGTACCTGTCACTGTACCCCACAGCCTCTGGGCATCCAACATTGCGGCTCTGGTAAGGGAAGGAGAAGCTAGAAGAGAGCAGAGGGGTTCTACCCAGGAAAGGAGGGGCTTTGATTTCTGTGCCTGGTGCCAAAGGGCTGAGGGAGAGCTGCACTGCCTCCCTCTCCCCATGCTGGGTAGGGCTGAGGTCCGTTGTGGGAGGTACCAGTGGGGTGGGGGAGCAGATCTGTATAACAGCACCATGTGTCCCACGGGTACTGGACAGGTACCCAGCCTGAGCATCAGTGGTGCTGGTGCCATCTCACCCCGCAGGTGGAGAACATGCTGTGGCCGGGAGGTGGGAGCCAGACCCCTAGCTCCATCTGCAGCCTGCCCTGCAAGCCGGGCGAGAGGAAGAAGCTGGTGAAGGGCATTCCCTGCTGCTGGCACTGCGAGCGCTGCGATGGCTACCAGTACCAACTGGATGAGTTCCACTGCAAGCGGTGCCACTTCAACGAGCGGCCCAATGAGAACCACACCAGCTGCACCCCTATCCCCATCATCAAACTGGAGTGGAGCTCACCCTGGGCCGTGGTGCCGGTCTTCATCGCCGTCGTGGGCATCATCGCCACCCTCTTTGTGGTGATCACCTTCGTGCGCTACAACGATACGCCCATCGTGAAGGCGTCGGGGCGGGAGCTGAGCTACGTCCTGCTGACGGGCATCTTCCTCTGCTACGCCACCACCTTCCTCATGATCGCCGAGCCCGACCTGAGCACCTGCTCCTTGCGCCGCATCTTCCTCGGGCTGGGCATGAGCATCAGCTATGCCGCCCTGCTCACCAAGACCAACCGTATCTACCGCATCTTTGAGCAGGGCAAGAAGTCGGTGAGCGCTCCCCGCTTCATCAGCCCTGCCTCGCAGCTCGTCATCACCTTCAGCCTCATCTCGCTGCAGCTCGTGGGCGTCTGCATCTGGTTCATCGTGGATCCGTCACACTCGGTCATTGACTACGAGGACCAGCGGACTACAAACCCCCACTTTGCCCGGGGCATCCTCAAATGTGACATTTCAGACCTGTCCCTCATCTGTTTGCTCGGGTACAGCATGCTCCTCATGGTCACCTGCACTGTCTATGCTATTAAGACCCGCGGGGTCCCGGAGACCTTTAACGAAGCCAAACCCATCGGGTTCACCATGTACACTACTTGCATTGTGTGGTTAGCCTTCATCCCCATCTTTTTTGGGACGTCGCAGTCGGCGGAGAAGGTAAGGGAGGAGGGGAGAGGGCTGGCGGCTGGCCCTGTGGGCTGTGAAGAAGGGGGTTGGCAGAGGCTGCTGTATCCTAAGGGAGGACAGATGCTTCTCTGTGGTCCTGGAGACTTGGGAATTGTGGTGGGAAGAGCTGGTTTGCACAATTCTTGCCTCCAGCCCCTTTTTCCTCTTCCTTTCTTGTGGTTTTCCTTGCTTTTCTCTTCTTGGATTCCCTAGTTCCCTCCCCTTTGGTTTGCTGTGCCCTGTTGGCCTCACTGCCCTGTGGGCTAGGGGCAATGAGACCCCAGGGCAGTTTCAGTCCCTGCTTTCTTCAGAATCACAGAATCATGAAGGTTGCAAGAGACCTCCAAGATCATCAAGTCCAACCATCAACCCAACCCCACCCTGCCCACTAAATCCTGTTCCCCACGGCCACAGCTACTTGTTTTTCGATCCTCTTCGTGGNCCTGACCCTCCCCTGGCACAGCCTGACCCCAGTTCCTCTGCTCCTATTGCCAGTCCCTGGGGAGAAGAGGCCAACCCCCACCTCACTGCAACCTCCCTTCAGGGAGCTGTAGAGAGCAGTGAGGTCTCCCCTCAACGTTCTCTTCCCCAGGCTGAACAGCACCAGCTCCCTCAGCCTCTCCCCATCAGCCCTGTCCTCCAGATCCCTGACCAGCCCAGTTGCCCCTCTCTGCCCCCTCCTCAGCACCTCCATGTCTTTCCTGTACAATGAACCTCTCAGTTGCTCTGGGGTGAGCAGGGTGGCACCGAGCTCTTGGGGGAGCCAGAACAACTCTGTCTCACTGAGGGGTTTGTGGAACAGGGACCCTCTGTGCCTCCCACTGGGACTTTGCTCACAGGGCAGATGAGGTCAGGCAGATAATCCCAGGGGTGCTGTGAAACACCCTGTCTGTCCTGCTCCCCATCCTCTGCTGCTGGAGGGTGGTCCCAGTGCCAGTACCCGTGGGACTGAGGCCAGCCCTGCTGAAGCTCTGTATTCAAGTGAGAGGGAGTGAGAACAAAGAAGCAGAATCTCATGAATGAGACCCAAATCCTCTTTGCCTGCCAGCCAAAACACGGAGAGCGCTGATGTTCAATGCAAACAGCTCACGCCTGCCAGCCCAGCGCTGCCTGTGACGAATAAACCCCAGTGCTGCTATCCCTGGAAATCCCCGGGGTGACCCACTGCTTGGATTCCCTCTCCAGACCCATCGTGACTGGGATTGTTTCCTCCAAGCATTTCCCCCGTGATGCAGTGGTGGTGAAGTCGGTGAAACAGGGCAGAGGGTTGGACTTGGTGATCTCCGGGGTCTTTTCCAACCTGGTTCTGCTATGGCCCTGCTGATCCTACATGGATCCCAGAGATTCTGTGTGGAGCTGCTGGCCCCGTGGCTGTTGGAATCGCCTCCTGCAGCAGGGCTGGGGCTGGTTTGCTGGGAGATCTTTTGCTGTTGACACCAGAGTTTCAGGTGTGTTTTGGAATGCTGCTCAGAGCACCAAACCCTGGAGCTGGAGGGTCTACAGAGGCACCTTTAACCTCTCAGAGCACCAAACCCTGGAGCTGGAGGGTCTACAGAGGCACCTTTAACCTCTCAAAGCACCAAACCCTGGAGCTTGAGGAGGGTCTGTAGAAGCGTCTTTATCCTCTTAGATCATCCAATCCCAGAGCTCAAGCAGGTTCTATAGAGGCACCTTTATCCTCTCAGAGCACCAAACCCCCGAGCTTGAAGAGGGTCTACAGAGGCAGCTTTATCCTCTCAGACTATCAAACCCTGGAGCTAGAGCAGGTTCTGCAGAGGCACCTTTAACCTGTCAGAGCATCAAACCCTTGAGCTCAAGAGGGGGATCTGTAAAGGCACCTTTATCCTCTCAGAGCACCAAACCCTGGAGCTTGAAGAGGGTCTACACTGGCACCTTTAACCTCTCAGAGCATCAAACCCCAGGGCTCAGGCAGGTTCTATAGAGACACCTTTAACCTCTCAGACCATCAAACCCCAGAGCTTGAGGAGGGTGATCTACACAGGACTCTTCAACCTCAGCTCAACCAAACCGCCTCCATCAAGCCAGCCTGCGCTGGCTGGAAGCGCGAGGGAGAATTAAAGGAAACAAATGGAGCCTCTTGCAGCATTTCCATTTTGATGAGATGGCAGGGGAGATACTAACAAGAAAGCAGGTTTTTTAAGAAATTATCGCAAAACAAAAGCTCCCTTAAAGCCTCCTTAATGTGCTCAGCATACTGTGGGTAATAAAGATGGAAATGATAATGATTGTAGATTATGCGCAAGGTTGCTCACCTCTTCACTGCAGCTTGTCATGGGATAATTTAGGGCTGCCGAAAGCTGGCTGTCAGGCAGCGATTCGACAATAGGCTCTGCCTCACTTCGGGGGCTTGTAACGTGCAGGGCTCCTCTGTTATTAGGCTGCTAACAAGCTGATTAGAGGCGGAAAAAGTGATGTTCCCAACTCCCCTTGGACGCAGCTCGCTCGCTCTCCACGCCTGCCGCTGCCACCGCATCTGCCGAGCAGTGTGAGGGAGGGGGTTGTAGGGTTTGGGTTCAGCCCTGGGCAGCTCTGGGGTCTGGATTCAATGGAATGGGGTGCTCGGTGCTGCTTCGGGGCTGTAGCTGCTGGTTTGCAGGGGTTTGGGGGATAAAAGAGTGAAAAGGTCTCCTTCTCTGTGGATGTGTAGAACCCTGGACTGTTGCTGTGTGACTGGATCTAGGGGATCCTGGTCTGGCAGGAGGACTGGACTGAATGATCTTTTGAGGTCCCTTCCAATCTCTAGCACTCTGGGACTCTGTGTTACGCAGCCAGCACAGAGGATCTAGCTCTGGGCACATTATTGGGATGAAAAATAGGGCTTGCATCACCCCATGTGGTGCTGGTGATGCTGGGTGCTCACAGAGCATCCCCAGGCTGCCGAAAGGGAGAGCCCCCTCGAGTTCACCCCACTGCTGCCAGCATTGAGGCTCCACTGGGCTCCATGCAGGGTCAATACACTTGGAGAAAGAAAACCCAGGAGCATCATCTGGGCTGCTGTTCTCCCCACAGAGCACGGCTGGAATTTCTCTTGAGTCCCCCTACCATGGGGCAGCCCCACAGCCCCCAAAGCCCAGCGCATCCACCCCATTGGAGCCTGCAGTCAGGGCTGCCTGGTGTTCCGGAGGAGCTGGATAAAAATCTCCTCCTTGATTTTCCTGTGCTTTACGTTGTGCTGACAACTTTGCATGGAGGTGGCATTTGATTATAACAAGTCCCCCAAGCCTTTTCTCTAAAGAAACCTCTTATCCCTGCCGATCCCGGCGGATTACAGAAATAGCAGTAACAGAGGATCTAAAGAAAGAGACAATTTCCTGCGCCGATAAGGCGGCGGCGGCGGAACAGCGGTGTCATTGTCTGCTCCTCTGTTTATCACATTTGCTTTCAGCAAGGGAGAAGAAGGAGTGAGCAGGACTGTCCAGTGGTTTCTTGAGCAGTGATAGGTGTGAGGGTTGAGTGGGTTTTCTCTCTTCCTGTGATGGTGTGGAAGCTCTCGCTGCTGGGCCAGGAGTGTGTTTAGAGGGGGTGGGGATGTGCGGTGGGCTGGGTAGGGTTGGGTGAGTGGTTGGCCTCAGTGATCTTTGAGCTGGACTAGATGGTTTTTGAGGTCCCTTCCGATCCCTTAGGATTCTTTCCCAACCAGAATGATTCTGTGATAAGAAACTCGATGTGAGCCGGTGTCCTGGGCTGCGTCAAGAGGAGTGTGGCCAGCGGCGTGAGGGAGGGGATTCTCTGCTCTCTTGGGATTGCACCTGGAGTCCTGCATCCAGGTCTGCAGCCCCAGCACTAGAAGGACATGGAGCTGTTAGAGCGGGTCCAGAGGAAGCCATGGGGGTGGTCAGAGGGATGGAGCCGCCCTGCTCTCGGGGCAGGCTGAGGGAGCTGGGGCTGTTCAGCCTGGAAAGAGAGGGCTCTTGGGGGGACCTTAGAGCAGCTTCCAGTCCCTGTAGGGGCTCCAGGAAAGCTGGAGAGGGACTTCTTCTGAGGCTTCTAGTGACAGGACAAGGAGGGTGGGCTCAAGCTAAAAGAGAGGAGATTGAGCTGAGATCTGAGGCAGAAACCCCTCCCTGTGAGGGGCTGAGGCCCTGGAACAGGTTGCCCAGGGGGACTGTGTCTTCTCCATCCCTGGCAGTGTCCCAGGCCAGGTTGGATGGGGCTCTGGGCACCCTGGTCTGGTGAGAGGTGTCGCTGCCCATGGCAGGGGGTTGGCACCGGGGGAGCTCTGAGCTCCCTTCTGGCCCAACCCAGTCTATGAACCACTCTGTGGTGGCCAGTGAACAGCAGGGACTGGCTTTGGGACCAGCCTGAGCTGTGCAGGGCTCTGCCTGGAACCTGGGCTGCTCCCTGTGGGCAGGATGGGTTCA
>VZRI01012695.1:373365-384190 GCA_013397515.1 Upupa epops | reverse complement strand
TTCCCTGCCCTTGGGAACAGCCTTCCCCAGCCTTCTGACAGCCCCTTGCAGGGGTTAGAAGGTCGCTAGAAAGTCCCCCTGCATCCTCCTTCTCTCCAGGCTGAACAACCCCAACTGTCTCAGCCTCTCTGACATCTGAAGGCTTTCAGCACAATCCCCCTCACAAATAACCCCCCCAGCAAAACCAACCACCCAAAGAAACCCCGCAGCAGAGCAGCTCTGCTGGCACCCAGATCTGTTGTGACTTCCCTTGACGGAATGACATTCTTATTTCCAAAAACTGCCTCGACTGACTCCGCGTGCGAAACACAGGGGAGGTGGAACAAACAAACCGGCGCATGTGACAGCGTGAGAGAGGTTTGGTTCTGGAGAGACACACACACACACACAGAGAGAGGCACAGAGAGAGCGTTTTTGGCTGACTCAGAGCTCAGAGCCAGCGCCGTGGCTCTGTTTTGGTTGCTGGGGGGTTTTTTTTTGCTTCCCTTTTGGGTTCTGTTCAAACTCTCTGGGGTCTCTGGGTTTGTTTCTAAAGCAGGAGGAGAGAATAGAGTGTTTCTTGGCTTAATTAGGCCTGGGAGATGCAGGTCCTGGGGTGGGATGAAGGTTCTGAGGGTAGGATGAATGTCCTGGGGTGGGATGAAGGTCCTGGAGTGGGGTGAAGGTTCTGAGGTAGGATAGATGTCCTGGGGTGGGATGAAGGTTCTGGGGTTGGATGAAGATCCTGGAGTGGGGTGAAGGTTCTGAGGTAGGATAAATATTCTAGGATACGACAAAGGTCCTCAGGTGGGATGAAGATCTGGGGTGGGGTGAAGGTTCTGAGGTGGGATGAATGTTCTGGGGTAGAATGAAGGTCCTGGAGTGGAATGATGACCCCAGTCAGGAGCTGTTGCCTTCTGCCAGCTATCACTCCTAGGATGGATTTGCTTCCAGGCATCTTCTCCCCAGGGGGTCATGTAGAGCCCCTGCACTCACCTTCTGTCCTGAGTCATCATCTTGCTCCAGTAAATGAGCCCCTAGGTCAAACATGGACAGCTGGGGATGAGGGAACCCTCTGCCCAGGTTCTGTCACCACTGAGGGCACTAAATCCCAGTGCAGAAGAGCAGAATCCAACCCCTGGACACCAGGCTGTGACTGAGCCGTGAGATAACTCTCAGAAACAGCCTTAAGCCTCTAAAAATCTTGTTAACACCTGACAAACCAGCCCTGGCCTCTGAGCACAGCGGGAAAAGTGCTGGGAAAGGCATTTGAAGACCCAGGACCCCCCCATCCCTGCCCAGCCTGGAGGGACCCAGTACAGGAGCAACAAACAGAGGCCTGTGCTGGGAGCAGGGATAAGGATGGAGCAGGGATGATGAAGGAGCTAGGATGAGGATGGAACAAAGATGAGGACAGAGCAGGGATGATGGAGTAGGGATGACAAGCAGGGATGAAAACAGAGCAAAGATCAGGATGGAGCAGGGTTGAAGGTGGAGCAGAGATGAGAATGGAGTGGGGGAGATGATGGAGCAGAGATGAGAGTGGAGCAGGGAAGATGATGGAGTAGGGATGAGGATGGCACAGATACGAGGATGCAGCAGGGATGAGGATGGTGCAGATAAGAGGATGCAGCAGGGAAGATGGTGGAGCATTGATGAGGATGAAGCAGGGGCGAGGACGGAGCAAATACAAGGTTGAAGCAGGGAAGATGATGGAGTGGAGATGAAGATGAGGCAGGGACGGGGATGGGACAGATACGAGGATGCAGCAGGGAAGATGATGGAGCAGAGATGGATGGGTTTGCCTGCTTGGCTTTCCCCCCCCCGCCATGCTACTTGTGGATGAGAGGGTGGGGATGGGCGGAGGCAGAGGGTCTCTTTACCTCCTGTCACTGCCTGCTTCGGATGCCCCCGGCTTGCGAGAGCCCTGCCAAACGCCTTCCATAGAAAAATGGATTATTCTACAGCCAGATTAATGGGCTTTCATTTTGCAAAACATCTGTCACTGTTAGTCCTGGACAGTGAGCGTGAAATTAGTTTTGACTGCAGAAAGGCAACGCCAGTGTGTAATATGTGACTCCCATGACAACAGCTCAGGGAACCAGCTGGGGAATGGGAATTACCTGTTGGAAGGAGATGGGTGAGCAGGCTGTGCTCCTGGCAATGGGGGTCCATGCTCTGCAGCATCCCGTGCCTGGTGGGATGTGTTGTGGGTGATGGAGAGGAGAAAGGGAGGGTGGACAGGGTGTGGGAGACTCTCTGGGTGCTCCTTGGTCCGTGCAACAAGTTGATCCGCTGCTGCCAACATTTCCAACCTGGCTCCTCACCCCTTCATTAATTGACCCCAGTGTTTCCGTGCTGCTATCCCCTCCTTTTCTTAGCTGACCCTCTGTGGATCCTACAGCACCGGGGTCTCAGCTCGTGCTCTTGTGTCTTGCAGATGTACATCCAGACCACGACGCTCACCATCTCGGTGAGTCTGAGTGCCTCGGTGTCCCTGGGCATGCTCTACATGCCCAAGGTGTACATCATCCTCTTCCACCCGGAGCAGAACGTCCCCAAGCGCAAGCGGAGCCTCAAGGCGGTGGTCACAGCAGCCACCATGTCCAACAAGTTCTCACAGAAGGGAGGTTTCCGCCCTAATGGAGAGGCCAAATCAGAGCTCTGTGAGAATCTGGAAACACAAGGTAACACAACTCCTGCAGAGCTGGGAATGGAGCTGAGAACCCGGTGTGGGAAAGGCTGAGGGGTGGTGGCAGGGAGGTGGCTGGAGCCTTGTTCACTGCTGCTGGGTGAGATGCTGGCTGGGGAACCTAGAGGTCTGCTCAAAGACCCAGAGAAGGATCCCAGTGTCAGCCCACCCTGGGCACCTGGAGCTGCTCCAGGGCTGGAGGGAAATCCCATTTCATAGGAGTACAGAATCCTTCCGGTTGGAAAAGTCTCCTGAGATCATGCAGTCCAACCCATAACCGAATTCTGACGGGGTCACCACCAGACCAGGTGTCTCAGCACCACATCTAATGATCTTTAAACCCCTCCAGGGATGGAGACTCAACTGCCTCAGTGCTCTGTCAGTGAAAACCTCTTCCTCCTGCGCAGCCTGAGGCCGGTCCCTCTTGTTCTGTCATTACCGACCAGTGAGGAGAGACCAGCACCCTCCTGTGTTCAGTGTCCCCAGGGAAATGCGAGTGTTGCTCACATACAAGCTGAGTTTCTGGGTTCCAGCAGCACTGGGATGGAGCCCAAGCAGCATTTCTGTGGAAAGCCACGATTGTCTTTGCAGTCCCACGCTCTCTCTTTTCCAGCCTGAGCTATTTAACATCCCCTGGCGTCTCTGTAGGACCTCTGTGTCCACGTAATGAGCTCCGTCCATGATGTCTCCTCATGAGCAGCATCTGCATGATCACCTCTTCCATCTGCCACTGTGCATCGCAAAGGGCAGCCATGGGGTCAGACCCCCCTCACTGAGGTGGCTTTTGTCAGCCTCCGAGCATTGTGGTCCCTCTCCAGCATCGCAGTGGGTAGCAGTCCACCTGTCACCCCATTTTGTCTGTAAGAGATGCTACACGTAAGGCTGGAGGTGCCTGTGGCTTCCCAGTAACATTCCAGCCCCATCCTGGAGAGCAACTGGTGCCAGAGTGCTAATGGCATTGCTGTCACAGGCTGTGATGCTGTGCATGCCTGACCTCCCTCCAGCCCCACACAGGGCTGGGCTGGTACAAAGGGACCAACTACCCCATTTGCAGAAGGAACCCAGAGGCTCAGATACAGACAGCACCTCATCTGGGACCCAAACCCAAACACTCACGTATGTTCTCACTGTGCTGAGCATCCTTCTCCCCCGCGGGACTCGCAGCAGGAGCCTCTGCGGATCCAATGTGCCGGGAGCAGGAACAGCGGAGCCTCCTTCCCTCCTGCTGCATCTCCGGCTCCGATGTGTCTCGCATGGGAATAGGGGATCTGGGTGTGAATAGGGCCAGCAGCGCCTTCCCGAGCTGTGCAGGGGGTGGGGATGCAGGACTGGGGATGGGGCTGTTTCTCATTCCATCGCACGTACCCTGAGATAAGCAGCAGGGCTCTGCTGTGAGCAGCGTGGCCATGAAAACACTGCGGCTAACAAATCCCTCTGTTGGCTCTAATTTCTTATGGCCAATCTCATTGTTACCTGGGAATACCGGTTGGGAATGCACGGCAGGGTTCATTTGTCATCCAGGCACCAGGATGCAGGGAGAGCTGCTGGGTGTTTCATCTCTTCCTCAGAGGACACCAGTCTGCTGCAGCCTGGGGCATCTGCTCTGTGTCCTTGGACTGAGGGGAGCCGGTGGCTGCAGAGCCCTGTGGACCTCATGGTGAGGTCTCTGCTGAGCATCTAGCCTGGTTGAAGTGCTGAGAGGAGCCAGGCTCTTGCAGGCTGCTGCTTCCAGCTGTCCCGAAGCTGTGGCTGCTGCTAAAAGTCAGTGATGTGCTGCAGCCTCCCAGCCCGAAGGCAGAGGTGCAGCCCTGCAGGGAGCAGGTTTCTGGTGTTTTCCTGGTGCAGGGCTCCTCCAGTAGCCCCAGTAGCAGTCTGGGACATGTGATGGTTTTGAACCCATCGCTGCCTGCTCTCCTGGGGTGTTCAACCCTCTTCTAAAGTCTGGGGAAGCTGGTGGGAGCAACAGGGCAACTGCTCTGCTCTTCCAGCACCCAGGCACTGGGATCCCTGGTGAGTGACTCAGCTGGGCTAGTTTGGTGCCACTGCTGTGGGCACAGGCAGTGCCCTGCTGCTCAAGGCAGGAGTGTGGGAGGCCCAGCTGGACCCCGGGTTGGGCTCTTACAGGGATGAGCTCTAGGGAACACAGAGCACCTGCGGGTTTGTCAGCGAGGGGTCGCTGGGGGAAGCGGATGGGAGCTGAGAGCCCATCTGCCCTGGCTCATGTCACATCCCAGTGTCTCTCTTTGGGATGAACTCACTTTACAGACCCCATAAGAGCTGCCATGGGGGACTCAGGGAGTGATTCTGAGTGCTGGGGATGCATGAGCAAACCCCATATCATATCCTCACCAGCACAGTGTTCAGGTCAGGGTGATGGGGACCAGAATCATAGGATCCTCATGGCTGGAAAGGACCTCCAGGATCACCAAGTCCAGCCCTCATCCCAACATCTCCCAACCCCCAGACCATGGCCTCAAGTGCTCTAGCTACTCATTTTTTAAACCCCTCCAGGGATGGGGATTTCACCCCCTCTCTGGGGCAGCCTGGTCCAGTGCCCAACCACTCCCTTAGGAAAGAACTTCTCAAGAATGGGAGGATGCTCTCAATGACTCGTGNCGGCAACTCTTTGGGGTTTGGTTTTTTTTCCTGTATCTTGGCAGAAAAGACAAAGACTAATAAAATCGCCCGGCTATTTTCCCTTTTTCTGGAATTTGTGAGATCGTTTGTGGTTGTGTAGGACCTCCTGGTTGTTTTCTTTCTCTTTCTTTTTCCGTTTCGTTTCTCCTTTTCTCCGCTCCTCCATCGGTTTCTGTTCCTCTCTTCATCCGTCCCTCTTCACTCTCTCGTTTCCTACCGAAACCCTCTCTATGTTGNCAGTGTCTCTCTTTGGGATGAACTCACTTTACAGACCCCATAAGAGCTGCCATGGGGGACTCAGGGAGTGATCCTGAGTGCTGGGGATGCATGAGCAAACCCCATATCATATCCTCACCAGCACAGTGTTCAGGTCAGGGTGATGGGGACCAGAATCATAGGATCCTCATGGCTGGAAAGGACCTCCAGGATCACCAAGTCCAGCCCTCATCCCAACATCTCCCAACCCCCAGACCATGGCCTCAAGTGCTCTAGCTACTCATTTTTTAAACCCCTCCAGGGATGGGGATTTCACCCCCTCTCTGGGGCAGCCTGCTCCAGTGCCCAACCACTCTCTTAGGAAAGAACTTCTCAAGAATGGGAGGATGCGCTCAATGACTCGTGTGGGCTTTGTCTCTCTTTTCCCAGCACTGGCTACCAAACAGACCTACGTCAGCTACAGCAACCACGCGATTTAGCCCCAGCGATGGACCTGCCTGGCACCGGCTGAGGCTGCAGCGACACCGGAGGGAGCTGAGTTTCAGCATCGCTTGTCACAGGATGCTGGAGCTGGATGGGATGGGGAGTTGGGGAGGGGAATGCACTCCTGTCCGGAGCTCCCTGGACTCAACAGCAGCAAAAAAGAAATGAAATAAATATAAACAACAACAGTGNAACCCTCTCTATGTTGCAAAAAAACAAACAAAAAAAAAAGGAAAAAGAAAGAAATCAAAGTAAAAAATCATAAAATTTCAATAAAATCACTACAAAAAAAGAGAATAAAAAGAAAAAGAAAAGAAAACCCAGACCCGTTGTTCAAAGTGCTGATTGCTATAGGTGGTTCCTTCTTGTATGTGATGCCCATATGGATTGAAATCTGTCTGCTTCTATGTCCTGACCAGTCCAAAAAAAACAAAAACACACACAAAAAAATATGAGACGAGTTCAGTGCCTGGATGTTTATGAATTACTCGCTGACTGTGTAGAGCATGATCATTTTTATACGAGGAGATTTCTAATAAAAGACCATGGTTTTGCACTTGAGCGTTCTTTGACGGCTCGTGGTGACTCTTCGTTTCAGGCTTCTTCGGGGTTTGGGGTTGATGGGGAAGGGTTTGGGTGGCTGGGGATGTTGTAAGGATTGATGTTCTTCCTCTCCAGATCATCCTCCTGCAAATGGAGGAAGGTCTGGGGTAGGGAGAGGAGCTTTGTTGCTCCTCTCCAAGGTGTGGGATGAAGCTGGAGGGATGGAGCAGAGAGGAAGGGAGTTTTCCGTGGAGCAGATTGCCCAGGGAGGTGGTGGAGTTGCCATCCCTGGAGGGGTTTCAAGAACAAGTAGCTAGAGCACTTGAGGTCTGGGGGTTGGGGAGACGTTGGGATGAGGGCTGGACCTGGTGATCCTGGAGGTCCTTTCCAGCCACAAGGATTCTATGATTCCAGGGATTCCTCCTTGTTCAGCATTTTGGCACTGGAACAGGCTGCCCAGGGGAGGGTCAGATTGGATCTGAGGGGAAAACCTCTTCCCAGGAAGAGTGGGGAGGCCTTGGCACAGGCTGCCCAGGGAGGGGGTGGAGGCACCATCCCTGGAGGGGTTCAACAACCGGGCAGCCAGGGTGTTTGAGGAGCTGGGGTAGTGGTTGGGGGCTGTAGGGTGGGCAGTTGGACTGGATGATCTTAAAGGTCCTTCCCAACCTTGCTCTGATGATTTAGAGAACTGGAGAACGAGCCTTACAGGAGAGGCTGGGAGTGCTCAGCCTGGAGAGGAGGAGACTGAGGGGGGATCTTATAGATGCTGATCAGTATCTAAAGGGCCATCTACAAAACAAGGGGTACTGGGCACAAACTGGAGCTCAGGAGGTTCAACATAAATATAAAGAGACACTTCTTCTTGGAGAGGGTCCCAAAGCCCTGGCCCAGGCTGTCCAGAGAGGTTGTGGGGTCTCTGCTCTAGAGACACCCCAAACCCCCCTAGACTGTTCCTGTGGGATCTGCTCTGGGGGATCCTCCTCTGGCAGGTCACTTTGCTTCCCACCCAGTCTGTGATTCATAGGCAGGACCAGCTCCACCCTCCTCATCACCTCTCCATCCCTCTCCCACCTGGGGAGCTGCTAATTAGGGAGTTGTCGGTTCATTAAAGCAGCTCTGCCCTTCCTGCATGGGAGTTCTGCTCCCTTCTTTGATTCCAGCCTGCTCCTTCGGACAGCCCAGCTTGGGCCATGAGGTTGGTGGCTGCTAAAAGTCTTGCTTTTCCCTGTTGTGGGGAGGTTTGGAGTGTTTGCTGCTGGGATCTTTGTCCCTGTGCTCTGGGAAGGGACTTTTGGAAGGGGGTGGCAGTGCTTGCTCATTGTTGGGCAAGGAGTGGCTGGTCCAAGCCTGATGTTTGTAGAGCATCAGCAAGTGGGGGAAAGGCAGCAGAAGAAGGTTCTGCTGTGCTCCCCAGAGAGATGGGAGCTCTATCCTGTTGTTTTAGGTCCCCAGCAATAGACTGGAGCTGATGGTGATGTCCTGACCTCATGGAGGCAATGAGATGTGTCCCCATCCAAAGATGCCTGCATGTAGCCTGAGTGATAGTCCCCACCTCGATTTATGGGGGTCTGCCCCTCAATTTATGGGGATCCCCCTCAATTAATGTGCATTTAGACCTGCTTGTGTGTTAATCACAGCTCTGGGGGGCTCCCCTAGGCTGGGTGCCCTGAGGAGGAGGAGGTTCCAATACCTCCTCAAGCCCTATGGGGAGCTTCAGCCATTGACTGGTGCTGGGGGGGGAGTTACAACTGTTGGGTGCCAGTGCTCAAAGGACAGAGAGTGGCTTGAAGGCAGGAGTTAAAAAAAAAAGAAGGAAAAAAGCAATGTAATGAAAAGCTTGAAACTTTGATAAGATCATACTTGTCAAAAGAGCTTCTCGGGAGAGGAGAAAACCGGCTCCGTTCCCATCGCATCCATCACTGTCGGCTGAGATGTGAAATGCCGTCTGGTTCAGAGGGTTCCCAGAAAACCTGGCTTGATGTCTCTGGTGCTGCTTGTAGCTCTGAAAATGCTGCTCTGCTCTTCTTACAAGCAGCTTTCCACCCCAAATTCTGCATGGTAATGAGGGGAAAAGCCTGACTCTACCTTAATTCCAGCGTCGCCTTCCTGTCCCTTGTGCTGCCTGTGAGGAGGGATGCTCTGAGCTCTCAGAGAGGCTGTGCCTGGGGACTGATCCTGCTGCCATAGAGCAGATCTTCCAGGCCTGGTTCATCCTCTGATGCCAGGGCAGCTCTTCCCAAAGTGTTGGGTCTAGCTGCTGACTTGGTGCTCTTGGTGCTGGGGGAAGAAGCAGCTTGGTTAAACGTGGTTGGGAGTGGATTCCTGTCCCCCTGCTGCAGCAGACCTTATTTAAACATGATAACTACCTCGATTTCTCGATGGCTCTGGCAGAGTGTGAAATCAGGAGAGTCCTCATGTGGGTACTTGTTTTGGTGTGAGTGTGCTCTGCAGCCATCCAGCCTTATTCCTCCCAGGCTTCAACTTAAATGATATAGAGATGCTCTCGAATGGATATGCAAAATATTTGCACAATCCAACCCCGTGGCTCCCAAAACTGTTTTTTAATTGGTCCCGTTTTTTATCAGCTAAACCCTGCACTTACAGGCACTGCAACTGTGAGCTGCCAACCAGACCAGTATCCCTCCTGTGCTCCAGTGGCAGATGCAGTGACCTCCCCAACACGGCTAGTTAATTTTACCCTGCGTTTCAGGATACGGTGCTGCTTAATTCTAGACACTGATGTGATTATGAGAGCTAATTAAAAGGCAGCAGTCTATAAGCCACTGAGATGGATGTAGGGCGTAGGCTCTGGTGCTGATATCTGCAGAGAGGACACAGCTGCTGCCATGGTGCTGTGGGGACCTGGCTGGTGTCTTTATAGAATCATAGGATTGGAAGGGACCTCCAAAGGGCATCCGGTCCAACCCCCCTGCACGCAGCAGGGCCAGCACTCACCAGACCAGGGTGCCCAGAGCCCCAGCCAGCCTGACCTTGAATGGCTCCAGGGATGGGGCCTCCAGCCCCTCTCTGGGCAGCCTGGTCCGGGGATCCCCCAGCCTCAGATTCCAGACCTTTCTCCTCTGCCCTTTTCCAGCTTCCAACCAGGACCCCTCATTCTATTGTTCTCTGCCCTTGGGAACAGCTGTTCTCCTGAATCCTTTTCTCCAGGGACATGAGGCAACTTCTGGGATCCCCCCCTGCCCTTCCTGCAACAGACAGGGTCTAGAGTGGGCAGTCATGTGTGGGCTCCTCTCCTCAGCTCCACGCAGAGCAGCAGCAGTGTGGAGACAGTGATTAACGCTCTTCTGCAAGAGGCAAATTACAGACTTCAGCAGCACAATTAGGTCAACTCGATAGGAAATGGAAAAACAAGATCACTTCTCTGCAAATTCCTTGCTCTGTCACCACCTCATCCTGCTCCTCCATGGCCCTGGCTTGAGAATAATCACTGCCCTGTCCTGCTGGGGTCTGGAGATTCCCCTACTGAAGCTCCTTAGTAACCAAAGCTGGAGGATGGGCATGGAAGGAGCAGGGCTGGCATAGAGAGTGGCTTGTTCCTTGTTCTGGGATGGGTCTCCATCCAGCTTGTCTCCTGCTGTGGGCACAGGAAAGCCCGGTGCTGCTCGGAGCAAGGTGTGACTTGCATTTAGAACAGAAGGCAGCAGAGCCTGTGACAGCTGCTGTGGTTCGTCCCGCAGTGGGGGACCAGCTCTGTAGCCAGTGAGAGGAGCTCATTTCGCCTCTACAAAGTGCTGCTCTCAGTGAGACCCACTGCCAGCTGAACCCTCTGGCCCGGAGTATCAGGCCCTTGTTGGACCACTGGGAGCTTTAAAGATGCAAATGGAGACCTTGAAGTTTATTTTCCTGGGCTGTGGGAAGCCAGGAAAGGAGGATGGAGAGCTGTGCTGAGCCCCTCGGTGCTGCTGAGCAGATGGGTGATGCCTCTTGGCAGTCTCAGGGTGCTCCAGAGGGAGGTCTCCAGCATCCATTTGGGGTAGGATTGGGGGCAGTAGNTTCAGGTTTAGTGGTTTAGGAGATCTTGCTAGGATGCTGGGACTGGGAACAGAGGAAAGACTCCTCCTGTTCTGGTGTTTCAAGTGGAGATGTGAGAGCCCTGGTGTTCACAAGCCCTGATGGTGTCTGTGTGTGGTGGGGAGCTGCAGGAAGCACCAGCACAGCTGCTTCCCCTGCATGGGGAAGGGGTTGAGGGGTTGGAGGACAGGGCTGATGGGAGAACTGGGGGCGTTTAGTCTGGACAAGAGGAGGCGTTGCTCT
>VZRI01012695.1:351546-372717 GCA_013397515.1 Upupa epops | reverse complement strand
CAGAGTGCTCAGGGGTTGGAACCAGCTGCCTCGGGGAGGGGGGAGTCACTGTCCGTGGAGGGGTTCAAACACTGAGTAGCTGTAGCCCTGGAGAACAGGGTTTGGTGGGCAGGGTGAAGTTGGAGTGATGATTGGATTGGATGAACGTGAGAGTCTCTTCCAGCTAATGTCTATTTAACCCTTCCCTGGGACAACATGAGGCTGTTTCCTCTCTTCCTGTCACTTGAGAGAGTTAAAGGCGAGTCTCATCAGCTTCACCAGCGTCCCTCAGCCTTACCAGTGATCCCAGTCCCACTCCCACCCAGCTCCCAGAACTGTGCTGCTTCTGGCAGATGCTCCCTGCATCCCAGGTTTGTTAGTGCTGCTGCTGGGTGTCAAACAAGCTGTGCCCCTCCAATTCCCCCTGGCACAGTCTGTTGCTGGATGTGCCAGCCACGGTGTCCTGTATGGCCAAGGGCTGGGCAGCCTAGTGAAGCTGCTTCCCTGCAAACTGGACTGAAATGAGAGAGAGTGGCTGTGGCAGGAGGAACCGCTCAGCTCCGATTCACAGCCTGGAAATTGGCTGTTGGAGAGACGTTGAATAACGAATAAATTCAAGATAATTGATTGGCCCGAGGCCAGTTCACAGCCAGGGAGAGCTGAAATGAGTTGGATTGTTGGCTTCTTTTTTTTTCACTTCTTTAAGTTAGTCTCACTCAAATTTTTGAGCACTAAGAGGTTACATTTGGTTTAGAATATATTTAATTCATTAAAACCTTGATCTTTTCTGCTGAGGGTTCAGATCTGATCCCAGGCTCTGGTCCTTATCTGAATGCAAACAGCTTTTGCCAGAAATACAGAGCGGGGAAAAATTCAAAACCTTGGTGTTAGGGAAAGAGATTGGATGAAAGGAATGAGGTGTCAGGCAGTTCTCGTGCTGGGAACTACCATCCTTACTGGTGTGTGCCTGCTTTTCTGATTGCTTGTACTGGGATGCAGTTTTTAGGGGGCTTTCTCCTAGTCCCACAGTGTTTGTGTCCTGGATGCTGCAAGCAGCAGCCTGGGGGTCCCTGCAGCCAACCCCTAGTGCAGGGGACTTGCATGCTGTGACGACAGGTGCAATCCCCTGGAAAACCTCTCTGGATGCTGCAAGCAGCAGCCCGGGGATCCCTGCAGCCAACCCCTAATGCAGGGGACCTGCATGCTGTGACAACAGGTGCAATCCCCCTGGAAAATCTCTCCTGGAGCTGTGTGTTCTGCATGAGACTGATGACAAAGTGAAGTCTCTCTGCTAGAGCGGCATCGGGTCAGGGATTTCTGCTCAAGAGTGTCCTCAGGCTGTGCATCCACCCACAATGTACCTGCTCTGGGGGTGTCTGAATTGAATAGCACCGTGAGCAGGATGGTCCCCGCTGCGCTTGCAGCACATCCCTTGCAGAAATCCCCCTCCCCAAGCAGCTGTCACCCCATCTTTCTCACAGAGCCCTTCTTATCTGCTGCAGATAACAAAGGGAAGGCACAGCACTTTAAAACCCAATAAAACCCACACACCATCATCAGCTTTTGTACTGGTTGCTATGGGAACCCTATATATGCACCGGAAATGCTGGAGTATGCAAATGAGCTGCTTAATTAGTTCTCCTCAGTCTTTCATGCTCCTGGTGCAGCAATTTGATCATTAGACGAACATGCCACTTCATTAGCAGCAGCTTAACCAAACACAAGCCAGGGTGACCTTTGGGGAGGAGGACAGAGTGTCCTGGGAGATGGAGACTAGTGGTTGCGTAGAGCTGAGAGTCTTCCCCATCAGGTTTTGAGCTGCCAGGAGCTGCTCGTTTGGTTTCTGATGCCTTTGGAGAGGAGCAGCAGGCAAGGGTAGGTCTGTGTCTCCAGTCTGTCCCAGCCTTGCTGGAGCAAGGCGATCCCAATGCCTGGATCTAGTTAGCTTGAGCAGAAGGACCCAGCTCTTCCCCTTGCTGTGGGATAATGTTGGAGTGGAGGACTGGCTGGCAAACCCAAGCCCTGAGCCCCTCTGAGCTGTGGGGCAGGTTGCAGGGTCACCCCTGGCTCTGGCGGCCTCGGGGATCCGCGTTGGGCTTGTTGCCTGCAGCCTGCTGCGCTGGTTTTGTGGGGTCGGTTGGGTGTCTGTGTGAGCTCGTGCTGCAAATGCTATGAGTTTTTCACCAAACAAGCTTCATTAATCGTCTAATAACCGGATTAATTAAGGACACTGAAAGTAAACAGCAAGAATGTAATTTGCCTCTGATTGCCATGTAATTGCGGGAGTAGGGTCCTATTTGCATATTGCAGGAAGGGCTGTCGACAGAGCCACAGGGACCCAGAATAACAACGTAGGGAGGACAAACGTACCCTTGGGGTGTCCAGACCCCTCCAGCCAAGCTCTTTGCTGGTTTTGGTGCTGCCGCGTGTAGTTCTGATGGGTGTTTTTTTATCTTTCCTTTGTGGTTCTCTGACTGCTTCCCAGTTAGCCAACTGGCTGGCTGTTTGTGGAGCTGGCTGGGCTATTTGCTTAGGCAAATTGCTGATGCTCCAAATAGACCAGCAGAGCAGCTTGGGGACTTCTGTGTCCTTCACAACAGCAGGAACAGCCAAGAAGTTTTTCTGCTGAGCATTTGGACCTTTCATCTCCCAGATTCCTAATGACAGGACAAGGGGAAATGGCCTCAAGCTACAGCAGGGGAGGGTTAGATTGGATCTTGGGAAGAAGCTCTTTGCTGAGAGAGTGGTTGGGCATTGGACCAGGCTGCCCATGAAGGTGGCAGAGTCACCATGCCTGGAGGAGTTTAAAAACCGAGTAGCTAGAGCACTTGAGGCCATGGTCTGGGGGTTGGGGAGATGTTGGGATGAGGGCTGGACTTGATGATCCTGGAGGTCCTTTCCAGCCTCAAGGATTCTATGATTTGACCCTGCTTATTCCCGAACTTGGGGTTTTGGTGGTGCTTGGAAGAACTTAAAAGTCATAAAGAGTCATCAGTGACCTCAGAGGAGGTGGAGACCAAGAGGTGAGTTGAGGACATGCAGAGAGGAATCCAGATGATGTGTGGATTAAAGGCAGAGCCAGGGTCTGTGCACTACAGACTGAGTCGTGAACCATTGCGTGCTCAAACCCTCCACCCCTCCACAGCTGATCTTTTCTTCCTGCTTTCCCTGCAAGCACGGACATCTGGATGGTGACTAATCTTCCAACACTGTGTCCCGTTAGCCCTGGGTGAGCTTTCTTCTTGTGTTTGACCTTGTCAGCAACAGATCTGGGCTGCTTGAGGAACAGCAGCATGCGATCCTCTGCAGAGATGACTGTGTGCTCCCTCCATCAACACGTGTGTCCAAAGGGAACAATTCATAGAACAGAGAATCACAGGGTTGGAAGGGACCTCCAAAGAACATCCAGAACAACCCCCCTGCTCCAAGCAGGGCCAGCACCCACCAGACTAGGTTGCCCAGAGCCCCAGCCAGCCTGACCTTGAATGGCTCCAGGGATGGGGCCTCCACCCCCTCTCTGAGCAGCCTGGTCCAGGGATCCCCCAGCCTCAGACTCCAGATCTCTTTTGTGATGCCTGTTTCCAGCTTGGAGTTCCCCAGAGCCATATTTTTGCCCCTCTCCATGACTGATGTGGCAGGAGGAACAGGACCTTGCAGGAGCAGCCCAGAACCGGCAGGGTTTCCTAGTCTATGTGCATCGACTTTCTTTCTCGTGGTGGTGATAAGATCTGTGTGCTCCAGCTATTTCAGCCCTTTCTTCACGTGTGGATGGATTTGAATTAAATCAGTGTGTGGCGTTGGCTTGAGACAGGACCTGCTGCTCATTTGTGAGTCTCCACACTCGGGCAGGATCAGAAGCGGCGAGTACGACCCGTTGAGCAATTGTTTGAGCAGAGGGCTTGCTGGCACAATGGATGGTGGCCAGTTAGCCAGCAGAACACTGGCAACAACTATCTGTGAAGGAAAAAGGGGACTTGGGAGCCTCCTGCCTGTCTGTGGGCATCATTCCCATCAACCGGTTCTTTCCTTGTGGTGTCTGAAGGCTTTGGGCCAGTTTCCCATGGCTTTAAGTACCATACCTGTCCCCAGCAGCTGCCAAGCTCCATTTATCAGAGACAGCCTTTTGTTTTCCTCTTCTGGAGACTTGAAACGTTTAGAAAGAAGTCAAGTTCTCCCTTGAAATCCAGCAGGGAGAGGGGTGGAAGGAAGGCAGCCTTCTGTTTATTTTGCGCTGCCTTTCTGTGAGCTGCTATAAACAACCTGTCATCAGATCTGCAGCGAAGCAGTTGAGGAGGCTCCCCAGGTATCGGCGTTGGTTCTGTGCCACGCAAGGTCTTGTTAGAGGTGGTGTTTGTTGCCGCTCGGCCGTGGTCTCCCCTTGAGCTTGAAGAGCAAGACAGGGAAATAGCAACCGTGGTGATTAGGGCTTTATTTCCAACTTCTCAAGTCGCTCCTTCCTGCCGTGAGCAGCGTCCTGGAGGCTGCACCCCTCTAATGCTCCTAAGTGATTTTTTTTCAGAGACAAACAAGAGAAGCAATCAGCCCCTCCTGAATCTCAGGGGGATGTGGGTGGTGATGCCTGCTGTGCCTTTGAGACCTCTACTGCTAATGTGAGGGCTGCGCTGCTGCTGCTGCCTGCTCTCAGCTTTGTGTGACTGTGTGACCCTAGGGCAGCCTGGGCTTCCTTCTGGTGCTGCGCTCTTGCTGCCTCTGCCTGGGGTAAACCAGCTCCCCTCAGGTTTGAGAGTGGCCATGCTGCTTGTTGGCTTCTGGTGATCCAGTCTTGNCCCAGGGACAGGAAGAGGCACCATCCCTGGAGGGGTTCAACAGCTGGGCAGCCAAGGTGTTTGAGGAGCTGGGGTAGTGGTTGGGGGTTGTAGGGTGGAGGGGTAGACTTGAAGATCTTGAAGGTCTTTTCCAACCTTGATTACTCCATGTCAATCATTAAGGATTAATGTTGTTCTTGCAGATGTTCCTCCTCCCCCACCACTGTCTCCCCTCTCCTTGTGCATTGTTCTTAGTGATAACAGTTCAGTGGTGAACGTGGTAGAGCTGGGTTATTGGTTGGACTTGATGATCTCTTTTCTAGCCCTGACAGTTCTGTGATGGGAGTAGATGTGAAAGATCTGCATTAACTTGGCTCTAAATAAAAGCTGGTGAACCCCAAAGGGTGGCTGGGGATGCCTGTTGCCCTGACCTGGCTGGAGTGCTCTTTGGCATAGAGGATACCGAGCGTCAGATTCCATCACTGTGTCACCTCAGCATGAGCCCCTGAGTCTTCCCCAGATCTGACTCTGTCCATGTGGATTCTATATTCTGGAGCTGCTTTCACAGAATCCTTAGGGATGGGAAGGGACCTCAAAAGATCATCCAGTCCAGTCCCCCTGCCACAGCAGGATCACCCAGACCCAGTGGCACAGGAACACAGCCAGGCGGGGCTGGAACTTCTGCAGAGAAGGAGACTCCACACCCCCCCTGGGCAGCCCCTTCCAGTGCTCTGGGACCCTCCCTGGGAAGAAGGTCCTGCTGATAGTGATATTTTCAATCCTGTGTGAATGGGGAAGCTGCCTCTGCTCTGATTGTCACTGCTGCTGCTTTGCTATCAATTTTCAGATGCTGTGGGGTTGTAGGTTGTTGGTTTTTGAGGTTTTTTTGGGGGGGAGAAATCATTGCAAACCCTGCTTTGCAGTTTTCCTCCTCGCTGTAATTAGAGGTAGCAGCGATCAAAATGCATTGCGTTGCACTGCGAGCATCTCCAGGCAGATGTTTCATCACCGGAGGAGAGATGACTTCATCCTTCACATGGTGGGGCTGGGGGGATTAAAAGAGTCAAAAAGGCGAAGGAGAAGGTTGGATTTCCTGTAGTGTGGTTTTTATCTCGCCAAGCTTCAGGGGACAGACATCTGAGAGGAAAAACCAGGGCCGGGAGAGAAAGAGAGGGAAGGAGGACAGATTGTTCTTCACCCGCTGGCTGTCAGACCTTGGAAATCGCCCCTCTTGGCACCTACTGCTGTGAAACCCTGCTGGGGGGCACTGGCCCTGGAGGGGTTCAGCAATCAGGCAGCCAGGATGTTTGAGGAGATGGGGTAGTGGCTGGGGATTGGAGGGCACATGGAGGACTGGATGATCTCTAGGGTCTTTCTTGGTCTCGGTGATTCCATGGAGGATGGGGGCCACCTTGTTGCATCTCTGCAGCCTCCCTGGGGCTCAAGGCAGGGTGTTAGCTCTGTGTTTTGACTTTCTGGGGTGCAAAGAGCCCCTCTTATGTGTGAGTGCTAAGAGGGGCTGGTTGGCCAGCAGGACTAGGGATGTCATTGTCCCCCTGAACTGGGCACTGAGAGGCCTCCCATCCAGTCCTGGGGGCAGTGCTGGGCCCCTCACTGCAAGAAAGATGGAGGGGCTGGAGCAGGTGCAGAGGAGCAATGAGGCTGGGGAAGGGACTGGAGGGAAAGGTTGATGAGGAGAGGCTGAGGGAGCTGGAGGGGTTCAGCCTGGTGGAGTGAGCCTCTTCCCAACTCCCTGAGGTGAGGTTGCAGTCAGGTGGGGGGTCGGGCTCTTCCAGGCACCCAGTGCCAGGATGAGAGGGCAAGACCTGAAGCTGCCAGGGGAGGGTTAGGTTGGCTGTCAGGAAGCCCTTCCTCCTGGAAAGGGTGCTCAGAGCCTGGACTGGACTGCCCAGGGCAGGGGGGGAGTCCCCGTGTCTGGAGGTGTTGAAGGACACCCTGGCTGTGGCCCTGAGTGTCCTGGGGTGGCCGCTGGGGTGCTGTTAGGTGCTGGGCTGGGCTGGAGGAGCTCAGAGGGCTTTGGCAGCCTCAGTCACTCTCTGATTCTGGGGGGGGGACAGCTGTAAGGGTGGCCTGAAGTCTGCTCTGTGGGACTGTGGCGTGTGATGCTCTGTGCTGATCAGAACTGATTCATTCCCCAATGATGCCCAGGAGAGAAAGATGTGGAAAGGCCTCTGCATGTCCCTTTGTTGAGGGATCCCAGTACCAACTCCCACCAGCTTGGGTCTGGCTGGGGACAGGGTGAACACACAGAGCAGGAGAACCCATCCCTGGAGCTGGGGACACCCAGCAGCAGCTCCTGAGGCAGCGGCTCAATAAGAAACCCATCAGAAGTAAAAATGACAGCAATTCTGCAGTCGATAGAACGCGGCTGCAGGTTAAATAAATAATGTTTGAATGATAATAATTGCAAAATGATACCATTTTGCTCGCCACAAACATGTGGTTAAGCTCTCATTAGCTGAGACACGAGAGCTTAGCTCAGAGGGCCAGGCTCTTGGAAGGCCGATGGCTTTGGATTGTACTGCTAGAGGAATTCCTGGGCCGCTTCTGCAGGCGGTTAAGGATGCTGAGGGTTTGCTCCTAGGGCTGGGAGGCCCATAGGCACCTCAGAGGGAGGCTGTATTTTAATTTATGTAGTTGAATTTTGCTCTTGTAAAGATTTTCTTATCTGAAACATTTTATTTTTTCCCCTCTCTTCTCTCTCCTCCTTTTTCCCCCCTCTCTTCTCTCTCCTCCTTTTTCCCCCCTCTTTTTCTTCTTCTTTTTTTTTCNCCTCCTTTTTCCCCCTCTCTTCTCTCTCCTCCTTTTTCCCCCTCTCTTCTCTCTCCTCCTTTTTCCCCCTCTCTTCTCTCTCCTCCTTTTTCCCCCTCTCTTCTCTCTCCTCCTTTTTCCCCCTCTCTTCTCTCTCCTCCTTTTTCCCCCTCTCTTCTCTCTCCTCCTTTTTCCCCCTCTCTTCTCTCTCCTCCTTTTTCCCCCTCTCTTCTCTCTCCTCCTTTTTCCCCCTCTCTTCTCTCTCCTCCTTTTTCCCCCTCTCTTCTCTCTCCTCCTTTTTCCCCCTCTCTTCTCTCTTTCATTTTGTATTTTCATTGTTTTTAAATGTTTTTGCATTCTATAAGAAGTTTCATTGTATTTATTATTTGACTACTTATTTTTTATTTATTTTTTCTAATTTATATTTAATTGTCAGTTTGTTTTTATTTGAATGTTGCCTTTTTAGGATCTCAAGGCTTGGAAAAATTGCAGTTAATGAGCGATATTATAGTTCTTAAGGGCCTCATGAGGGAGGGGAGCATCTGCCTGCTGAGGAAAGGCTGAGGGAGCTGGGGCTCTTGTTAAAAAGGAGCCTGAAGGGGGACCTCATGACTGTTGATCAATATGGAAAGGGCAGGGGTCAGGAGGAAGGAGCCAGGCTCTGCTCAGGGGCACCCAATGCTAGGACAAGGGGCACTGGGTGTCAGCTGGAACAGAGGAGGTTCCACACCAAGAGGAGAAGAAACTTCTTCGCAGTGAGGGTGCCAGAGCCCTGAGAGGGGCTGCCCAGGGGGGTTGTGGAGTCTCCTTCTCTGGAGACGTTTCAGACCCACCTGGGCTGTTCCTGTGCCACTGGATCTAGGGGCTCCTGCTGTGGCAGGGGGATTGGACTGGATGATCTTTCAAGGTCCCTTTCAATCTCCAACACTCTGATTCTGCGATCCTTGCTCTGTAGGAAAACCCTAGATACTCTTTCACACACACACACACACCCCTGGGTCTATGGGCAAATCCAGCCACATCTAGTGTAGTTTGTCTGAACTTCAAGCTTTAGCCAGAACCTGCTCTGTTTGGTCCACAACCTTTCTCCTCCATCACCTCTTGGTGCCAATGAAGCCATCCTGGAGACAACAATATCTCTGTCCCTCAGGGATGGCACTCAGCCCCTAACTGGGGAAACTGGTGTGCTCAGCACCTCAGCAGACAGCGCTGATTTCAGCCTCGGCTCTAGTATTGATCCTCACTTAACGTAGTAATGAGAATCTGCTCCCTAATCAGCCAGGGAAAAGTCTTATTTGCTGGCTGCTGGAAGGAAATGAGCTGTGAATCCTGCTGGACGTGGGCTGGTGCAGAGATGGGTGCTGCTGCCATGGCTTTGTTGCAGTCCCCTTGGTGTGGCCTCTCCTTGGAGGGACCGTGCCCACCTCAGGATGTAATTTAGTGGGCATGGTGGTGTTGGGCTGGTGGCTGCACGTGATGATCTTGAGAGTCTTTTCCAGCTTTAACAACTCTATGATGGGAGCTTGTGGTGATCACTTGGATTGTGTGTCCTTATCTTGGCTTCTCTTGTGCCTCCGGATCATAGGATCATTAGGGATTGTTAGGGACCTCAAAAGATCATCCAGTCCAAACCCCCTGCCATAGCAGGTTCATCCAGACCAAGTGGCACAGGAACACAGCCAGGCAGGGCTGGAATGACTCCAAAGAAGGAGACTCTACAACCCCCCTGGGCAGCCCCTTCCAGGGCTCCGGGACCGTCCCTGGGAAGAAGGTCCTGCTGAGATTGTGAGGGAACCTCCTCTGTTCCAGCTGGCACCCAGTGCCCCTTGTCCTATCCCNCTGGAATCATCTAGGTTGGAAAAGACCTTTAGGGTCTTCCAGTCCAACCACCCACTCTACAACCACTACCCCAGCTCCTCAAACACCCTGGCTGCCTGGTTGTTGAAGCCCTCCAGGGACGGTGCCTCCACTCCCTCTCTGGGCAGCCTGTGCCAAGGCCTCCCCACTCTTCCTGGGTAGAGCTTTTTCCTAAAAGCCAGTCTGATCCCCCAACCCCGTGTTACAGGGAAGCATCGATCTTGCTCATCCTGAGGCCCAGCTTGGGTGTCTGTGATGAACCCCATTGTTCAGTTGCCATCTTTGACTCCCCGGGGTGGGTGATCACATCTCTGCCATGCGACAGGGTTGGGAAGTTGAGTCAGCAACTCAATGCCCACCCTTGCATCTCCTCTTCCTCCCCCAGCGAAGGCAGGGAAACCCCCTCTTATGTCCCTTCCATCCCTAACTTGGACCTCTGAGAAGCCGTGTGAGCATCTCCTCCTCCCCTGGGTGGCTCTGGCTGGGCTGGGGGGTCTCACCGGACCGTCTGGCTGACAGCAAATTGTTTTTTGATGGCTGGCTCGGTAGAACTGAACTCAATTTGCCTTTCAAAAGCAGCTAATAGTCGCATTAAAAAATCCATTTTCACTTGTGATTGAATTTGACGGCGGCTCAATCAATAAGCGAATGGAGTGTTTCACACGCTGCACCGAGCGGGTGTTACCACGGTAACGGGGTAAGCGAGCGCGGCCGGGTGAATCCCCCCTTCAATGGGTGTCACCCGTCCCTGTCACCCAGTACTGTCACCCTGTGAGGGGCTACCCCCAGACAGGCGCCGTGGTGGGGTGGGAGGTCAATCTTGCTCCTCGCAGCAGTGATGCTGGATGGAACGTCCTTCTGTTTCGCTGCTGTGGCGGGGGGTGAGGGCTTGGTTGGCAGCTGGATGTGGCAGCCCTAGTGGGGTGAGGCTGTGGTGCCATAGCTGGACACTGAGAGGGGAGGTAGCCGTTCTGTGGTGGCACTGGAGGATGGTGGCCTGGGGCTCCCCACGGGGTGGGGGCTTCCCCATTCCTTCCCAAACTGCCCATCTCTGCAGAGGAAGGTGGGAGGACCTCAGCTGGAGCAGCTCTGGGATGAGGACTGCAGGGCTGGGATTGGAGCTGGCAATGAGCTTTCCTGAGGGGATGGGTTTTTCTCTGTGTGTGTGTGTGTGTGTGTGTGTGGAGGGGGGGGGAGATAATGAAGTGAGGAAAAGGATTTATATTTCTGTATCTCTATGTTTTAATAGGGTTCATTGCTGCTTGATGAAAAGCCAACGTGGCACTTAGCTCTGCCACGATCCCAGTGTTCCCTTTCAGCCATTGTCGGCCTCCCTCCTATTGTAGCAGCAAAATGAAAATGAAATGGTGTTCAGCCAGGGGTTTTTGCAATTGTGATGCCATTAATTTATTTATTTATTAATTTCTTTCTTCCCCCCACCCCCAAAGCAATGGATTTTAATTAGGAAGGGCTCCCTCTGTGTGCTCCAGCTTCTTGCAGAGAAACCAACCCTTCAGCACTGATGCTGCAGCAGTTTCACTGCAGGAAGCAGGGGAGCCCACCCGGAGCCCGCTCACCTTAATGTCTTCACAGCTTCCCTTCAAGCCAAGGAGGGGGTCTGTGGGGTGAAAATAAGCTGCCTTCCACACCAACACACTGGTGTTTTATCTGCGGGGAGTTCGCCTGCAGCGCCAGGATGCCGTTGGATGCCTTGCGTTGCATCTCTGAACCACGTTGAGCTCATAGATTGATCTGTGCTAGAGGAAGGGGGAAAAACCATCTGTAGTGAGTTGGAGCTGAAAGAAGAGGAAAGCCAGACACCCTGGGCTTAATTCGAACTGGCAACTGGAGTTCAGCCCTGCTGAGGACTGCACGGGGTTGAACTTTTGCTGCCCACCTGAGTTAAATCCCAGTCTTTCCCCTCTGCTGCTGCACCAGAGCCAAGTGGTTTCTCAGGGCTGCCCTGGGCTCTTGGCTCTTGCTCACCTTTCTCCTCTTTGGGGTTTGCACCCTCTCCCAAGGGGATGAGCTGGCGGTTGGGACGTGAGGTGATGCTGTGCCAGCTCAGCATCTTCTCTCTGCTCAACATGTGCCAGTCTGGCTGGGGAAGGTAGGAGACTCCAAGCTTCCAGCCATTTGCCAAAGACTCCTCGCAGGGAGAAGAAGTCATTTCCATTAATTTCACAGGCTGTTTCCACCCCGGCTGGGTTTACTGCTGCTGCTGGCTGAGGATGAGTCTCTCTTCCCACATTTGTAAGAAGAAACAAAACCTCCAACAAGGATGCTCGAGCAATCTGCAGAGTTCTGGAGACAGCCTGGAGGGTGAGGGCTTTGTTTCCTGACAGGTGCAGGGCTCCCCTAAACTGTAATTTCTTTGTCGCTGGGAGTTGACATCTCTGTGCTTTACCTACTGGAAGGAAGTGGCAACAGAGCTGGTTTCAGTGTGTGGAGAGGAACTGCAGTCTCTTCCGCCTGAAAGAGCGCAGCTTCACTGCACCGAGGAGCCGCGCTGGATGCGACAGCCACAGCTCTGCTCCCTGCATCTTGACCTGTAGGCGATGGAGGGACCTGGTCCTGCTTTGACTCCTCGGTTCAGTGACCCAGCTTTGCCCCCCACTATTCTCTGACCCCAGGGCAGAGAGTCTCCCCATGCACCTGCATCTCCCCAAAACCACAGAATCATGGTAGAATCAGAGACTGTCAGGGGCTGGGAGGGATCTCTAAGGATCATCTAGTCCACCCCCCCTTCCAAACCGGGTGATAGTACATCAGGGAGATCTGAAGCAGTTGAAGGGTTAAGCCTGGCTGCTCATCTAGCTCTGCTTTGGTCAGTGGGGACGCTGGTTCCTCTCCTGGGGTGTGAAGGGGAGCATCTGTGGATCTCGGGGCATTGATGGGCTGCCTGACCTTTCTGCTGGTAATCGTAAATCTTCCAGGGGCGCTGCATTGTCCCTGTGAAAAGCTAAGCTGAATGGACCAGTGGCTGCACCAGCAAGATGTGTGGGGGCTCCCGCACCGCTGCCTCCTGCACAGACCTGGCGGGGAGATAAAGCAGCCACCTGACCCAGAGGAAACCGTGTCTGTGTCTCTAGGAGCTCTTTTTGCTTTCAAAGCCCTGCTAGAGAGCTCCCAGGGAGATGGTTTCTCAGGGCTCCTTTTTCCCAGATACAAAGCTGCTGAGGTGTAATAAGCTGAGGGGAAGGCGATAAGCGACTCGGTCAGCTCCGCGTGCTGCAGCGGCACGTGTGCTGTCATTAGCCCTCGGAAGCTTTATCTCCTCTAAAAGTCACTTGGGAATGAATTGCTGCTGCTACAGCTCTTGTGGGGAGGTGGCTGTTGCATCTTTGCTCCTCCAGGCTTGGGAGTTTGAACCTCCATCACAGCCAGAGCCCCTCTGCACGGCCAGGGACACCCTCCAGTGCTATAGGCTGTACCTAGGGCTGGGGATAGCGGTTATCCCAGAGACAGAGAAGCAGGAGGAACGACCCCTTCGAGGCAACAGGGCAGTGAGATGAAATGATGTGCTTGAGCTGTGCAGAAGAGATCGCAACGCTTGGGTGCTGCGCTGGAGGCGGTGATGGCAGCTTTGCGCTGAGGTTTAGGGTTTGTGATGAGGTTTAACAAGCACTGGCTGGAACTGCTCACAGGGAGAAAGCAGCAGCACGGAGTGTGGAGTCCGGAGCTAAATCTAGTCAGACTGGGCTGTGTCATGTTTTGGGCCAGGCCAGCCTAAGCTGGAGGTTGTTAGAGCTGAGAACTGAGCTCAGGTCTATTGAATCCCCTTAAGGGAACTCTGCTCCTGGGTGTTAATGTTGTTAGCACTGCTGTTGAGCTCTGCACAGGATGGGCTTGTGTGACACGGGTTGAGTCTTCCCCTGATGCCAGCTGCCATGCCAACATCAAAGCCAGGGAGGACCAGGGACTTATTTCCCACTAGAGGGTCTCTGGGATCTGTGAGTGGGAGTCCTGATGTTGTTTGAAACAGGAGGAGAGCACCTGTTGCCCACCTGTGTGGCCAATGCCATGACCTATTGATCTGTGCTCGTTTACTCAGCTCAAAGTGGGCTTTGGGAGTTGATGTGAGCAATGATTTCCTGTCTTACATGGCTTTGCAAGTGTAGGATCATAGGATGTGCTGGGTTGGAAGAGCCCTCCCAAGGGCATCCAGTCCAACCCCCTTACACCAAGCAGGGCCAGCACTTACCAGACCAGAGTGGCCAGAGCCTCAGCCAGTTTGAGCTTGAATGGCTCCAGGGATGGGGCCTCCACCCCCTCCCTGGGCTACCTGGTCCAGGGATCCCCCAGCCTCAAATTCCAGACCTTTCTCCTCCTGTCCAGCCTCACTCTGCCCTTTTCCAGCTTCAAACTGGGACCTCTCGTCCTGTCATTCCCTGCCCTTGGGAACAGCCTTCCCCAGCCTTCTGAGAGCCCCCTTTCAGGCACTGGAAGTTCGCTTAAGGTCCCCCCCAGAGCCTTCTCCTCTCCAGGCTGAATGCCCCCAGCTCTCTCAGCCTGTCCCCAGAGCAGAGGGGCTCCAGCCCTCTGAGCGTTCTCTCCAGATCTTCCCCTTTACAATTGAATGGAGAAAAGAGAAGCCGTGACCCTAGCGATACTGCAGAAAGGAATTAAAGATGTTAACATAGAAGGAGTGGAAGAAGGTCAGGACTGAGCTGGTGCCGTGATTAGTTGCTGTGTTTGCAGCAGAGAAATTCTCCTTGCAGACGGCTCTCTGGTGTGGGGAAGCCTGGAGAGAGTCTGAACCAAACTGCCAGTGAAACTGGAGGACGTCAACCCTGGAAGGTATTTTACTTCTGTCGTCCTCACTGCTGCCCTTTGCTTCGGGGTTATCTGTGTGCAGAAGGGCTTCTTGTCTGCTAATAGGGCTTCTGAGAGAAACGAGGCGCTCGGGATTGCATTCTGTCATCCATCCTACCCTTTCTACCCCAGTAATCTTCTACCACATTAGCCAATTTGAACCACATTTGGGAAGAGAATCGAGGTCTTGGAGACGGGCTGTTTTGTAGCTTAGCTCAGTCTTTCTCTTGACAGTAGAAAAAGAGGGGTCCGTCACTGGGGTCGCTGGGACAGGAGCACTTTGCCTGGTCTGGAGGTGCTGTGCAGTCGCTAGGAAGGAGCACTAGTTGCCTGCTGCCGTCTGTGGTTGTATCTCAAAGGAGTTGATAATGCAGGGTATAAGGAAGAAGATGATCTTAAAATAAAGGGTATTTTCCCCCTGCATTGTCCTTTCGACTGAGAGAGTCCTTAACTCCATCATCACTGCCGTAATTTTTCCAGCTGAAAACTGCTGACAACTCCTGACTAAGCTGCCCTTGTTTGGGGGAATGGATGCCTCTCTCCACAGACCCTTCCCCTGGAGCTGCAGCCCATCCTTTTGCCAGCAGTGCCCTCACGAAACCCCAAAGAAGAGCTTATTTCAGCAATTCCTCTAGCTCACCCCTGCTGAGGAGGAAGAGCTGCGCCGAAGGGGGTCTTGTTCTTCCCTGGAGCTCCATCAGTCTTGCAGCAGATGGGCTGGAGATGATGCCTGGATCCCAGGGAGCTCACAGGAAGGCTGTACTCCTTCCCTGTATCCCCAGCTTGCAGGGAGATGCTGGGCTGTGGCAGAGATGTTGAACCTGGTGCCTCAAGTCTTTGGTCTTGCACAAAGCCTGGCTGCACAGCACTGCAGAGCTCTGCTGGGGCTGCCAGAAGGGACTGGGAAGAGAGACCTTGAAAGAAGTGGACAGGTCTGGAGGACAGGGCTGATGGGAGAACTGGGGGAGTTTAGTCTGGAGAAGAGGAGGCTGAGGGGAGCCCTCATTGCTCTTTACCTTTCCTTCTCTGAAGGAAGGGTGTAGAGAAGGTGGGTTTGTTCTCTTCTCCCCATTCCCTGGCCACAGGACAAGAGGAAATGGCTTCAAGTGGTGCCAAGGGAGGGTTAGGTTGGCCATCAAGAGAAATCTCTTCCTTAACAGAGTGCTCAGGGGTTGGAACTGGCTGCTCAGGGATGGGGGGTCACAGTCCTTGAGGGGGTTCAAACACCGAGTAGCTATGAGGCTGGAGGATGTGGTTTGGTAGGCAGGGTGGGGTTGGGGTGATGGCTGGACTGGATGAGTGGGGAGGTCTCTTCAGACTTTCATGGTTCTATGAAAAGTTTGGTGCCTGCTGAGCTCTTCCCTTCTGCCTCCCGCATGAGCACAAGGAAAGGAGCTGAGCTCTGCTGCCTTTTCGAGGGATGGAGGCAGGTTGGTGTGGAAAGGCTGAGGCACTCAGCTTCAGTTGTGCTGCTAAGGGCCAGTGAAGCCAGCCTCCACCAGGAGCCTTTGCGTTAGGACAAGTGCATGAGCATTAGCACTAATACAGACACTAAAGCCTGTCTGGAGGAGGAGCAAGGAGCAGCAGCTTCCAAATGGAAGTGCTGGCATGTCCCTGGGAGCATCACAGCGGGCTGTGCCACTGCTTCAAGATGATGTTCTGTATTGTAGCCCTGCCTGTTGGATCTGAGCCGTTCCCCGAGCATCGTTACGCCGTGTCGGTACTGTGTTGGAGCTCTCCCCAGGGGGAGAAGCGTGTGGTGAATGTCTTGCTTTGCTGGGGCGTTGCTGCCTGTTGTTGGACGCACAGAACCGCGGGCTGTGCCAGGGATCTGCCTTTGTGTGAGGATCAGGAGACGTGAACCCACCTCTTCTCTGAGCTTCAGAAAAATGCTCCTGCCTTGCCTTCGCCTGGCTTTTTATCGCCTTCTCTTTGTGTGTCTGTACTGGTGGGAAGGGCCTGCTGGTATCGACTCCCCTTGGTTAAGCACCAGGCAGAGATCTGGTTCATTTTCCCATGCCTAGTCCTAATTACAGCACGGGCACTGTTTGTTTTCTCCATGAGGCTTCAGCTCTGAAGCAATTTTCATCTGTGCTTTTGTTTTCATCACCCTGCAATGTGAGAGATCTGAGCAGCTGTCTCGGGTGCTTTGCTCCAAGTGGAGAACAAGTCCCAGTGAGAAGGGCAACTGGAAAGAGAGGTTAATTAACCCGGCCTTGTAAACAGGGTGAGAAATCTCTCTTTCAAACTGCTTGTTGCTTATTTAGCTTGTAAAAAGCCGCCTGATCTCAGCCTTAATCCAATCCACCTTCCCACAAAGCTAATTGGCAGTAATTTGCTTGTGCATCTCTAGTGTCCTTCCCATCCTGGCTGGCTTTGCCAGCGTTGGGCCAGGGTGGTGGGGAAAGGCTCATTTCTTTCCTTTAGCTACTGAACAGGCAGTGAAAGTCTGTTGATCAAGGCCATTTATCTTGATAATCCCAGGAAGATACTTGTCTAAAACTGGGGAGAGGAACAGGGAGCAGAGGTGGTCGTGGAGAGTGTCTCTGCTCTGCTCCCAACGTATTTACAGTGTGATCTAATTAAATGAAGGCTGGGTAGTTCAGATCCATTGATTTTCATCAGTGGCAACCTTGCTATGTTATCAGAAGTGAGTAATCCCTCCTCTGTAAAACAGACATTGATAGATCAATAGGAGAGAACATGCTGTACCTCCTGGCAGCTCCATCAACCTTGCAGGGAGAGCTGTCAAGGGCACCAGCATTCCTGTTCCCCTTCTTCCAAAGTTCCATCGCTCCCATCCCTGCAGTCACTGCAGCCGGTCTTCTCCTTTGTTGGTACAAGCTGCTGCCTGAGATTCCTCATCTCTCCAGAAGAGGTTTTGGCATTTCCTTTCTCTACCCCATGGGACAATGCGTAATTAGTCCCCCTCTTGGTGTGTCTCAGTTAATTACTGTGTCAGAGCTGGTGTCTCTCTCTGTGGACTCAGGAGAGCATCCTTGCAATCAGACTCGGAGCGGTGTTAGTCGGCAGGCGCGTAGCTTTTTGGAGAAGACCCACTGATTAAAGGGGGAGGGGGAAGCTGACTGCAATGGGTTGGGACTGTTGTGGACCTGTCGCTGTTGTGTGAGACACTGGGTGAACCTGGACCCAGTGACAAAACTGGGGGCAGTAGCACAGATTCTTTGGGTTGAGGGCATTCTGGCTTCCTCCTGGGAAAAGACACTCCGGATGGGAGACTCCAGGTTTGTAGGACAGGGAATTGATATGGAGAGTCACTTGGGGGGGTTAGTAAACAAAGAGTGGGGGTTTTTCTGTAAGAAAGAGAGTTAGCAGAAGTTCTCCTGCCACTGAGCGCTGGATCCACACCGCGGCTGCAGCCACGTGCGGTCACCCATCACACTTAGCCAACACTCGCGCAAGAGAAAGGCAAGGCGGTGAGGTGAGAAGAATTAAAAACCATCGAGGCTGTTCCCACCCTCTCTGAGCTCCGCTGTTGAGACTTCTGATAACATATTTGTTTGTGAAGATTTCACGCAATGCTGCTCCTGGCCGGGGAGTGAGAAGATGCTGCGCTCGCTGCAAATTGTCTTGATAGAAAATAGTGGTGCTTTGGCCATTAGCTGCCTGAACAACCACTTTGTTCTGCTCTCTAATCGCTCTGCCTATACATAATTTGGTGCCTAACACAGCACTACAAATACAGTGATTATTCTTAACAGTCATATACAGTACATATAATTTGAGGGTGAATGTGGGAGCTGTCAGAAGGAAATGTCTAGCTTGTGAATAGCTGAAGGTCACGGCACCGCGACGCTGCCTCTTCCTCACGCGTGCAGTTAGCTCTGTGCGAGTAAATGCTCTGTGCCAGTGGGTTTTTGAACAGTGGGGGACGGACAGGTAGGAAAAGAGAGAGAAGTATTTGTGGTTGGAGCCTGTGGGATGCGGGTGCTTCCATCAGTGGTGATTTTGGAGAAGCCTAGTTTTGTCCCAGGAGGGATGAACTTGATCAGATCCCATGCGGGTGACACTGGGGATAGCTCTGCTCTCTGGCGTGGTGGGTAATGGGGGTGTTTCCCTGGCTGAGTGTCACCCCCAGTGCCTCTACAGCAGGAGAGCATCAAGAGTTAGGCTGGACTTGATGAACTTAGAGGTCTTTTCCAGCCTCAATAATTCTCTGTGAGTTTGGGGAGCTAAAGCTTCTCCTTTGCTGTGGATATAGAGGAGCAGCTGTCTGAGGCAAACCTGGAATGAAAACATGACCGAGAACCAGTTCTACCTCACCTTGAGCTTATTGCAGACTGCACGTGTCTGGTCTCTTGTGCAATGATGCGACTTGCTGCTGCTATCTCACCATCTAGAGGAGTTTTCTACATAATCCATCCTCCGCTCTTGGAGCAGATTAGTAAAGTGCTGCAGTCCAGGGGGTAGAGCCCTAGGAAGCATCAAAAACCCTACAACAAATAGCTCGTGAGTGATTCTTCTCTCGCTCATCTTATCTTCCTGAATTAGACACAGGGAGACAATCAAAGTCGATGCCACGCTTATTGTAAAATCTTTACAGCGTGTCCCTGCAGAAGTTACAGGAGGAGCGTCGGGCTGATCCCTGGCTCAGTGAGATGGTGGGGATTTTTTCATTTCCTCTTGCTTTGAAGCTTTCCAGCTGGTACTGCAGCTGCTGGGGCTCTCCGGGATTGCTGCTACCTGGCTGTGCTTGTGTTCCTGTTGTTCCCGTACACAGCTCTTCCTCCTTAGCTGAGAAACTTGGGAGAAATCAGCTGCAGAGGGACTTTTCCCAAGGGGATCCAGCGCCAGGACAAGGGGAAATGGTTTGGAACTGCAGGACAGGAGGGTCAGACTGGATCTGAGGAAGAAGTTCTTCAGCGCCAGGGTGCAGAGACTCTGCAATCAATTGCTTGGAGAGGCTGTGGCTGCCCCCTCCCTGGAGGTGCTCAAGGCCAGGTTAGTGAGGCCTTGAACAACCAAGTCTGGTTGAGAAGGGTCACTGCCCCTGGCAGGGGGTTGGGGGAGATGAGCTCTGAGCTGCATTCCAGCCTGGGCCAGGCTGTGTTACCAGTGACCCCACAAATGCTTGGGATGAAAACCTGATCAAGTTAGCCAACAGTCAAAAATGAACCTTTGGGGGATGGATGTGCCTGATGCTGTGGCAGTGGGAGGAGCATTGGAGAGGCAGAGAGGGAGAGGAGGCTCCCACTGGCACTGAGTTCTTGGTGTTTCTGTGCAGCAGCCTCTGAAGGTTCAGTTCAAAGCTCAGAAAGTCCCTGTGTGTCCTGTACCCAGCCCAGGGCTGCAGTCTGGACTCGGCTCCTCACTGTGGGGCATCTCTGGGATGGAAGGAGATGAAATTAAAGCCCTGTGTCTGTGTAGAGCTTGACTGAATCTTAGAAGTGACCTCCTCTGGTCATCTAGTCCAACTGCCCTCCCTGCAGTGAGCAGGGACATCCTCAACTAGACTGAGCCCGCAAAGCATTCCCGGTGATGGAGTTATGGTAAGGAAGAAACACCCCCCCCACTCTCTCCATTCTGGCTTTCCTTTGCTCCCACGTGTGTTTCACCAGAGAAGTCTCTGATACTGGGGTTGTTTGTGCCCTGGTGGCTCCTCATGGGGCCCCCTCCAGCACACCCCATCCCAGCGTCGGGGTGGGATACCTAGTACCGCAGTGTGTTCTCTCAGCATCGAGTTACCCAGCCAAATTGGGATGTGGGAAGGGTGGATGTGGCAAGTGAGTAATTGGAGGCCAAGAGGCAAAAGTGTCTGCCAGCACAGGATTGATTTGAAGCTTTTCACTGGAACACTGGCAAAAAAAAAAGGAGAAAGGAAAAAAATCGATGCTTATTCCCTGGACTCGAGCGTGTGTTTACTGTATTCAGCAGCTCGCATTAAAAGTGAATTCCAGCAATTGCAATTACAGCTTTCTCCTTCGTTGCTGTGCCCCTCTCTCCCTCTTTCTCTCCCCCTCTCCCCCTCCCCGTTCCCCACTCCCCCTCTTTCCCTGGCTCCAGCCTTTCGTCGCGTTCTGGAGCCTGAGGCAAAGCTAATGCAGTCAAACTGAAAGTGGTTTTACAAATTGTAAAGCCCACCTTCCCCCTTCCTTTCCTTTCCCTGGGGATCTTTTCCTGAGCACTGTCAAACTCGATTCAGCTCAGAGCGGCGGCGCTGCCTGGCTGAGGAGCTGGCGAGGCGCTGAGCCCGGCTGGAGCACGGCTCAGTGACGAGGCAGCGGGCCAAGGCATGTTAGTCCTAATGCTCTCTGATAAGACCATTTGATTTCCTCCTGCCTGATGGCAGAAGGTCTTAAACACAGAATTGCAGGGATGGGGGCCAGTGGAGGCTGGTGATGCGGTGGGATGGGGACTGGGAGCTGGGAGGAAGGAGCTTGTGTAGTGCTCAGAGCTGCTGCAGTGTGGGGATCCCAGTTTGGCTTGGGTTGTATCTCACCTATCCTGCACCAGACTGGGCTCTCCAAGCCTGGGTACATCCAGCCCTACTGATGGGAGCTGCACAAGGTGCCCAGTGCTCCCCCATAAAGCCTTTTGACTGGTCCCAGTAGAGGGCACTGATGTCTGCACTCCGATCCTCTTCATTAACCTTTAATTAATAGGCAGTAATTAATCTCCAGGTTGCACTGGTCCCAGCTCTGGAGCCGGGCTGCAGTTGTGCTGCCTGTTGCAGACAGGCTGTAACTAAAGCATCGTGTTCTGGGGTCACTGGGGGGTGCCCAGGACCTGCCCCATAACGAGGGCATCTCTGGGACCGGACCCGAGGGAGAGGAATGGAAGTTAATTGGAGTTTTGTAATTAGTTTTCACAATTCCTTGGCAGTGCCGGCTGCAGGCGCCCGGGGGGAGACAGAGCCTCCCCTACTCTGTCCATTAGTTAACCAACCAGTTGCAGAGGTAGCTCTGATGGAGGGGGGGAAGGTAGCTCTGATGGAGGGGGGGAAGGGAGCTCTGATGGAGGG
>VZRI01012695.1:306864-350407 GCA_013397515.1 Upupa epops | reverse complement strand
AAGGAGGCAGAGAGGAGCCATTATTGGTCTTCACAATTATCTAATTATCTGAAACAAGGTTGTAGAGAGGTGGGGGTTGGTCTCTTCTTCCAAGACCCTAGTGATAGAGCAAGAGGAAACAGCCACAAGTTGTGCCAGCAGAGGGTTAGATTAGACATCAGGAAAAATTTCTTCCCTGACAGAATGATGGGGTTGGAACTGGCTGCCCAGGGATGGGGGGAGTCACTGTCTCTGGAGGGGTGCAAACATTGAGTAGCTGTGGGTCTGGGGAGCAGGGTTTGGTGGGCAGGGTGTGGTTGGGGTGATGGTTGGGCTGGAGGAGCTTGGAGGTCTCTTCCAGTCCTAATGATTCTGTGATTCTCCTATCCAGCTCATGGTGTGAAACACTCCAGAAACTTCCCCTGAGAGCTCTATTTTCTCAGCTCTTGCCTGGTCATGGGGCTGGGCTGAGGGTTGGAGGTTGGAGCCCTTGGCTCTAACACTGCCTTTGCTGTGGGCTGCCTGTAGTGACCCTCAAGGAGTGTCAGCTCTGTTTTAACTCTCTTCTTAGGCTCAAGACCACATACCCAGCTTTTACTGGGCAGTACGAGGTCTCAGCATCTCATAGCTGATCAGTCGAGGTGTCTGAAGTCTGAGATAGCTCAGTGGGTGTGGGCTCTGGCCCCAGCTCCTTCCCTCACACACATACAGCAGCATCTTTCCTTCGGGGGGGCTCGTTGGTGTCACAGTGACAGTATGCTGGGCTTTCTCCTTTCACACTGGAAAGGAAGGGCTGTCTGAAGAACAGCAGCTGGCCCGGCCAGGGATGGGCTCAGGGCACGTTGTTCCTCCCTTGAAAAGTTGCGTGGGAAGAGGCTCTGGGCAAAACCCCCCAGGGAAATCGTAGTGAAAGGCCTGAATGTCCTTTTGTGGAGCCGGAGCTGGTGGCTCTGAGCAGCCAGTGTGCCCCAGGCTGCCTTTGGACTGGCAGCGTGCGGAAGCACTCAGCCCCTTGGATTCGTTCTGGGTCCTGAGTGCTTTACGAGATCTGGCTCTTAATTCCAAACCCAGAGCTGGAAGGAAATGATTTTCCTCTTGATTTTGAGGGGCACTGAGCTAGAGGACTGGCAAACAGAGCCTGTGACGGCCTGTCATGAATGAATTCTGTGCTCTGTTTTCCTTGGAGATGCTTTAGAGCTGGAAAATTCCTGCAGAGCTTTCGAATGAAGCCATTGTGCCTGTTTGCGTGGATGAAGTATTGAGCGGGACTGCGCGAGGGTTGCTGGCTCCAGACCTTTCCCTCGGTCTAAATTGCTGATGCTGTGCAAGAAACAAACACTCTGTTGATCTTAATGACTGCAGCCACCAGTGCACGGTTCCCCGGGTCGCTGGTGAGAGCAATGCGCTCCAGACCTTTCCTCCCGTCATCGGGGAGGTTGGGACGTCCAACCGTGCTCTTCCCAGGTAGTGTGGGGCAGGAGTGTTTGTTTTCCCAGTTCCCAGCTGTAGCTCCACATCCAGTGCATTAGGATTGACTCAACTGCAGTCACTGAGACCTCCGAGGAGCTGAGGATCGAGGGGCTGGGGAGCTGTTGGGGTGAGGGCTGGGCTTGGTGATCCTGGAGGTGCTTTCCAGCCAGGAGGATTCTATGGATCCCTTTTCCAGCTGTTTGTGGAAACAAGCAGTGACTGTAGAGAAGGGGATGGTGTGTATTCCCTTTCCCACAGCTTTCCCTGTGTTCTTGTGACCGGGGACAGAAGTGTCCTCGTTGCCTGTCTGGGATGAAACAGCACAGCATGAAAAAGTCCAAGCAGGGATAGTCCAGTGCTCAAATCCCCTTCCAGCCTGGGACAAACGTGATGGAGGGGTTACAGTTTAGAGGTGACCTTTGTAGAGCAGGGTTGGTGGTTGGACTGGATGATTCCAAAGGCTTTTTCCAACCTGAATGATTCCATGAACTGCCTGCATTAGTGTTGAGCAGGCAGCAGTGGGACTCGAGAGCTAAACTGTTGTGTGCAGGAGGTGGCTGCCTACCTGCTGCTAAGCCTCCCCATCTCAGGGATGTTCCTGAAGAAGCTGGTTGGTGCCAGACTGTGGAGCACACAGAAACAGGATGTTTACTGGCTCTGGAAGGGACTGGGGAGGGATTTAGAGGCTCAGAGACCCTCCTGCAGGGAAGCCATCCTCTATGCTGCCACCACCTTTCTCCTCAGGTCCTGGCACTGAACCTCTGGCCCCCGCGATAAATCACTTCCCGCTGTAATTACAGAAACTCATTTGTCTGTGATTAAGCGGTTTGGAAGGCGTTGGAAAGGTGGTAGCTGAGCTCTGCCAGCTTGTGCTTTAATTAGGATTAAAGGGCTTCCTTTTCCTCCTCCTCCAACTCTCCAGCGGCTCTGACAGAGTTAAGTTGCCGTTGGCTTGACCTGTTGATGATTTCAATGAAATCAGTTGTTCAGTGCAGCGAAGGCTTTAGGATGCAGAGAGGTTTTAATTGTGCAGCCCGGTGTTTGTACTGGCCCAGTGACCCCCATCCTTGCTGGGACACAGGGTGTCCTGCAGGTCACATCTCTGGAAATGGCAGGAGGATGTAAAGCAGCTGATGGAGGGGGAGAAACAAGGACCTGGGGCAAAGCACTGGTGAATGCTCAGAGGGCTGGAGCCCCTCTGCTCTAGGGACAGGCTGAGGGAGTTGGGGTTGTTCAGCCTGGAGAGGAGAAGGCTCTGTGGGGACCTGATAGTGACCTTCCAGTGTCTGAAAGGGTCCTCTCAGAAGGCTGGGGAAGGCTGTTCCCAAGGGCAGGGAATGACAGGAGGAGGGGTCCTGGTTGGAAGCTGGAAAAGGGCAGAGTGAGGCTGGACAGGAGGAGAAAGGTCTGGAATCTGAGGCTGGGGGATCCCTGGACCAGGCTGCCCAGAGAGGGGGTAGAGGCCCCATCCCTGGAGCCATTCAAGGTCAGGCTGGCTGGAGGTCTGGGCACCCTGGTCTGGTGAGTGCTGGCCCTGCTTGGTGCAGGGGGGTTGGACTGGATGCCCTTTGGGGGTCCCTCCCAACCCATCCAATGATTCTATAATGGGGTGTGAGGCAGAGGAGTCTCATTCCTCCCCCATCAGTTGCCCTGGGACAGAGTTGCTCAGGTCCCTTGTGCAGATCTGAAGCGGGAGGGGATCTGAAGCTGTTTGATCCCTGTGGACTCGATGGGAGGTGGTGTCTTGACAGGGTTCAAGAGACTGTCTGTTTTCCTGTCTGCTGAGGATGATTTGGTCTCCTGAGGAGTAGTGTGGTGGACAGAGGCTGTGAGGACAGTCAGGGCTGACCTGGAGGGGATGGGAAGGGGTGAGAATCCAAGATGGGAAGGGGTGATGATCAAAGAGGGGTCATTCTATTGGCAAAACCTGAGTGGACAGATTCATTGAGGAGGACTGTGTCAGCGGAGCAAACCCAGCTCCTTCCTCATGAGACTCCTTTGCCCTTCCCTGCCACCTGGGAGCAGTGTCACCAGTGGGAAGAGAACACTAATGACCCCACGGCAGCAAACCGGGTGGGCTTTCTGGGCTGGCACAGAGCATGTTCCCTTTAATATCCCCCACTCCCCAGTGGGAGCCCGGGGATGCTAATTGCTCGCGAAGGCTCTCTGCAGTGTTTTGCCTGGTGGAAGTGTTTGCCTGATCTGCGAGCAGCACTTGTGAGGAGTGGCAATCCTTGTCACCAAGGGACCGCCTGACTCATCACAAATCAATGCCCACCGGCTGCCGTGCAGGACTGACTGTCAGAGCCTGCAGGGTGGAGGGAGAGGAGAGAATTGCTCTGGGTCAGGATGGGGAGGGTAGTTGTTAGAAACAGGGAGAGGGAAGAGAGCCTGTGGTTGTGGTGATCCCTCTGGGTCTGCTGGCTTTTCTTTCCCTGCAGCTGCTGTTCGTGTTCCGTGTCACCCAGGTGTGAATGGGCCACCAACCTTGAGGTTTTATTGCACGTGGATCCCCTCTGCATGAAGCTTCTTCTCTGTGTGGGGTTGGAGAGGCTCTGGGTTGGATAGATGCAGACCTGGGTTGTTCCTGGTGACCTGCTCTCAGCCTCTTCCCGAGGACGGCTGGCTGCAGTGTTTGATAGAGCCACAGGGATGATGCAGGGAGTGGAGCATCTCCCTGCTGAGGAATGGCTGGGGGAGCTGGGTCTGACCTTTTGAGGTCCCTTCTGATCCCTAATGATTCTGTGATTCTATGATTCTTCAGCTGGAGGAGACTGAGGGGTGACCCCATGAATGTTAATAACTATGGGAAGGGTGGGTGTCAGGAGGATGGAGCCAGGCTCTGCTCAGGGGTGTCCAGGGGCAGCAGGGACAGGCTGGAGCAGAGGAGGCTCCATGGAAACATCTGGAAAAACCTTTTCACTGTGAGCATCCCAGAGCCCCAGGCTGCCCAGAGAGGCTGTGGAATCTGCTCTGGAGACATCCCAAGCCACCCTGGATGTTCCTGCGGGATCTCCTCTAGGGGATCCTGCTCTGGCAGGGCGGTTGGACTGGATGATCTGTAGAGGTCCCTTCCAACCCCTGACAGTCAGTGATTTAGTGATGTCACCAGGGTTTGACACGGCAGTCGAAAGAGGCAGCTCCAAGAACGCAGCCTCAGCAGCTCTCTTGGACAGTGACTGGGTAATTCAAACTGAAGGAAGCTGCTGGGCTGAGCAGAAGAGCAGATCTCCTGCATCTGGCTGCGAGGTGCATCGAGGACTCTGGGGTTTACAGCTGGGCACTGCAGGCAGCTTCCCCTGCTTTTCGTTTGCCTGCAGAGCTGTTTGGCTTTTCTAGCTAATAATAATCTGTGTTTTATTAGAAGGAAAAGTGTTGGTTTCCCTCCCTGTGGCCTGGACTGGAGCCCTGGGAGGGTTTTGCAAGCTGTGCTCTGCTGATCAGTGTGTGGGCTGTTCTCCTGTCACACTCAGCCCTTCTGTCCTTCCCCTTCATAACCTGGCTGCAGGGTTTGTGCTTGTACAGAGCTGCGAGGGGCTGTGCAGCTCCCTGATACCAGCCTGATCTTGGCTGTGGCCCTGGGCTGTGAGGATAGAGGAGGAGCAGGGATGGCATCAGCCCAGCTCAGTGTAGCTGAGCAGTATCTTGTTCTTGCTGGGAGCTGGGGAAACACTTGGAGAGGGGGCAGAGAAGGGCAACTGAGCCGGGTAGGGGTCTGGAGAACTGTTCTGTTGGGGAGAGGCTGAGGGAGCTGAGGCTGTTCAGCCTGGAGAAGAGGAGGCTGAGGGGAGACCTCACTGCTCTCTTCAGCTACCTAAAAGAAGGTTGCAGTGAGGCAGGGGTTGGCCTCTTCTCCCTAGTGACTGGTGACAGGGGTCAGGCTGTGCCAGGGGAGGGTCAGGTTGGATCTGGAAGAGTGGGGAGGCCTTGGCACAGGCTGCCCAGGGATGGGGGGGGAGGCACCGTCCCTGGAGGGGTTCAGCAACTGGGCAGCCAGGGTGTTTGGGGAGCTGGGGTAGTGGTTGGGGGCTGTAGGGCAGGTGGTTGGTCTGGATGGTCTTGAAGGTCTTTTCCAGCCTTGATGATTCCATGATTCTGTGTTCCTTACCCTGTGTTCTGGGCACGGACTATGCTGGGTGTGAGGGCAGATTTATCCAGTACCAGCTCCTGAGATTTGATTCTCATCCTTTGGGCACAGGAAGGTGGGTGTGTGCAGCCCCTTTTTACCTTGTCTCTGTGGGCTTCCCTGTGCCAGCCAGGTCTGGTGGCTGCTTTTTGCTGGTCCTGCTGGCCCTGCCGAGGCAGCTGTAGGTGCCAGCGGTAGAGCCGCTCCCTGGCAGGGTCCCCTAACAGGGCAGGGTCAGCCTTTGGCTTTGAGATCCCTGCAGGGGAGCGCAGGGCTGGGGCAGCCGGGCTTGCAAACACAGGAAGGTTTTAAAAGCAAATCCTTTTTCAGCCTTGCCAAGGCGAGAATGCCCACGGTGACTTTTGCAAAACAGATCCTCAAAGCTGCTTTTGAACACCAATTAGTCAGTTGTGAAGTCGCTTTCATCCCCTGCAATGCTTTTAGCAATCTGTGGTTCACTCCTAATTCATCTGGAGCCAGGAGCGTGTTTGCTGTCGGTGCCCTCGGAGTCAGGCTGAGCATTGCCTGGTGCAGCCGCTCCACCGGGGCTGGGGACTCTCTGCTCTTGGCTGTTTGCACAGGACAGAGACCCCTGCACGGCTGCGGAGAGGCCGTGAACCTTTGCACGGGCTGCTTCGGATGCAGGGCTCCGGACGATGGGTAGGAAAGCAGGAGGGCTGTTGTGTTTCCCCCTCCCTTCACTTCTCCTTGTTGTACCAGACGTTCCTGAGCTGGAGCTGCTGGTGCTGGGGGAGCTCTGCTCTTAGCTGGTGTGAATGGTGCCCCAGACAAGATGGATAGACAAAGGACATGAGTGAAGCCAAGGGACAGCAGATCAGTGACAGACCCAGGGCGTGACCCTGAACTGTCTCACATCAGCTCTGCTTCCATCTGTCTGCTGTGGCCCAGATGCCAATGGGGAGATCTGGGCCTGAGCTGGCTTCCTCCTCCTGCGACTCTGGCCTCATTCAGTCTCACCCAGAAGAGAAAGCCCATTCATGCTGTTGGCAAAGTGAGAGAGTCCCTTTGGCACTGGAGTGGAAAGAGACTTCGTTTCTGCTGGAGACGATGGAGTCCTTGGTGCCATCTTCCAGCACCTGGTGCATCCTTCTCTTGCTCTTGCAGTGAATGGATCTGCCTGGGGTTGTGGGCATTGGGTATCGCTCACCAGAGTGTGAGGCCAGTGTGTTCCCTATAACCTTCCAACCTCAACCATTCTGGTTACCCAATGGCTGTAGGGTGCATCTTTGCTTTCTTCATCAGCCCATGGGTCTCCTCATGTTCAGGGCTGCTGGGAGGTACTGGCATGTACTGGTACCTTGGCACAGGGAGCTGAGTGAGAGAAAGCAGAGGTGGTTCCTCCCTCTTGCTGGTACCAGCAGTAAAAAGAGGAGAGGAACTCCCCAAAGAGCCCTGACAGCAGCACCCAGCAGCAGCGAAGGCAGAGTGCCTGTCCTGCCCCCCCCGCAGAAACACCAGCTTGATTTGCCATCCAAGACCTGTCCTCAGAGACTGCCCATCCTTCCCTTTCCTGCCAGCTGGCTCCAGTTCCTGAGGGTTCTAACAATGCTCCATCCCTGGCAGTGTCCAAGGCCAGGTTGGCTGGGGCTCTGGGCACCCTGGTCTGGTGAGAGGTGTCACTGCCCATGGCAGGGGGTTGGAGCTAGGGGAGCTCTGATCTCTGTTCTAACCTAAACAATTTGATGACATTTGCGTTGCTGCAAGTGGGAATTTGCCTTCCAGCCTAGAGCTGGGTCATCTCTGTAACCGCAGGGAGCAGCAGCTGGGGTGGGGGCTGAAGCCACAAATCCCCAGCAAATAGAAACCAGCAGGTAAATGTGTTTGAATGTCAAGGTTTTATTAAAAGTGATCGAAAAGATTAAGATGTCCATCTGCCTTGGAGGGAGTGACTTTATAAACCTCAGCTTGTGGGCGCTCACAGGGGGCTGCTGATCTGCTCCTACATCCAGTTCTCTTATGCATGGATATGTGAGGACCCCTCTCTTTTCTCGTGGCGATGAACTGGGGCTCAGAAAGCCCCTGCTTGGGTTAAGGGTCCCACTAAGCTCCTGGGTCTCCTTCTTCATTTAAAACTCTTCCACTGGCCTTTTCCAAAGCAGTTGACCCCATGGTTTGAGGAGCCTGCTGAGACCTGCGCTAGGGGTGGGGGTCAGCAGAGCCATGGCAGCTACCTGCTGCATCATCAGACCCATGGCTGATAGGAAACCCGGGGCTCTTGGCCTGGACTGCATTAGAAGATGCTTTGAATGCCCTAAGGATGCAGTGGCCATTGAAATCGTCTTTGATAGCCGCTGGAGTGTGACCCTCTGCCACGCTGAGCTGCAGCAGTAGAAGCAAATCTTATCCTTTGGTGTCGTCTTTGAGCATGAAGCAGTCACAGAAGGATTGGAGCAGCTTTGGCAGGAGATGATTTGATTCCTGCTTTTCTCTTCTCCCCCTCTGCTTATTTTCTGCTCCCGTAAGCATTCATCTAGAAATTTCTATTGGTTCTGGTTGGATTGATGTCTCTGGACCACTCGGTTGTGTTCTGCTGCTGTTAGTGGTTTTAAGGGCAGTAAAGTTGAGTCCTTGAAGCGCTGTCAGTAATCATTTTAATGGTGGTCAGGTTGCTCATTAACCAACTTGTTCTCAGTTATTTAAGCTGTAAAGAAATCCATAGTCCTTGCATTTTTAACTTGATAACCACTCAATAGAATAAAATAGGTTTGGAAATTAGAGCTGGATGGGAAGAGATAGTCCTGGACACTCACCTTTTCCCCCAAAGGTCTGTGAGGATAAGTGCTTTGACAACACAACTTGGGGGAGCATGTATATTCCCAGTAAGGTAGCACCAGCTCAGGTTAAAGTGGTGATTAACTGGGAGGGAGGATGGTTGGTAGCCCTCAAACAGGGATGTTAAAGGCTTCTTCCAGTCTAAGGGCTGGATCAGAGCGTTAAACTTCAGTTCACATATGGAAAGGAACAGCCCATGAGGTCCTAAAGGATGATTCACAGCAGCTGGAGGCAACAGGCTGGACCAAATCAGTCTGTTCAGTCCATCCTGTCTGGACCGTGGGGTGTCCTGCAGGACACTTCTCCAGGAAAGGCAGGAGGACGTAAAGCAGTCGATGGAGGAGGAGAAAGAAGGGCCTGGGGCAAAGCACTGGTGAATGCTCAGAGGGCTGGAGCCCCTCTGCTCTAGGGACAGGCTGAGGGAGTTGGGGTTGTTCAGCCTGGAGAGGAGAAGGCTCTGGGGGCACCTGATAGTGACCTCCCAGTGTCTGAAAGGGTCCTCTCAGAAGGCTGGGAAGGCTGTTCCCAAGGGCAGGGAATGATAGGACGAGGGGTCCTAGCTGGAAGCTGGAAAAGAGCAGAGTGAGGCTGGACAGGAGGAGAAAGGTCTGGAATCTGAGGCTGGGGGGTCCCTGGACCAGGCTGCCCAGAGAGGGGGTGGAGGTCTCATCCTTGGAGCCATTCAAGCTCAGGCTGGCTGGGGCTCTGGGCACCCTGGTGTGGTGAGTGCTGGCCCTGCTGGGTGCAGGGGGGTTGGACTGGATGCCCTTTGGGGGTCCCTTCCACCCCAACACATTCTGTCATTCTATGATGTGGAAATGATGAGGAGCGGCAGGAATGGTTGGGAACTGCTCCCTGTGCTGGTGGGGTGCAGGGTACTCTGTCCCCGAGCACAGCTAAGCACCGGGTTGAGTCTGTGTCTCCCCACCATCCCTTCATTTCTGGCAATAAACCAGCAGAGGACTGAGGAACTGTCTCGGGACTCCTGCATTTGGTGTAAAGCATTTTGGGGTTTGGAGGGCTGGAGGCAGGGCACGGGGCAGCTGTAAGCTGGTTAGCAGACCATTATCATTATTTACCTGCTGTGTCTGTCTGCTTCTAAATAGCATTAACTGTCAGCCCATTTATCCAGTTCCCCTCTCACCATTACAGTGGCAAAACACCAGCTTGCCCAGTCTCCCAGCCCCTCTGCACCTCCTACCTCCCACCCCCAGAAGCACTGGCCATACTGGGCTGTGTTACTGGAGCCCTAGAGGCACAAAGCCCTGGGTTCAACCCATCCTGTGCTGCCAGGAGGAAACCCAGATGATTTTTAGGGATGATTTTTGATGATTCTTTTAGGAATCCTAAGTTTTTTGAGCAATTTGAAGCCCTGCAATGCAACGAGGAGTGTGGCCATGCCCATCACGTTCCCTTTGAGCCCCAGTCCTGGGCAGCCCAGTGAGGGTTTGTGGTCCTGTTGCTCATTGAAGATAATTAGTAGGACGAAGTGAGAAATCTGGTCTTGCACTTTTTAGAGCCTCTAACCCTATTAGTCAGGTCGTTTGGAATCCAGGGAGGGCTGTTTCTTGCCAGAAAGGATTGCAAATGGTTGGAGTTCCATTATGCTGTTAATTAAAAAGAATAGATAAAGGGGGGGGAAGGAGAGGAGAAGCAGCACTGAAGTTGTCTTGAAACTCTGCAAGGAAAATTAAAGCCTCCTGGTTGTCTTCCACTGGTGCATTCACCTGCTTTGCCTTGGTGCTTCCTCCACCCTGGGCTTCTTTTGCTCTTGAGCATCACAAGTGCTTGTGTGTCCCACCGGGGGAACTGCAAGCGTCCTGGGTGAAGCGCAGCAGGGTGTGTGGCAGAGCGAGGGTTGCAGCCAGCAGCCCAGGGTTTGCAGCATTCAGGTTGGAAAAGGCCCTCGAGAACATCCAATCCAATCCTTAGCCCAACTCTACCAAGTTCCCCAGCAGACCAGGTCTCTCAGCACCCCATCTAAACGTCCTCTAAGCCCCTGCAGGGATGGAGACTCAGTGATGGAGAAGGAGGATGCAGCCAACCCTGGTCTGAAGAGCCCAGTCTTCATAGACTCACAGAATCATTCAGGTTGGGAGAGACCTCCAAGCTCATCCAGTCCAACCACCACCCCAACCCCACCAAACCCTGTTCCGTAGGGCCACAGCTACTCCTCTAGGGATGGTGACTCCCCCCACCCTGAGCAGCCAGTTCCATCCCCTGAACACTCTGTCAGGGAAGAGATTTCTCCTGATAGCCAAGCTAACCCTCCCCTGGCACCCCTTGAGGCCACTGGACGAGCGAGCAGGTGATGGTGCAAGTCCCCTGAACATCAAGGCATTGCTGTTAGACTTTCCCGAGCACTATCGCTCACCCAAAGTGCTCGGTGCTCGCTTATTTGGTAGCCGGGTCCTGCGGGCTGTGATGTGCCAGGCATGGTGTGTCTGAGAAGTCCAGGCTGGCTGTTATCAGCCCTTCCTTCGCACTGTCTTGGAACCCTTCTGCTAAGAGTCTTTTGTCCCCTAATAAACTGATAAGCTGCTGGTAATCCGCCGATCGCGGATAGGCAGGGCTGCTCTGCTCTCCCTTGCTTGCACAGATAAGGCAGCTCTTTGCCAGCGGGCAGCGGCTGATATGGCAGCAGCCTGCACAGTGCTGAGCCCCCTGCCAGCTGCCAGGACTTGGTGGGCTTTGGGGGGAGTGTGTGGCTTCATCCAGCCCCCTCCTGCCTGGTGCTCAGGGACAGGATGGGGTTTGGACCCAGAGTGATGAGGATGGACTTCTCTGGCCTCTCTATTAGCCTGAGGAGGGGGTTTGGTATTGCTCGGGCAGGTGGGTTTGTGCTCTGGGTCTGTCCCACACAGCGTGGGCACAGCTCACCACCCCAGTGTGGCTTCTTCATCTGCTGTGGGGCTGCAGCGGGTCAGTGCTGGGAGTCTCAGTGAGAGCAGAGGGTAATTTGAAAATAAGAGAGAGCAAGTGATTGAGAAGATGATTTTCTCCTCTGCTCTCTGTGTTACAGCAGCGTTTTGCTCCGCTCTGTCTTCCTCTGCATCTGAGCTGCTCCCATTCCAGGACTGGTAGCCACCTGGCATGCAGTGGGGGTACACCACCAGTCCAGCCTACTCACACCCAGAACCAGCATGGGGTGAGGGTCTGGACCGCAGCACCGCTTCTCTCTGCTTCCCAGGGGCCAGGCTGCCTGGGTGATGGGAGAAGAACCCCCTAGCTCAGGCAGGGGACCGCTGTGCCTTTTGGAGCTGCCTGTGCTCCCATCAGAGCTGTTTAACTCACCGAGCGATGGGGAGGAAGGGAAAAGAGGGTTTCAAGTCTTGTTTTTACCATCTCATTGCGTTCTCCTCGGAGGCAGCTGATCTTTGACCTGTGGTAGCCACAGCCCTTGTTTAGCAGAAGCTGGGCTTGTTCTCCTCCTTCCTTCCAGTGGAAAACAGCTCATTAGCACAAGGTACGTGGGAGCCCTGGAGCCTCTCCTATCCTCCTGCTTTTTTACACAGTGCAAGGATGGAGCATCTTTCTCCTGGCGCTGAGTGACGTTGCAGGCTCATCTGCATCGTCCTCCTCCTCCTCTGCTCGCGTGTTTCAGGGTTAACGCTGGCTGCTCCCTCTCTTTGATACCAGCTTTGGAACTGGGGGCATAAAATCAAAAGTAGGATCAATTTTCCCTCTGCCTTCTCTCCTTAATTGTGTGCGTTTAGGTACCTGTTTGCTGCTGCTGGAGCGAGTGGGCTCAGCCCAGCAACCTGTTGTGTGGGGATTGGAAATGAAGGATCAGGGAGATGCTGACAGCCAGCTTGTGAAGGTTTGATCAATCAGGATGTAATAGAAAAATGGCCCAGGCTCCTAACAAGAGAAGGAAGCAAAGGATTTGATTAAAAATAAGATGGTAGCTGGTTGGACGGGACGTCTCCTGGAGGCAGAGGAATCATCAGGTGGTTACTGAGGGGTTTTGGCTTGAGAGCAACGTGTGTGTGTGTGGGGGGGGGAATTGCCTGCACCTTCAGACTGAGGGTTCAGCATCACCAAGTCTGTTGTGGGGCTCGTTGCCATTTTCCTGATGAGGATCTTGGGTTGGGAGAAGCAGAGTTGTGGGTGGGAGGTGGCCCAGGGACAGCGGGCAGAGCCAAGGGTGCGACTGCAGTGCAGCAGAGTGATGCTGCTGGGATCATAGAATCACTGAGGTTGGAAGGGATCTCCAAATGTCATCTAGACCACCTCCCCTGCAGTGAGCAGGGATGTCCTCAACGAAATCAGGTTGCCCAGAGCCTTGTTAAGATCCTGGGAGCAGGGCACAGGTGTTTTACACTGGGAAGCATCAAACCCACAAGCTGAATCCACTTGAAAAAGGGACCAGTTGTGCCCAGCTGGCCAACCCAGGCTTCTTGAGTTGGCATTAGGGACTGCCTGTGGGTCCCTGCTGGTGTCTGTGAGCCCTTGAGGATGGACTGTGCTGGGCTCCTATTGCTTGAGGCAGAGCCTGAGTGTGGGCAGACTGGTGTCTGCCCTGCTGGCACTTGACGTGGGTGAAGAGGCACTAAATATTCGGCAGCCTATTGATCCAAGGTCACCCATGCCACGGCGTGATCGATAGAAACGGACAGCCGAGTGATTCTGTTATAAAGTGCCTTCACCTTAGTGGATTTGGGAGAGAGCAAGGGTACGGGAGATTAAATCCTCCTGCCATCGACAGCTCATCAAGCCCAAGATATATTAGTGAAGAAAAATTACGCATCCGGAGCCCTGATGGGAGGAATCGAGCTGCTGGGGACTGTCTGTGCTCTTTGGGGGGGACCAGCAGCCAGGAGAGCAGCTCTGCTGCCTCCCAGCACCGGCTGGCAGGGAACTTCTTGAGCAGCAGCAAAACCTTTGAGGGCTTTGAAGGGATTAGGGAATTAGTGAGGGAATTTGTGGTGGCTGCTGCTGCAGCCCAGCGTGAGGCTGCTGGCCACGGGGCTGGTGAGGATCCAGCTGTGCCATGCTAAACCCCGACTGCCATCGAAGCCCTCCTCAGCCTGATGGGATGTGACAGGCAGTAAAGGGCATCGCTTTGTGACCCCGCAGTGCCTGGGATGCCCTGAAGCCTACAGAGAGGGAGAGGCTGGGAAGCCCCGTGTTCTCAGCAGGTTCTAGGACCTGTCGCCATCCACACGTGCAGAGGGAGGGGAAGGCAGGGTGATCTCTGGGTGGCAGCAGGGTCTGCTGAGGTCAGGCTGTTACTCCCTGAAGCAGAGAAATGAAAGCTGCTGGGTTGGATCCGGCATCTCCAGCCTGCCCCATCCAGCTCTCACCTGCTAAACCCTATTGCCTGGCTATCACCCCCCTGCAGTGGAGACGAGAGGAGGTGAATAATGCTTGAACATAGAACAGAATCCTAGAATAGAATCATCCATGTTGGAAAAGACCTTCAAGATCATCCAGTCCAACAGCTCCCAACCACTGCCCCAGCTCCTCAAACACCCTGGCTGCCTGGTTGTTTAACCTCTCCAGGGACGGTGCCTCTACCCCCTCCCTGGGCAGCCTGTACCAAGGCCTCCCCACCTTTCCTGGGAATACATTTTTCCTCAGCTCCAACCTGACCCTCGCCTGGCACAGCCTGACCCCAGTTCCTCCGGTCATTAGGGAGAAGAAGCCAACACCATGTGCAGACCTGGAGTGCCAGCAGCCCTGTGACCCCTCCTCTACCTGTTGTCACAGACCAACTTCCCAGTGCGATCCACACGCTGCTTTATGGGGCTCTATTTCCTCCAGTCTAACTACAGAAAGGAATTGGCAGCAAAGGCTTTCGCAGGCAGCGTGGAGCAGCCACGGCCGGCTGTCGGGGCCCCTGGGGTTTTATTGCCCTGCCAAACACCTACATCATGGTGACACGAACATAATTACATATCGGACCGGGGAGGATGAAGCGCCCGGCACCTCCTAAACGTGTCAACATGATTTGAGAGGTTTGGGCTCGCCTGGACTTCTCGGGCATTAGATTTCAGACTCCAATCACACGGGCTTCCGGAGGATCAATAGCTGGACACCTTAGAGCAGCCGGCTGGAAGGTGAGTGGCGCTGGGCGTCAGGGAGGACGATTAAGTTGATGGATGAGTTGGGTTTGGGGTTAGTCACTCCGCCTGCTTGCTGGGAAGAGGAAGTGTTGTGGGCAGGCTGCATCTCACCATCTCCATCCCGTGTCAGCAGCCACAAGTTGCCTCTGGATGCTCTGTGATCCTCGTTACGCAACAGAGCATCTCCCAGATCCACAGGTGATCCCGTATCTCTGCTCCAGACATGCCAGCTCATGCCAGCAGCAAAGAGCTTTTGGCTAGGGAAGCAAACGTCCACAGGCTGAGCTCCATCTGATGGCAAAGGCAGATGGCTGCTGGCCCAGGGCATGTGGCACCGTGCTGAGAGATGCTGCAGGTTGTCTTGTCTTAGACCCAAGATGGAACAAGGGGAGGGAGCAGATGGAGCTGCGATTGCAAGCCCTGGTTTGGGCTCTCTCTGGAGCTCTGTGGGACAGAGCTGCTTTGCTTTGGGCAGTGCTGCCTGCTGTGAGAAAACGGGGGGACTAGGGGTGTTGATGCTGGCTGGGAGGAGAGCAAATAGAACATTCTGGAACAAGAAAGCTTGAGATCTGCACTGAGTTTTCTGGTGTTGGGAGTAACTGACTTGAGCTTTAACTGCAAACAACTGAGGTTCCTGGAGCTGCCATCCCCTCCAGCACAAACTCGTGGTGTTAGCACGTGGGACTTCCTAGTGACTGATAGACAGTTAATTAAAATATCCATTGATTACTCATTAACACTTTGCTTTGAGCCAAGAGCTCAACATCCTTTACTTCTGTCTCTGCCCTCCACATCCCTCTCCATCCTCTCCGTGCCCCCCAGACCAGAGGCTCCCCTCCACACTGGGATGGTTTTGCACTGGCAGGTCGTTCAGCCCGGCCCTGTATCCCACACCATCTCTTCAACAGGACAAATTAACTTCCCTGCTGCTGAAGTCCTGCTTCAACCCTGTGTCTCTCCTGTCGTGAACTGCAAACCATCCCCAGCTCAGCCAGTTTGGGGCTCTCCGTGTGCTCTGCCAGCCCGAGTTACCCAGTGCCACTTAAGGGGCAAACACCTGCGAACAAGTGGAATGGTTCTAAGCGCTAACTGGTTTCTCCATGGCTCTGGATTTCAAGTGGCACTGCTGCAGAAGAACCTTATTTTTAGGGTGGGAGGCTTTGGAATGGAGATTTTATTTACTGGTTTGAGGGTTTTTTTGTCTTGGAGGAGGGTGATGTGCGGGGGGCTGGGAAGAGGCAGGTCCTCGGGTTATTTGGGGATGCTGCGGGAAGCGCAGGGAGTCTTTATCTGGCTCCTGATGTTGCATGACACAAGCAGGTCCCTGGAGGCTGCTGCCTGCTTTGGGGTGCCTTGTGTTGTCGGCTGGAAAGAGCTGTCAGATGAATCTCACACCTTCAATACCGGCCTCAGCCGCTGTCAGTCTGGTGAAGCTGCCCAGGGAGGGGGTGGAGGTTCAGCAAACAGACAGCTGAGGTGTTTCAGGAGGTGGGGTAGAGGTTGGGGGCTGTAGGGCAGGCAGTTGGACTTGATGATCTTGAAGGTCTTTTCCAACCTTGATGACTCGATGATCTTGGAACTGGGTGATCTTTACGGTCCTTTCCAACCTGACCCATCCTGTGATTCTCACATCACAGGGAAGGGAGGGGGCCCGGTGCCCCGGTGTGAAATGAGCTGAGCAGTGCCTGTGCACAGCCTCCAGATGATTCTCTGCTCTTGCAGAAACCTCTACCTGATAGATACGAACTGATGGCTGCTGGTGGTGAAACTCTGCTCAGAGTTCAGCTCCAAACTTCCCCTTCTGCTCCGCGAGCTCCCCCACACTCTTCATTTCCACTAAATCACCTAAATGGATTTCTCTCAGCGGTAGAAAGCCACGTTCCGAGTAGAATGGTTGATCTTTTATGACATTTACCACCACTCACGTTGGAGCGGGTGCCTGTTTAATTCACTTGTTGCTCTGCCATCTGTCAATCACGATAAATGTTAGAGCAGCGATCTGTCACTGCGGGGTGGGGGGGATGTGGGGATGTGTGTGCTGGGTGGGCTGGAGAAACGCTATCACATCCCCTGGAGTTTGGAAGGGTGGGAGCATCTGTGTCTAATCTGTCTGGGGGAACCTTCTAGCTGTCTTTGAACTCCTGAAAGGGGGCTCTCGGAAGGCTGAGGAGGGCTGTTCCCAAGGGCAGGGAACGATAGGATGAGGGGTCCTGGTTGGAAGCTGGAAAAGGGCAGAGTGAGGCTGGACAGGAGGAGAAAGGTCTGGAATCTGAGGCTGGGGGATCCCTGGACCAGGCTGCCCAGAGAGGGGCTGGAGGCCCCATCCCTGGAGCCATTCAAAGTCAGGCTGGCTGGGGCTCTGGGCAACCTGGTCTGGTGAGCGCTGGCCCTGCTTGGTGTCAGGGGGTTGGACTGGATGCCCTTTGGAGGTCCCTTCCAACCCGACACACTCGATCCTGTGACTGCTAACAGCCTGGGCCATGGCCTCGTGCTGCTTTATCTGCCCACTGCTATTAATTTGCTGTCTCTGCTGCTCCTCCCCAGCCAACACCCCCCCTGTCCTTTGGGCTTTCAGGCGGTGAAGATCTGGGTGCCTTGGGGCTGGTTTGCACCCCAGCAGCCCATGTAACAGCAGCCATCATCACCACAAATGAAGATGAAGTAGCTGTAGGTTTCTCTTCTTGCCCTTTACAAGCAGTTACGTCAATGGCTCTGCGGGCTCCCGGGTGCTAACGAAGATGAAATTCCCACAGCACCCTGTTTGGGTGAAGGCAGGCTCGCAGGAGACGCTCAAGCTCACTTTTCCCTCAAAGAGCCAGCGCTGTGATTGATCTCTCTGCTGAGACACAGGGCTGCACCAGCATTGTCTGACTCCTTCGATTCTTTGGTGACATTTTGCAGAGCTCCCGTGCCTGTCGGTGTGAAGGGGGTGACACCCCGTGAGTCCTAGCACACGTGGCTCTAACTCCACGGGGTGACAACCACTCACTGAGAGCTCGGTGTGTCCTGCGGCACTGATCGCGCTCCCCTGTGGATCCCAGCTCCTTGCCTGGGGGTCTGCAGAAGCCCAGTGTGGGTGAAGGTGGGTGAACTGGGCTGGCAGGGGGACAAACCTCCTAAGGGAGATTGGAGCAGGGTCCTGCTGTCAAAGGAGGTGTCAGAGCCCTGCACGACAGGTAAAAGCTCTCCTGTCCTGACTGCAGCACGGGAAGTGTTTTGGATGCTCCTTTTCACTCTGCTTGGAAATCTTTATCAGTGGGAGCCCAAGAGAGGAAAAGTTCTAATGAGCAGTCCAGAGGAGGCCATGGAGAAGCTCAGAGGGCTGGAGCCCCCTCTAATGGGAACAGGCTGAGGGAGTTGGGGCTGTTCAGCCTGGAGAGAAGTCTCTGGGGGGAACCTTCTAGTGACCTTCCTGTCCCCTTGAAAGGGGCCTCTCAGAAGGCTGGGGAAGGCTGTTCCCAAGGGCAGGGAAGATAGGACAAGGGTCCTGATTGGAAGCTGGAAAAGGGCAGAGTGAGGCTGGACAGGAGGAGAAAGGTCTGGAATCTGAGGCTGGGGGATCCCTGGACCAGGCTGCCCAGAGAGGGGGTGGAGGCCCCATCCCTGGAGCCATTCAAGGTCAGGCTGGCCGGGGCTCTGGGCACCCTGGTCTGGTGAGTGCTGGCCCTGCTGGGTGCAGGGGGGTTGGACTGGATGCCCTTTGGAGGTCCCTTCAAACCCAACACAGTCTATGGTTCTATGAAATCATCCCCAAACTCTCATTTGCCCTGGTTTCTTGTTGTCTGGTGAAGGAATGAGGATGTCAGTGGATCCCCAAAGCTGCTTCAGTCCCCAGAGAGAGCTCTGGCTGCTGCCCACAGCCAGTGGGATCTCCTGGGTGGGGGAAAAGGCTTGGGAAATCCTGCCCCTGGAGCCTCCCAGGTTTGATTTTTGGCTGTGAGGGCTCTCACCTTCCCTGTCTGGGAAACAAAGTGAAATTTTCCTCCTTTCCACTGTGGTGGCACCAGTTCCTCCAGCTCTACTTGAGTTTTATTCTCCTCTCTGCAGAAGTGCTCAAAGGCACTTGCCCGTGGCGAAGGCTGATGGGTGGCTCTCTCAGTGGGCAGGGACAAGGCTCTTCCTATTAAACCACAGGAGCACGGAGGCAGCTCTCCCTCATTATTTCCCCATTATTATCCTCTATTTCTTTCTTCCAGCTTCCCTCTCCATTCCCACACACGATGCTCACTCAGCTCAGCCATCCCTGTGATCTTATTGCAGCCATAAGCAAGTGGAGAAGCAGGGCTGGGACAGCAGGGCAAGGAGATGCTCAACCCCGTATTCCCAGTGGGGTTGTGTCTGTAGCCCCAGATCCCCCAGCGTGGGCTCTGTGCAGGCTGGTGGGTGAGATCTGAGCAATGTACCTGGGGTTCAGCCCCACAGCAGCTGCTCTGAAAGCAGGTGGGAGCAGCGCTGGACCAGCTGCCAGGGCTGCTGGGCAGGCTCTGAGCCCTGAGTGTCACTTTGGGGGCAGGAGCAGATGTTCTGAGCAAATCTCTGGTGCTGACATCTGGGCTTTGAACCTTGAAGACAGTTCTTAGTCACCAGGACCTCAAACGTGAGGCTGGTTTGGGAATGAACTGATGAGTGCCCTGATGAGACCTCGCCTGGAGTCCTGCGTCCAGCTCTGGAGGCCCCAGCAACACGAGGATGTGGAGATGTCAGAGTGAGTCCAGAGGAGGCCATGGAGAAGCTCAGAGGGCTGGAGACCCTCTCTGATGGGAATAGGCTGAGAGAGCTGGGGTTGTTCAGCCTGGAGAGGAGAAGGATGCAGGGGGAATTCTAGTGATGTTCTAACCCCTGCAAGGGGCCTCTCAGAAGGCTGGGGAAGGCTGTTCCTAAAGGCGGGGAATGATGGGATGAGGGGTCCTGGCTGGAAGCTGGAAAAGGGCAGAGTGAGGCTGGACAGGAGGAGAAAGGTCTGGAATCTGAGGCTGGGGGATCCCTGGACCAGGCTGCCCAGGGAGGGGCTGGAGGCCCCATCCCTGGAGCCATTCAAGGTCAGGCTGGCTGGGGCTCTGGGCACCCTGGTCTGGTGAGTGCTGGCCCTGCTTGGTGCGGGGGGGTTGGACTGGATGTCTTCCATAGGTTTCTGCCTACGCTCTGATTCAATGATTCTGTGAGTGAGGCTGGTTTGAGAATGAACTGCAAAGCCTGTTGGCTTGGTTTTGGGATCTTGAATGTTGAGCTGCTTTGATCGATGGATCCTCCTTCATTCTCCTGACTTGCAGGTAGCTGGGCTTTACCCTCCAGAGCTGTTCTGAGCAGAGTCAGGATAAAACTGGGGATGAGAGCATTGAGAGGTGTGAGGACACGAGCCCAGCCCTGCCAAAGGGTCTGCTGGAGCAAGTGCTTGTGGCTGCCTCCCTACACCCTGCAACATGAGGTTTTATAATAGAAAGGCTGCTGGAGCAGGAGCCCATCAGAGTGAATCAAGCTGCTCTAATGGATATTAAGTGATTTGCAAGCCCGCTGCTTGCAAACCCAGCTGTAAATAGAACATGGGGCGGGGGGAGCCGATGAGGAGAGGCTCTGGCTCTTTAGCTTCGTGGTGTGAAAAACGGGGAGAGATTTCCGCACAGGGCTCGGGCAGCCAGAGAAACAAAAGCCCCAGCATCTATTTTCATATCTTTTATGTCTTACTTGCACTTAATCTTGTTTAGCTCTGCAATTAAATTTTAAGATGCATAAGAGTGTTCGCTTACACACTTGGATTCTTCACAGATTGAATTATTTAATAGAGTGTGGAGCGGCTCCATGATCTTGGAGCTCTGGCACCAGGAGCAGCCAAGCAGAAAATTAATAAACAGTGGCTGCTGTCCCTGAGCCTCCCGCATTCCCTCTGCCATCTTCCTTCTCTCTACTCCTGCCTGCTAACACCCCCCCTGCTCCATCCCCTTTCCTCCAGGGTTTCCTCCTTCCTTCCCTCCCTCTGCTCTTTTCCCCTTTGGTTTTGCCGTTCATCATCCTCCTTCCCTCACCTGGCTGGGTCTGTGGGTGGACCTGTGGTCCTCTGCCTGTGTGTTCTGTGGGCTGGGGGTGTCTGCAGGGTGAGAGGGGATGTCCAGCTGGTGTGGATGGATAGGCTGCTGGTTTGAGTTGAAAGGGAGCTCAGAGCTCCCCCAGTGCCAACCCCCTGCCACGGGCAGTGACACCTCTCACCAGACCAGGGTGCCCAGAGCCCCTTCCAACCTGGCCTTGGACACTGCCAGGGATGGAGCAGCCACAGCCTCCCTGGGCAACCTGTTCCAGGGCCTCAGCCCCCTCACAGGGAGGGGTTTTTGCCTCTGATCTCATCTCAGTCTCTCCTCTTTTAGCTTGAACCCAGCCCCCTTGTCCTGTCACTGGAGACCCTCTGAGGAAGCCCCTCTCCAGTTTCTCTGTAGATTCCCTTTAGGTACTGGAAGCCACTGTAAGTGTCCCAGGAGCCTTCTCTTCTCCAGGCAGAATCACAGAACCACTGAGATTGGAAGAGACCCCCAAGCTCATCCAGCCCAGCAGCACCCTACCCACCAAACCCTGTTCCTCAGCCCCACAGTGTTTGAACCCCTCCAGGGACAGCAACTCCCCCCAACCTGGGCAGCCGGTTCCAACCCCTGAGCACTCTGTCAGGGAAGAGATTGTTCCTGATGGGGATCAGACTCTCAGCCTGACCTCATAGAGGAGGTGTTGGAGCCCCCTGAACACCATTGTGAGCTGGAATTTATCCTCCCCCTCCCATCCTTTCATTTCCAGTAACCTTTCCAGGTACCAAATTGCAGGGAGCAATTACTCTGCTCTGCAGAGAGCACTGAGGCAGCCCCGCGCTCTGCGGAGGATGTTGCTCAGCAAAACAGCAACACAAAAGCAGTCTGTGAAATCCATCTGATTGCCTGCTGGATCAAGGAGCTCATTGACGGTGCTCGCGGAGCCCCGGTGAATTATCTGAAGAGAAATCAGTGTGTTAGTTCATTTTCCTTTTAAGTTCCCCCTTTTTTGTAAGGAACCAAATAAAAAAAAGTGTTGAAAATTGCTGTTAAAGAAGGGGCTTGGCCTCTCCTTCCTCAGAGGTGCCGGTGCTTTTCCTCCGGTGATTCTTTGGAGGGGATGTGCTTGGGGTTTTACGGCTTTTAGTGCAAATCTCCGTTGCTTCTTTGTGCAGAGCTTCCCCCCGTGCAGCTCTTGCCCTTCAGACTGCTCTTGTGTTGGCTGTTGGATGTCGTGGTGGCATCTGAAGGGTCACCCAGTGCAGATGATAGCGGGTCAAACTGTGTTGGCCCACAGGGCTGAGTGGGCTCTGCATTCCAGGTCCATGTCAGTGGTCCCCAGTTGTTCAGCTCAGGGAATAGAAGATGCTGGGGGACCCCAGAGCTGCCTTCCAGTCCCTGAAGGGAATCTCCAGGAAGGCTGCAGAGGGACTTTTCCCAAGGGGATCCAGTGCCAGGACAAGGGGAAATGGTTTGGAACTGCAGGACAGGAGGGTCAGACTAGAGCTGAGGAAGAAGTTCTTCAGTGCCAGGGTGCAGAGACTCTGCAATCGATTGCCCAGAGAGGCTGTGGCTGCCCCCTCCCTCGAGGTGCTCAAGGCCAGGCTGGATGATGCCTTTAGCAATGAAGTCTGGCTGAGATGAGTTACTGCCCCAGGCAGGGGGTTGGGGAGATGAGCTCTGAGCTCCCTTTGAGCCTTGGGATTCTAGGACCAAGGGGATGGTTGCTAAGACCATCCTTTCCTTCTCCCAAGCCAAGCAGACTATTTTTCCCTTCTCCAGAGCTGCCATCCCTCTATTCCCTGAGGCACCTTGGCAAGAGTGAGGGCTGGGCTGCAGGGCCATGGGGTCGGGTGTTGATGCTTTCCCAGCTGGGCTGCAGGGTGGAAATCGTTCTTGTGCAATTGAAATTCAGGAGGGAATCGCAGGGACAGAGCAGAGAAGCAGCTCAAACACCTCTCTAATTGCTAATCAATAACCTAAAGAAATGTTGCCCTGGCTGAAACCTGCTCCTAGGGAAAAAGAATCCCTCCCCCCATCCCGATTTGTTTCGTGATTGGAATGAGATTGTATTTGTCTGGCTTCTGCTTTTGGGTTGGAAAAAAAACCCCCTCTACCCTGCCCTCCACCCCTGTTTCACCCCAGGTTGATGAAGTTATCACCTGCTCCCTCAGCTCAGAACCTGAACCGAGCAACTTTGGGCTCTGCAGACAGACCGACACTAATCTGCTGTGTAATTGAATCATCATGGGGGATGCTGTTTGGCTGCTTTGAAACTCTCCTGCTTCTCCTCTAATGTTTTCATTAGCTTTCCCTGCGGCTGTGGGCTGTGCTGGGGGGGTTTTGAGGGGCTTTGCTGGAGTAACGGTAGTTCCTGGCTTTCAGTTGCTGTCGGTAGCCTGGCGCCGCATCCGTGGGTTACGTGGGCTCTGGCTTTAGAAAGGGTCGGCTGGGGATGTGCGGAGTGAGCATCCTCCTGCTCTGCCAGAGCCTTTGGGTGAGGACCAGCTGTTAGGGGATGGGACCAAGGAGACCGCTTGATTTGTGAACCCACCGGTGTGCAGCCAGGTTTGGGGCCGTTTGCAGCCTGGGATGGGCTAGTTTTACAGCCAGGTTTGGGCTGGTTTGCGCCCCCTTTGGGCTAGTTGCAGCTCAGCCCAGTTTGCAGCCTGGTTTGGGCTGGTTTGTAGCCTGGTTTGGGCTGATTTGCAGCCAGGTTTAGGTTGGTTTGCACCCTGCTTTGGGCCAGTTTGCATCCCCTTTGGGCTAGTTTGCGGCTCGACCCAGTTTGCAGCCAGGTTTGGGACCGTTTGCACCTTGGTTTGGGCTACTTTGCAGCTCAGCCCAGTTTCCACCTTGGTTTGGGCTGGTTTGCACCCTCTTTGGGACAGTTTGCAGCCAGGTTTAGGTTGGTTTGCACCCTGCTTTGGGCCAGTTTGCATCCCCTTTGGGCTAGTTTGCAGTTCGGTCTGGTTTGCAGCTGGGTTTGGGACCGTTTGCACCTTGGTTTGGGCTAGTTTTCACCTCACCCCAGTTTGCACCTTGGTTTGGGCTGGTTTGCAGCCAGGTTTAGGTTGGTTTGCAGCTTGGTTTGGCCCGGTGTGCAGCCAGGCTTGGGACAGTTTGCACTTTGGTTGGGCTAATTTACAGCCTGGTATGGGCCAGTTTACAACCCAGTATAGGCCAGTTTGCAACCTGGTATGGCCCAGTTTACAACCTGCTTTGGGCTAATTTGCAGCTCTGGTTGGGGCCAGTTTGCAGCCTGGTATGGGCTAGTTTGGGCCAGTTTGCAACCTTGCCTGGGCCAGTTTGTGGCCAGGTTCGGGCTGGTTTGGGTTAGTTTGCAGCTCTGTTTAGGCTAGTTTTCACCCTGCTTTGGGCCAGTTTGCCGCTCAGCTGTGTTCTCATCATTCCCTGGGAACTGCATTGCATTTCCTCCAGCCTTTGGGAGTAGGAAAGCAGATGCATGGGGCTTCCCTAGCCTGGATAAACCTCTCCCAAAACACATCCCCAGTCCCAGAGGAGTGGTAACCCAGACACCAGTCCCAATGCTCCTGTCACCCGGGGCTGCTCCTGGGGAAGAAGACTCCCTGGCTCAATGCCGTGAGCTTTGCCCCAGAGAGGCTGATGGCAGCCTGGGGAGCAGAGCGGGGAAGGGACCAGAGCAGAAACCGGTGGTGGGGAGGATCAGGCTGAGCTGCTGGGGGCTGCGGGAGGGATTTGTTGGATCCCGGAATTGCCTGAATTCATTTCAATTATTGGCAGCGCTTCTCCACAGAACTAAATAAAGTAAAATAAATACAGAAAGCAGGAGGCAATATAAAGCAGTTAGAGAGGATCAGTGCTGGATTGAATAATTCATTCAGCAGAGAAAAGGAGCTATTTGCAATGTCTGGCTTATCTTGATTGTATTTATAGACAGGAACTTCTGACAAGGAAATTACCTGTAAATCCTCCTTTTTTAACTTTGTAGTGGTTTTTCTATTCCTCTCCCCCTTCTTCCTTCATCCCAGAAAATAGCAGGCAGGAAGATTTCCTGCAGGGTTTGGGTTTAGGGGTTTTCTCTGTTTTTTCTGAGGTGGTTTGATGGGTTTCTGTAAAGATCATAAAGTCTTGTGATCTCCCTGTGAGCCCAGGGGAAGCTGCTGCACTGATGGAAACCGAGATAGAGGCAGCTGGGAGAAAGTCAGGAGGGAAAGGAGGCAAAAAATGGTCCTTAGTGCCTCCAAAATGGGCAGGGAGTCCACGTGTTGGTATCTGATAAGCTGGGCTTTGCAGCAGGACCTGTCCCTGTTTGCTGGCAGACTGGGGCAATGGGCAGAGGCCAACAGGATGAGGGTGAACAGGGTCAAGGGCAGGGTCCTGCACTTTGGGCACAAGAACCCCCTGCAGCTACAGACTACGGAGGAATAGCTGGGGAGCAGCCTGGAGAGAGGGACCTGGCAGCACTGGGTGACAGCCGGCTGAACAGGAGCCAGCAGGGTGCCCAGGTCAATGGCATTCTGGCTTGGATCAGCAATGGTGTGGCCAGCAGGACTAGGGACATCATTCTTTCCCCAGCACTGGGCACTGGGGGCCTCCCCTTAAGTCCTGGGGGCAGTGCTGGGCCTCTCACTNGGCTCTTCTCCCAGGCACCCTGCGCCAGGACAGCAATGGTGTGGCCAGCAGGGCCAGGGGAGGGTTAGGTTGGCTGTTAGGAAGCTCTTCCTCAGGGAAAGGGTGCTCAGAGCCTGGACTGGACTGCCCAGGGCAGTGGGGGAGTCCCTGTGTCTGGAGGTGTTGAAGGACAGCCTGGCTATAGCCCTGAGTGCCCTGGGGTGGCTGCTGGGGTGCTGTTAGGTGCTGGGCTGGGCTGGAGGAGCTCAGAGGGCTTTGCCAGCCTCAGTCATTCTGGGATTCTCTGAAAACTGCTGCTGAGTTTCCATCTCTTCAAACTAGAGATCTTGGGGTGGCAGGGAGGCAGTGTCCATCACTGCCAATGGGGTTCTGCTTGGGAGTGTTCAGCTGAGACAACTGAGGCTGTTTGGGCTGGAGAGGAGAAGGCTGAGAAGAAGCTGATCACTGGCTGTAAATATCTGAGGGGTGGGGGTCAGGAGGAAGGGGCCAGTCTCTTTCCAGTGGTGCCCAGTGACAGGACAAGGAGTACTGGGGATCAGCTGGAACATAGGAAGCTCCACCTCAACCTGAGGGCTGACAGAGCCCTCGCCCAGGCTGCCCAGAGAGGTTGTGGAGACCCCTGCTCTGGAGACTTTCAACCCCTCCTGGATGCAGCCCAGTGTGACCTGTGCTGGGGGATCCTGCTCTGGCAGGGGGGTGGACTGGGTGATCTCTAGAGGTCCCTTCCAACCCCCAACATTCTGTGAGGATGAGGGGGATGGGGGCTGAAGGGCAGCCAAGCTGGCCCAAACATCTGTGAGCACAACTCGTCCTCCCGCAAAGCCGCAGCCTGCCACAAGCATCGTTCTCTTTCAGAAGACATCGTTTGGAGTGAAGGATGCCTTGTAAAGATAGGAATCCTGCTGAGCTCCTTTGGCAGCGAGAGACCCAGGGGCTTGAAGAATTTATTTACAGCTTCTGACTCCCATTTGCTCTTCCCCTTCTCGAGTCGTGGGATCACACTCGATTTTTTTCACCCTACCAAGTGACCCTGGCGCCAGCTCCCAGGAATCCAGCGCCAGCCAGGCTCTGCCCGTGGAGAAGCTCCAGCTCTGCCTCTGAACAAGCGGCGCTGTAATTAGTTTTCCAAGCGGTGTTGGGGGAAACATCTTGTTGTTCCCCCAACCTTCCCATCTGCACTGAAGGGAAGTTCTAATTGGAGCGAGGCGTGAAACACCGGCGGCGAACTCCTCGTCTCCACGAGCTCAGCCTCGTGGATAATTGAGTTGTTGTAATGAAGTCTGGGCTTGGTTCTTCAAGAAGGAATTTGTTTTGAAAAGAGACTCTCGACTTAATTTAGGTTTCCTGCTATTTCCTAGCTCTTGCTGTCAGTGTTGTAGGTCTTACCGGCCAATTTCTCCCTGGGGTAATTCCATGGAGGTCAAGTGGTGCTGGGATGTGGCTCTCTCTGGAGCTTAGGGATGTAATAAGCAGCAAGTGGTCCCTGGGTGGTAACTGCAGCTCCGTGGAGGAGCTGAGCGCGGGCAGCCCTGACCGCAAACAGCCACATGCTGAGCTCTGACCCCACAAAGTGCTGGGAGCTCAACGATGCTGCTGTGTCCACGAGACGGTGATGGTTGGGCTCTGAGGAAACTGGAGAGGAGAGTTGTACATCTGCTTGTTCCCAAGATGGATTTGGGGTTGGGAAAGGCTGGTGAATGCTCCAGAGGGCTGGAGTCCCTCTGCTGTGAGGGAGTTGGGGCTGTTCAGCCTGGAGAGGAGAAGGCTCTCGGGGGGGACACCTTATAGTCACCTTCCAACACCTGTAAGGGGCTGTCAGAAGGCTGTTGCCAAGGGCAGGGAATGATAAGATGAGGGGTCCTGGTTTGAAGCTGGAAAAGGGCAGAGTGAGGCTGGACAGGAGGAGAAAGGTCTGGAATCTGGGGGAACCCTGGACCAGGCTGCCCAGAGAGGGGGTGGAGGCCCCATCCCTGGAGCCATTCAAGCTCAGGCTGGCTGGGGCTGTGGGCACCCTGATCTGGTGAGTGCTGGTCCTGCTTGGTGCAGGGGATTTGAACTGGATGCCCTTTAGAGATCTCATCCATCCCATAACAGTCCATAGGGATGGAAGGGGCTCATGTCCTAGTTCCTCCTTACGGTGGGAGCCAACACACCATCTCCAAATCCCAGGTTTTCCAGCTGTGCTGCTCTTCTGGGAGTTCCCCCTCCTGCAGAGCTGGTGCTGAGCCCTTCTCAGGCTCCATAACTCACGAGTGTCTCTGAGCAAACGTCAAAGCAGCGAGGAAACAAGTGCCCTTCCCTCTGTTTGCGCCTTTTGGTTTTAAATATTGCGTTTCCAGGGATAAACGTTGGCAGCACTTGAAATAAGATGTATTAATTAATGAACGAAGCACTTAATTTAGGTTTAATGGGCTAATCCTTTGCCGCCTGTTACATAAATAGTAATTGAATATTAAGAATGCATTGCATGAGAATTAACTACTAGGGGAGAGATGCGCTTTATCGCCTCCCTGTTAACAGCCTAGCCCCAGCCCGTGTCTCCAGTGTGGGAACGGCAGAGTCAAAGGCTCTGGAAGTTGATGCAGAAGCTGCTCTGAAATGTGTGTGGAGCACAGGGTGAGACGTTTGGGACGGGGTTTTTGTTCTTTCCCAGTTCATGGCCTGACCCGCGGCTCAGCTGGACAGGAGGGAGTTCTGTGCGTTGACTTGGAGAGCAGCTGGTTCATTCAGTGGGTGAAACGCAGCCCTCACCCCAGTCCACACACCAGGGATCAGGAGAGGCACTGGTGATGGGGATCAGGAGAGTCACTGGTGATGGGGAACAGGAGAGTTGGGGATCAGGAGAGTCACTGCTGTTGGGAATCAGGAGAATTGGGGATCAGGAGAGTCACTGCTGTTGGGGATCAGGAAAGGCACTGGTGATGGGGATCAGCAGAGTCACTGGTGTTGGGAATCAGCAAAGTCACTGGTGATGGGGATCAGTAGAGTCACTGCTGTTGGGGAATCAACAGGTCTGCAGGCAGAGGGTTGCTTTGGTCGTTATCCAGAGCCTGGGAAGCTGAGCAGCTTTACCAGGTCTGGAGAGCATCAAACTCAGCTAGGGTCCACCCAGGAGAGGGTGACTGAGCACCAGCAACAGGCAGGGTGGGAGCTTGGCATCTCTTTGCAGCTTGAGCTGGGACAGGGTGCCCCTGAGCCCCTAGGTCTCCTCGTCTCCTTCCAACCCCTCAACAATATCAACTATGGGAAGAGCAGTCCTGTCTCTCGGAGGGCAGTCTGCCACCTTCCTCTTATCCTGGGATGTATTTATTGCCCCCCAGTTTATGTTATTGTAAATCAGGAGCGATTAAAACCCTTCAGCCCCTAATGTAACTCATCCTTGCTTAAGGGATTAAACGGTGTGCAGTTCCTCACGACGGGATGTTGAGTGATTAAGGATGTTTTCCCCTGTCCCTTATGCTACATAATTTAGCACTGCTTACACAACTCTTTTACTCCATCTCGCCCTACACCTTCCCCTCCTTCCCATGCCGCGTTACCTCAGCGCTGCGGGTCATCGCACACCCCAGGTGCTGCAGATCCAGCTGAGGGGACCTGCTGAGGTCCATGTCTGCTCCCCTAAATCCTCCACGGATGGAGCAGCCGAGCCATCGCTGTACTGTGCTCACCCGCAGCAGCCAGGCCAGCTCCACCAAAACCCCGGCTGGCTGTGTCTTCTCCCAGCTGAAGCCTTGCCTGGTGCTGGAAGTCGAGTTGATGGCAGAGTTTCTTTAGCTCCTGCTTTAATTGTTTTTCTCTCCGGCCAGAAAAACTGCCTCAAACCTCAGCCGTTTGCCCGTGTCACTGGAGCCTGTCTGGGTGATTTATGCGGCCGAGGAGAGGGAGGTTATTTAGCTGTTGTTTCAGAAGCAGGTGCAGAGGAGCAGGAGGGGGATGGAGATGTATTTCACTTGTGATTCAGATCCTGCCACCTGGGAGAGGCTGGGTGACGGCGAGGGAGAGCTCCTGTAATTCATCTCTTGGGTTGGGAGGAGCTGGATGGAGCCTGACGTGGCAGGAGTTTGGAGCTGCTCTTCCTTCTATTTAGGGATCTAGGGTGTGAGGAGGGCTGAGAGCCCCATAGCAGAGGGGACTGAGCGAGGGGACCCCGTGCCCTGACCCGGTGCTGCTGTTCTGCTTCCAGGCTGGTTGCAGGAAACTCATCGGGAGGTTTGAGCGGCGAGGCAGAGAGCGGCGATTTCCAGTGCAACCCAGTTCTCCCTGTATGTTAATTGAACAGGACAGGAACATGGATCTGGCTTCTCTGAATAAGAAATCAAGTGGAAGGTGGCTCCTTTCCCGAGCCCTGCTGCTTCAGCAACTGGACAGGAGAAGCGGTGGAGGGGGGAGGCAGGAGGAGAAGACTATCCCTGGATTAAATGTAATGAAAATAAATCTATCAGCTCTGTTAGCAGCAGACGGGGCCCCGTTTAGGGAGCAGCAAGTCCAGCTCGTTCTTCAGGAGCTGGAAGTTTTGTGCTGGCGTGGAGCCCTTTCAGTANTTAGGGAGCAGCAAGTCCAGCTCGAAGTTTTGCGCTGGCATGGAGCCCGTTCAGTGGCTTTTTTGCACAAGGAGTGTCGGGAGGTGCTGGGGTGCTGCCTGGCAGGGAGCAGAGAGCCTGGAGACAGTGATAGATGCAGTTCTGGTGCGGATCTGGTCATGCAGGATGCTGAAGAGCAATCAGTGATTAAATAGTGGTGGTGGTGTGGAAAGAAGGGGGTGGGGGACCACCCTTTACTAATTACTGGAGGAGTAATTAGACAGTGGAATAGTCTTCCCAGGGAAGTGGTGGATTCCTCAACTTCAGCAGTGTTGAGGCTCAGCTTGACAGGATGCTGGGCATCTCGTCTCAGCTGGATTCATTTAATGGGTTGGACTTGATGATCCTCTATTCTGCTCTTGTGAGACCCCATCTGCAGTCCTGCATCCAGTTCTGGAGCCCCCAGCATAGGAAGAAGACTGAGCTATTGGAATGTGTCTNTCCCTGCTCATGGCAGGGGGGCTGGAACTGGATGATCTTTAAGGTCCCTTCCAACCTGACGCAATGTATGAATCCTTGGGGTCCCTTCCAACCTGCTCTACTGTGACCAAGATCTTCACCTGCTGGAGAGAGACCTCCAGAGTTCTGCAGAAGGTGGCAGATTTGTGAGTTCAGTTGGTTCCTGAGTTTGTTCTCTGCTTTTTGTTTATTTCTTTTCCACAAATAGCTGGAAGGGGGGAGTTCTGTGCTGCTCTCCTAGGTTTGGTCTCCCTGGTGTCCTCACTGTGATGAGGAGACTGGCCCCTTGCTCTTCTCTCCCCCTTCTCTCTTCCTACAAAACACACAAGAAGGAAGAGGTGAGCAGGACAGTCCCCGTCCCAGCAGACCCTTTCTCAAGCCCTTGATGAGAGGTTTCCTCGTGTCCTGTCATGTTCTTCTGGACTCGGTTTGCTGAGCTGTGCCCTGCCAGTGCTCTGGGCTGTTTACATGCAGGGGTTTGATTTCAGGTCCATCTCTGAGCCTCGTGGTGTCTCGTGGTGACATTTCCCTTGCTAAGTATCAGAACGGGGATGTTTGAAAGCCAAAGCGAGGAAGGGCAGAGTGAGAGATGCAGGATGAAGGATGGGAAAGGGCTGGAGGAGAGGATTAGGGGAACAGTAATAGGAAGTGAAAGGAAAACAAAGTCCAAATCAGGCCCCGTGGAGGAATAAACATGAGGACGGTTGGGTGGTCAGGGGAGGCTCCTGCAGAGGCTGTGGGATCATTCGGAAAGCAATTAGATGCTTTCCTGGGGGAACAGGCTTACTGGAAAGAAGAAGCCACTTTGGACCTTTTCCAGTCCCTGCTATCTTTAATAATCTTCCAGCAACTCGAAGCCCCAGGAGGCTGGGGGCAACAGCCACGACTTCCTAGAGGAGGGGTAGGGTTGCAACCATAGGGTATCACCCAGCTCTGTTAGGGGGAACTGCTGCAAGAGGGGAACTGCCCTGTGAATCTCTGCCTGGGGTCTTAACTGTCCCCAGAAGGCAGGCTCTGCACTGTCCTGGTGAGGAATGAGGTGAAGGTATTGCCTGAAGCCATGCAGGTGGGTGGATGGAAGGGGTTGGCTCCCCCACTGCTCAGCAGTGCTTCCTGATCCTGCGAGCATCAGCGTGGGTTTTACTGTCCCACCACTGCTTTGGGACTGAGAGCCCTGGTTGTGTTGCCCTGGTGTGGGAAGGTAACTGGGGAGGATTTGAGCACTGGGAACCTCTACTGGCATCGTGCACGTGGGCTGGGGTCACTGCTGGTCTCTTACTGGTGAGGCTGGAGAAAGTCACTGTGCCCATGTGGTCCTTGCTGCAGGGTCTGAGTTAGTGACCTGCACAGGGATCGTAGAATCCCAGGGTGGCCTGGGTTGGAAAGGACCTTAAAGATCACCCAGCTCTAATCCCTGCCATGAGCAGCAACACCTCTCACCAGACCAGGGTGCCCAGAGCCCCAGCCAACCTGGCCTTGGCCACTGCCAGGGATGGAGCAGCCACAGCCTCCCTGGGCAACCTGTTCCAGGGCCTCAGCCCCCTCACAGGGAGGGGTTTCTGCATCAGATCTCAGCTCAATCTCCCCTCTTTGAGCTTGAACCCATCCTCCTTCTCCTGTCATTAGACTCCCTTGGAATCAACCCCACTCTAGCTTCCCTGGAGCCCTTCCCCACTTCTTTTATAGTCCCCCTTCAGGTACTGCAAGGCTGCTATAAGGTCTCCCCCAACCGACCCTCCTCTTCTCTGAACCCTTTGGCTCCACAGGCTTCTTCCAGTGGTGTCGTGTGTGCCTGGTGGCTCTGTGACACAGCAGCTGTGACTCAAAGCCAAGATCCTGGTGCCAGGACTAGTGCTAGACGCAGTCCTCCCCTTGCTACGAGGATCTCTGCTTTCCCTGGCATCAATCCTGGTCACCTTGGGGGTTTTCTATTTCCTCTGTTCTACTCCTGTAGTGGAAAAAATACCTGAAGAGATCTCAGGAAATGTGAAAACAGTGATTATTCACTTCAAACCAGCTCTTCTGGGACACCTGATCTCCACATCTGCAGCAGACTGACACCTTTCACAACACAGAGCCTGGAGGGAGGCAGTTGTGCTGGGAAACGCGTTGTGCAGCGAGGCAGGACCATCCTCTGTGCTCAGCTCCTCCAGAACATCAGCTCTGGCACCTTGTCCCCTCCGCAGCCACCACACCGGCTCCTCTGCCCAAACACCAGGGCGGTAGCACTGGGTACCCGTGTCCCATCAACACCGGGAGTCCAGGGCTTTGACTGGGGCCAGGGAGCTGTGCAGGAGGCAGCAGGCTTGAAGTGCAATTTGCATTTTAATAAAGAAAGAAGTGGTTTTTTTCAGTAATTTGCATTTAAAGCAACTGTTTCGTAACCCAGCAGCCCTATTAAAGGGGCTCTCTGAGCTTTACCTCACTCGGGGAGGGGGGAAAGTTACAGGAGGCTTTCACTCCCCCTGCTCTAACTGGGAGTGATAATGGCACTTTTTTTTGCTCCTAGTGGGGACCAGCTGGTGCTCACCCAGGGATTTCAGTCTGCTGGAGCATCCTGGGCAGGCAGGGTGGAGGTAGGAGGTTCCATCTCAATCTCAGCAGGACCTTCTTTCCAGGGAGGGTCCCGGAGCACTGGACCAGGCTGCCCAGGGGGGCTGTGGAGTCTCCTTCTCTGCAGACGTTCCAGCCCTGCCTGGCTGTGTTCCTGTGCCATTTGGTCTGGGTGATGCTGCTGTGGCAGGGGGATTGGACTGGATGATCTTTCCAGGTCCCTTCCCATCCCTAAGGATTCTCTGGGGAGGATTTGCTGGGACACAGGTGAGGGGACTCTATTAGTAGCAGGTTAAGGTCAGTGGTGGCCAAACCAGGGTGAGACTGGGAGACAGCAGCAGTGGGAGGAAACACCTGTAGTGCAGAGAATGCAAAGAAATGATAAAGTTTTAAACCTCTTTGGGAGGAACTGAAGGTTTCTTAACAAATATTGAGGGAAGATCTTGAGAAGAGCCGGTGCTTCTGCAGGGAGATGATCTCTTCTGAGCAGCCTGCAAAGCTGCTCCCTCTCTACACGCAGTGAACTTTTCCTGCCATGGAGGAGTTTCCATACAAAAGCCCTTTCCCAATGGAACAACCATCACAATAGAGACCAGTTTCCCTGGGTCTCCAGAGGACTGGGCTGAAGTTACTCAGAGATGCCTGTTCTGCTTGCAGCTCCCTCTCCTCTCCCCATCATGCGGGGAAGCCCAGGACCCCCCCTGCACCCCAAGCTGAGCTCTCAGCAAGGTGCCGTTTGCTCACACTGGCTTTGTTTGCCAACAGGGAGTTTTTCATCAAAGCCTCGGCTGCCTTTCATCCCTGGGGACAGCTGTCTGCGAGCAACAGCCTTTTACCCGCTGCCCAGGTAGGGGACTGGGAGCCTTTCATGGTCCTACTTTCATCTTGGGGATGGGGCTGCTCTTCTTGTAGGATGTGGATTTGAGTGCTTGGAGAGGGGGAGAGGCATGTGGGCTTTGTCCTGCCCCCCAGGTGCTCCAGCACTTGGGACTATGAAGATGGGCCACAGCAGAATCATCCTCTTCCCCTTAGAGCACCTGCTGGTGTTCATCCATCACAGGGCAAAACAGTTAGCTCTTCATTTCAATGTTAATGCTTTTCAAGGAGGTGAAAGCAGAGGGATAGAGGGCATTGCTTCCTAATCAAGCACCTCTGTCAGATGCTGGGGTGTTTAGGTGGGAGGGTTGTAGGTTAAATCCCGCCTGTTAGCTCCCACACCTCAGGGTGAGCTGCACAGCCTCCAGTGAGCTGGGTTCAGGCAAGGGTTGGGCAGGGCAGCTGCTGAGCTGAGCACAGGTACCTCATAACAGAACCTGCATGAGGGATGCCCAGTGAGGTCACTAGCTCGGGGTCTGTATCTGGGGAATTGATGACTCTCTAGCTGCCTTCCAGTCCCTGAAGGGAACCTCCAGGAAGGCTGCAGAGGGACTTTTCCCAAGGGGATCCAGCGCCAGGACAAGGGGAAATGGTTTGGAACTGCAGGAGAGGAGGGTCAGACTGGATCTGAGGCAGAAGTTCTTCAGTGCCAGGGTGCAGAGACTCTGCAATCGATTGCCCAGAGAGGCTGTGGCTGCCCCCTCCCTGGAGGTGTTCAAGGCCAGGTTGGATGAGGCCTTGAGCAATGAAGTCTGGCTGGGATGGGTTGCTGCCCCAGGCAGGGGGTTGAGTGAGATGGGCTCTGAGCTCCCTTCCAGCCTGGGATTCTGTGTAGTTACAGTGCTCAAGGCCGCGGGTTAGTGGCAATTGGGCTTGATGGTCCCTAGGATCCTCTCCAGCCTAACCCTATGAGTCCAGGCTGTTCTCCCCGTGCTGCTGAGCCAGGAGACTCCGCACTACCGCAGCGGTGGCTGTGTCACCATCACTCCTTCCTTTATAAAGGATGGGAGAGGCACGAAGGAGAGGCTGAGTAACAGCAGGTATAATTCAGGCTGATTTCTTCGCAGACTCTTCATTTGCTGAACATGTCACCGGGCGGGTAGTAGATGGGGTCTCCGGTATCAATATTCCCCGTGCCAGCCCATAAATAAAGAAAACTGATGTTGTGGCTGCTAATCAGCCGCTGCTCCCCCAAACGAGGCCCCGATGCATTTCCCTGTCCTATAATCACTTGTCACCTATTCCTGGCTTGTCACTTCTCGCTCGGTGGTTCCGTTAGGTGGTTCCCCCCGCCTCCCCTTTCTCTTGGCAGGGTGACTCTGTTAGCTGTGGGGTTGTTTCTCTGGGATTTGGTGGGGTTTTTTGTATTTTCCTTGGCGCTGGCAGTTTAAAACCTATTGATCTGAGCACTGTTCTGGGTTAGGAGCTGGGGGAAAACGATCTCTAATCAGAGCGTTTTACTTTCAGAGTTCAGCACAACCACTGGACCGTACCTGGTGCTGGCTCAGCGCAGTTTGTGCCAACAGAGAGCTCCTGCGAGTGCAGGTTCATTTAAACCTGTTGCTGGGAGGTGGCTCAAGCAGAGCTGCAAAGCAGGTGCTCAATTCTTTTCCCCATTTATTTCCTACCTTGTTTTCCACAGCTTTCCAGTGCTCTGGAGATGCTCTGGATGCAGCGCTCAGCTCCCTGCCCTGCTCTGCGATTGCCCTGTGCAAAAGCAGGTGCAGAATACTCTCCCTTTTTTATTCTCTGCATTGTTTTCTACAGCTCAGCAATGCCCTGCGTGCAGCGCTCAGCTCCCTGCCCTGCTCTGCAACCCCCCCTGTGCTGTCTTTCCTCTGGGAATTGGGTCTTTCCCTCTATTTTGCAGATGGGGAAGAAGAAATGAGAAGCTTTGCTCTGAGCCACCCTCTGCCTCAGCCTCCCAGACAGGAATCCCAAGCCCTTCCCAGCCAAGCTGGAGCAAGAGGCGGAGGAAATCCCCTAGTGAGCGATTGCTGCTGGTGAGGACCATTTTAAAACAGATAAAGTCTAATAGAGGACAAACAGCTGGGGAAGCAGAGGGTAATTTTTCAGCCGGGCTCTCCAAGCCAGGAGCTAACTTCATCTCCCTTCCTCTTGCTCCAAAAATAATTGTAATTTACACTGCAAGGGGACAGATCCACCGGAGCATCTTGTATTAACTGCTGCTGTCACGTGCAGCCGCCCCAGGGATGGGTCTGCTAGTGAGGGGAAGGCTGCTGAGATGGAGTTTTGGGGAAGAGAGCAGGGAAATCAGCTCAGGATGCTGGTGAATGTGTCCCTCGTGCCTCGCTGGCGGAGCTGATGGGGATGCCTGGTGCTTTCCATCCTTCCCAGCCTGCCTCGTGTAGCTGTTTGCCAGGCATCCTCTGCTTTGAAGGGGGAATAAAAGACTAAATTTCAAATGTGGTGAAGGATGAGAGACACCGGGGAAGTCAGGCTGCTGTACTGGAGGAGTAATGGGACTGCTGGGGGGATTCGTTTGCTGTGCATCCAGCCAAAACGTTTCATTAAAACAACGGGGCTCCTCCCTCCTCTGCTAATAAATCTGCGGAGGGGATGGATGGAGCTGCTGAAAGGATTCGTTTTTCCAAAGCAAAACGTGAACCTGTGTGGCTCAGGGAGGGCTGCCTGGTCCTCCCCTTCACAGAGTGCCAGGCACTGGGATGGAGACTGCTCTCTGACCCTACAGAACTCCCACAGGAGCTTCCTTCTTCATTTTTACCTCCTTTTCCTCTACCCAAGCTCTCTCTTCCGTTTCAGACAGTCAGGAACCTCTTATCTGTGTTCTAGCTCTGCTTGGGTCCTGGCAGCAGCCCCAAGGCAGGAGCTTGAGGGTCTGCAGAGCCCATGAGCCTGCAGCCTGTCCTCTCTAGCCATCCAGGAGCGAGCCAGGACATCCTCCCTCCGGCAGTTTATCTTGCAGGGTCTGAGGATGACAGACGTGGGTTTGGGGCCTCTTGTGGGATTCAGAAGGCCAGAGTCCAAACATCCATCTGGCCGTGAGCTCCTCGCTGACACCCAGCCTGGCCAACGCCTGCAGGCTTTGGCACCACTGAAAACAAGGCAGTTAGTGCTGAAAGGCTGTGGGATGGGAGATTGTTGTTTGTGTTCACAGAAGCTGGAGATCAGATGCTCTGAGCCGTAAACCAGCCTCATCGCTCAGGGCAGCACTGGCAGAGGGAGAAGGGATTGCAGAAAGCAGCTTCCGAAAGGATTCAGTAGCTGTTCTGTGCTGGAGGAGCCGCTGCTGCAGGGCTCTGGGAGCTGATAGAGACATGGCAATCCCTCCTCCTCCCTGCTCTGCCCGTGCTGGGGCTGCTAGCAGACCACCCACCCCAAACAGCACCAACAGACCCAACACCCTGCAAGAGTTTCCATCGTGGCTGTGCTAGGTCTGGGGCTGGAGCCGCTGTCGCTGAGCCCAGGGCTCTGCATCCAGCAGGGTCGGGGCAGTGGCTGGATCCTGTTGCAGGGCTGGAGCAGCCTTGGGCTCCTCCACCGATTATTTATCAGGATAAATAATTATATATTAGGGCAAATAGTGGATGCAAACGGTTTAATTAATAATACACGCCGCAAGAGTAATTTGCAATGTAAAGTGCTGGGTAAAAGGCTGGTATTAGCAATATTTATTTGTATTTATTAATTGCTGGCTCTCCAGATCTCCATGGTGAATAATTTCCTCTCTTTTTCCCTTTTTAATTTATTCCTCTGGCTTTTGAGGACGGGAAAGTTGAACTGGCAGTGACCTCGTGCACTGGACTGGTCCTGGTGCAGCCTTGGCTGAGCTGTGGCTCGTTCGTTTGACCTTTGTTGCTGGAGATGTGGGGGTCGGGCTCTGTAATCTGAGGAATAGGTTTTGGTCACTCGTACCTGTCACCTGGGGCTGCCCTGCTGCTCTGTGGACAGAGAGAAATGAAACCCTTCCCAGAATAGGGATGTGGTGCTTGTCCTGATTCTTTCAGCTCAGCGAAAATGAGCCCTGGCTGGGAATTCCAGCCTCACCAAGTGCTGCTGTCTGCCACACAGCCAGAGCTGTGCCCCAAAAGCTCAGCCTCAGCCTCCCCCTTCAGCTGCTGCCTGCAGTGCACAGACTCTGCCTGTCTGCGCTGGGGAATGCAGCCCCACTGCTATCAGAGAATCCCAGACTGGTGGGGTTGGAAGGGACCTCTGGAGATCATCCAGTCCAACCCCCCTGCCAGCACAGGATTCCCTAGAGCAGATCCCACAGGAACAGTCCAGAGGGGTTTGGGATGTCTCCAGAGCAGGAGACTTTACAATCTCTTCAGGGGCAGCCTGGCTCAGGGCTCTGTCTCCCTCACAGTAGTCCTCAGAGATGCAGAAAGGTGCTGGGAGGGTCTAGAGGAGCAGGTCAGGTCCCTTTCCCCCTTGCAAGGTGTTCTGAGAGCTGATCCATCTGCTGGCATCCTCCTTGGCTTGAGCATCCTCCCGAGCAGCACGTGGCAGCTTTGCCTTCCTTCCCAGGCTGGAGCTCTCTGTGGAACAGACGAGTCCTGACACTGCACTGCCTGTTTCTGCAGAGCAGGCAGAACCTGGTGGGTGCTTGGATCCCCAGCATATGGTGCGAGTCACTCCGGGAGCACGCAGCACCACGGTCTTGGAGAAATGGGTCGGGCAGCGGGGGATGCTGAGCTGTGCCAGAGCTGCCATCCCGCTGGCAGCCGCCTCCAGGATCTGACACTGTAAGTGAGCGGGGTGGGAAGCACCAGGGGAGATGCGTTGTGGGGAGGGGATTCTCCCCCTCTGCTGTGCTCTTGTGAGATGCCACCTGGGGTCTTGCAGGCAGTTCTGAACGCCCCAGTACAAGAAGGACTATGAGCTGTTGGGGTGAGTCCAGAGGAGCTCATGAGGGTGATCAGAGGGTTGGAGTCCCTCTGCTCTGGGGACAGGCTGAGGAAGCTGTTCAGCCCAGAGAAGAGGAGGCTCCAGGGAGACTCTAGAGCAGCTTCCAGCCCCTGAAGGGCTCCAGAAAAGCTGGAGATGGACTTCTGCCAAAGGACTCCAGTGCTAGGACAAGGGGGCTGGGTTCAAACTAAAAGAGGGGAGGTTGAGATGAGAGCAGGGGCAAAAACCCCTCCTGTGAGGGGGCTGAGGCCCTGGAACAGGTTGCCCAGGAAGGCTGTGGCTGCTCCATCCCTGGCAGTGTCCAAGGCCAGGATGGCTGGGGCTCTGGGCACCCTGGTCTGGTGAGAGGTGTCACTGCCCCTGGGTGATCTTTAAGGACTCTTCCAACCCAATCCAGCCTGGGATTCTGTCCAGCATCACTGTACCAATGGGTCTGGGGGGTTCTGCCAAGTCTCTGGGGTGGAAACCCACCCTGGTGCTGGGTGCCACCACCACATGACTGAATGCTTTGTATACCTCAAGATCCCACAGCCTCTGCAGAGATGATGATGTGCGGGAGCTGTAGCCACCATGGTGCAGGCAGTTGGTGCCAGCTCGGCAGGGAAGTGCAGTGGGACAGGGAGCTGCCTGCAGGTCAGTGCAGAGCGCGGTGGTGGTGGCAACGCAGCTGCTGGTCCATCTGGCCAAGCAGCTGCCAGCGGAAGCTGGGGCTCTGCTCACAGACACGCGGGCGGCTGGAAATAGAAACCAGGGGGGGAGCAGGGACCTGGCGGAGAGGATGGCTGGGGAGTGGGAGGAGGTGTGAGGACCTCCTGCCTGGTAGGGTGTGGGTCTGGGGCCAAGCTGGTGGCCGTGGGGGTGAGCAGAGGTGTGTGACCCTGGGACAAGCAACAGCAAAACCCTCTGGGGGGTTGGTAAATCACTGGGTTCTTGGTTGTTTTGTGGTGCCTATTAGGACCTCGTGGTGCCTCGTAGGAACTTGTGGTGTCTCTGTTCTTGCTAGGATGTGATGCTCTGGGCTGGGTGATGGTGGGACCAGAAAGAGCCTTAGACAATGTGTGGCTTGGCCCTGGGACAGCTCTCTGCCTGCCTGAGGAGCACATGGTGGTTTAATTAACCTGGTGTGGGTCCCTGGATGTAATTATTGTGCTTCAAAGCGGTTTCACACAGTTTATACAGGAGCACCTTAGACGTGGCTTGTCCTTGCGGTGTGTGTGGCTAGTGAAGACTCAGGACTGGTCTCAGCTCTGGTTGTCCAGCGCCAGCCCTACTCCTCTGAGGAGGCTCATACCGTGTCACGGTGTGATGAGGATGGCCAGCTCATGACTGCGGGGTGCAAAGAGGACAAAGGACATAGCAGGAGACAGGCCTGTCACAGCACTGGGGGAGGAACAGCTGAAGGAGTCGGGTGTCTTTAGCTTGGTGTCAGGAGGAGGGAGCCAGGCTCTGCTCAGGGGCACCCAATGCTAGGACAAGGGGCACCGGGTGTCAGCTGGAACAGAGGAGGTTCCACATCAAGAGGAGAAGAACCTTCTTCCCAGTGAGGGTGCCAGAGCCCTGGCAGGGGCTGCCCAGGGGGGTTGTGGAGTCTCCTTCTCTGGAGACGTTTCAAACCCACCTGCACTGTTCCTGTGCGACTGGATCTAGGGGCTCCTGCTGTGGCAGGGGGATTGGACTGGATGATCTTGTGAGGTCCCTTCCAACCCCTAACACTCTATGATTTAGCTTCTGTGCAGCCATGCAGCCCAGGGGCACCAGACCAGAACAATCTTCTTCTGTCAGAATTATAATAGAAGACTTAAAAAAGCCCAAGGAGTTTGTTGTTTGGGTAATTTAAAAACCAGTGGGTTGGGCTCTGCTGTAAAAAAGCTGGTTGGACGGGATGGTCTGGAAGGTGTTTTCCAACCTGAATCATAGAGTCCTTAGGGATTGGAAGGGACCTCAAAAGATCATCCAGTCCAATCCCCCTGCCACAGCAGCATCACCCAGACCCAGTGGCACAGGAACACAGCCAGGCAGGGCTGGAACCTCTGCAGAGAAGGAGACTCCACAACCCCCTGGGCAGCCCCTTCCAGTGCTCCGGGACCCTTCCTGGGAGGAAGGTCCTTCTGTGCTTTCTGTCGGGATGTGTTGCTCACATCCTGTCTTCTAGGAGTGGGGATCTCTTGGCTGGATCCTTCCTGTGGTTCATCATACTGAGCATCGTTCACCCTCCCACATCCCTGAATCGCTTTGGTTGCAACCTGCTCCCTGGAAGGCAAAGATCCCTGGGGGGGGGGCTGGGATGCAGGGGAGCAGAGCAGCCCATTTCTCTTCATCACCACCACCAGATCAGAGCAAATCAGCTCTGTATCAGCTACAATAAATGGATTCAATGTGGTGACAACCCCTCCCTCAAACCAACCTAAAGGAAAAGTGGGAGAGATTAAAAAGTGAAGAAGGAAATAACCCAGCGGTTGTGCTGGGCGGTAAATCTCTCCCTTTATTGCTCCTTTATTATTTCCAGACTCTGAAGTTTAAATAATTAAGCAGAATAAACGGTGGATGAATATGATTTTCACATTTTATTTACTGATTCTCAAAGGACAGCTGTGCAGAGAGACGCAGGCAGAGCAGCAGCTGATTTCTCCAGTGGTGTAAATCCGATGTGAGCATCTCTTCACGTTGATTTACACCACCAGAGCATCCAGCCTCCCAATTTGGGGAGGAAATTATGGGCAGCTCCATAGATTTTAATATTGTTTTTTGTTCTCTCTTCGATGCGATTAATTTCTTTTCCAATTTAAAAGCCTGTCAGGTCGGGGTGTGTGTGTGTGTGTGTGTGTTAGGGTTCTTATTCTGTAATTTAAATACATTTGTTGATAATGCTGCTCTGACTAAAGGTCTTTTCAGGAGAGGGACTGCAAAAGCTATGCCTGTCTCAGGTTTTTCTGCTCACGGCATCACCGAGGCTTTGCTGGTGTCCTGGAATGGGAGGATGTGGCTGCACCGAGCAGTGGATGCTGGACTCCAAGAGCTGCTCAAGGGTCCAAATCCTGAGGGCTACTGGTAGCAGGTCAGGGCTGGGAGCCTTCACCTGCATGGTCAGGGGGGTTTGTTGTGTCTGGGTAAAGATTGTTAGGAAGAAATTAGTTATCTGGAAGGAATTCTTCACTGTGAGGGTGGTGAGATACTGCAACAGGTTGCCCAGAGAGGTGCTAGAGGCTCCATCCCTGCAAACACTGTAGGTCAGGTTGGATGGGGCTTTCAGCAGCCAGGTCTCGTAGAAGATCTCTCTGCCCATGGCAGGGGGTTGGAACCAGGTGATGTTTAAGGTCCCTTCCAACCCAAACCATTCCATGATTTCTCAGGGCTAACAGCTTAATTCCTGCTCACACTGGTGTGTGCCTCGTTCTTGATAACATCCCCTGGAGCAGGGAATACCTAGCTCTCCGCATCGCCCCACGTCTGCCATGGTGTTCAAACATCTTGTCATGCCTTTACAGGTCTTAATCGCAGCTTCAGTCTCAGGTCACTGCTGATCCAGTGGGTCTCACCTGCTGTGGGAGACCCTCAGCACTGGGAGAGTCTGGCAGATGAAGGAGAATGAGGTGGCAGCTGCTATGGTGAGAGCTACAGAGACCTCGGAGAGGCAGAGCTATGTGAGCCAGTATCAACAGTGGGGCCAATTAAGGAGACGAGGAATTAAGTCAATCTGACACCTGTAAGTAAATTAACCCCAAGGAGATGTGACGTTCCATGAGACGTCTGCAACACAGGGAGTGACATGCGGAGAGAGCAGCCCTGTGAGCAGATAAATAGGTGATTCCCTTCATTATCCATCTCTGCCTCTGTGTTCAAACCAATTAGGGAGCATCACTGGTGTCGTGGTAGCTGATGGTGATGGGCACCGCGCAGCGAGGAGGGCTGTCAGTGTTCAGGAGTCCCCATCTCAGCTCAATCAGGGTGGTTACATCGTGCAGTGTCAGCCTTACGGGAAGGAGTTTCTTAAAGAATCATAGGGATGGAAGGGACCTCCAAAGGGCATCCAGTCCAACCCCCCTGCACCCTGCAGGGCCAGCACTCACCAGACCAGGGTGCCCAGAGCCCCAGCCAGCCTGACCTTGAATGGCTCCAGGGATGGGGCCTCCACCCCCTCTCTGGGCAGCCTGGTCCAGGGATCCCCCAGCCTCAGATTCCAGACCTTTCTCCTCCTGTCCAGCCTCACTCTGCCCTTCTCCAGCTTCCAACCAGGACCCCTCATCCTGTCATTCCCTGCCCTTGGGAACAGCCTTCCCCAGCCTTCTGACAGCCCCTTTCAGGCACTGAAGGTCACTATCATGTTCCCCCCAGAGCCTTCTCTGCAGGCTGAGCAACCCCAACTCTCTCAGCCTGTCCTACAAGTGCTGGGTGTGCAGCTCTGAGTGTTACAGCTTCACTCCCACTCGTGAGTGTGGATGGGCTTGGGGGAAGTTATTTTGTTCCAGCCAGACGGGGAGAGCCCTGGGTGCCTGGCACTCAGCTTTGGGTCCCTTCTCATCTATTACCTGCTGGAAGTGAAGGGTCTGGCTGTGATTTGTAGCAGGTGCAATGGAGCAGAAAAGCTCTTGACACCTCAAATCCATCGCTCTTTGTATTATTTTCTCTGTGCTACCTTGTAGGACGGGCAGCTGCTATTTGGGTGGTGACAGAGGTGGTTTTCATTACCTTTCCAGTTCCACCAGTAGCGACGGCAGCGCATTGTGCCAGGAGGTGGGTTTGGGCAGACTGAAGGACAAATTAGGAGGTTTCTAAGGTGTTTCAGAGGAGCAACTGGAATTGGGGAACACAGAGTGTGTCTGGGACCAAATACAGGACCAACCTACACTTTGGCCACAAGAACCCCCTGCAGCTGCAGACTGGGGGAGGAGTGGCTGGAGAGCAGCCTGGCAGAGAGGGACCTGGCAGCACTGGGTGACAGCCAGCTGAACAGGAGCCAGCAGGGTGCCCAGGTGGCACCAAAGGCCAAAGGCATCCTGGCTGGGATCAGCACTAGTGTGGCCAGCAGGACTAGGGACATCATTCTACCCCTGGAATGGGCACTGGGGTGGCCTCCCCTCAAGTCCTGGGGGCAGTGCTGGGCCTCTCACTGCAAGAAAGAGATGGAGG
>VZRI01012695.1:291260-304779 GCA_013397515.1 Upupa epops | reverse complement strand
CTGGGAAGAAGTTTTTCCTCAGCTCCAACCTGACCCTCTCCTGGCACAGCCTGACCCCAGTTCCTCTGCTCCTATTGCCAGTCCCTGGGGAGAAGAGGCTGACCCCTGCCTCACTGCAACCTCCCTCCAGGTGGTTGTCTACAACTCTCTAGAGCAGTGAGGTCTGCCCTCAGCCTCCTCTTCTCCAGGCTGAACAGCCCCAGCTCCCTCACTCTCTTCCCACCAGCCCTGCTCTCCAGACCCCTACCCAGCTTGNACTGGGGAGGTCTGCTCTTACAGTTTATGTCCTTATATATTCGGACTGGAGGGGAAGAGGGTTGGATCTCCACGTCCCTCACCCCACCAACCCCACGGAGTTCAGCTGAAACCAGGGTTTGAGCCGATGGGTTGGCTGAAACTGTGCTGGGGGATAGCTCTGCCCTGCGCCCAGTGTCCAGCAGAGCCGTGCGAGGAGCTGAGTGCAGCCGGGAGACCATTAATCCGATTAAGGAGGACACAATCTCAAAGTCACGTATCGATGACAAAAATGATTGAGTGGTGCTGGACAGTAACGCTGGGGGCAGAGCTGGCTCTGGCGGTGCCTCTGGGATGCAGGCAGAGAAATTCAGCTCTGAGTTGTGTGAGCAGGACTGCTCGGCACCCGAGCAGACGGAGAGGCAGGGCCATAATCCTTCCTCCCAGCACAATGCTGGTTAAAGCCCTGTGGAGCAGAGAGCTGTGGGCAGAGCATCACAGAATGGCAATGGAGAAGCAGCAAAGGGAGGGAATTGCAGCCTGGAGAAAGATAAAGGGTTTAGAGAGGATGGCTGTGAAGAAAGCGATTAGAGGAAATTAAACATGGACAGGCTGGAGATGGAGGCTGGGCAGGGGCAATCTGGCTGGGCTGGTGCAGGGAGGGAATAGCTCTCATCACTGAACCATGCAGCACTGCGAGGGAAGAGCAGCATCAAACAGAGCAGGAGGCTTCTGCACATCAAAGGGCAGTCAGGCACTCCGGCACTGTGCCTGGTTCTGGGCTGAAACCCAGCAGCACCAGAGCAAAGAGGCTGGAGGAGGCAGGATAGACGTTAATTCATGCCTGCTGAAGCCTTAATATATTCATGTTGTAGAGGCATCATCCTGGTTGGAGAAGACCTTCAAGATCCAGTCCAACCCTCCACCCTACAGCCCCCAACCACTACCCCAGCTCCTCAAACACCCTGGCTGCCCGACTGTTGAGCCCCCGCAGGGACGGTGCCTCCACCCCCTCCCTGGGCAGCCTGTGCCAAGGCCTCCCCACTCTTCCTGGGAAGAAGTTTTTCCTCAGCTCCAACCTGACCCTCTCCTGGCACAGCCTGACCCCAGTTCCTCTGCTCCTATTGCCAGTCCCTGGGGAGAAGAGGCTGACCCCTGCCTCACTGCAACCTCCCTCCAGGTGGTTGTCTACAACTCTCTAGAGCAGTGAGGTCTGCCCTCAGCCTCCTCTTCTCCAGGCTGAACAGCCCCAGCTCCCTCACTCTCTTCCCACCAGCCCTGCTCTCCAGACCCCTACCCAGCTTGGTTGCCCTTCTCTGCCCCCCTCTCCAGCACCTTCCTGTCTTGCAGGGCCCAAACTGCCCTCAATACACAAGATAATCATTAAGGTTGGAAGAGACCATCAACCTTAGAGACCTCCAACCAGGCTTGGAGACAGCCATCAAACCAACCCCTCTGTGACAGCAAATGTGCCTTGGGTAGAGCTCTTCCCACCTGGCACTTGAACAGCCAGCACGGCTGTCTCGTCCCTTGGCCAAACCTCTTGAAGGGTCTGACAACCTGAGACATCATCAACTGCAGATTCTTCAGCTGAGAAAAGCCACGGGAGGTTGCAGCAAGATCTCGGAAGATGCTGTAGGACCCATCCTCATAGTGATTTGATGGCAGGACTGGAGCTGTGGGGGCAGACGAGGGTGATGCTGCATGTCCCAGCAGTGCTGTCAAACACACCTTGCTCTGGTGAAGGAGAGGCTATGAGGGGCTGCTGGCTGCTCCCTAGCCTATTGCTGCTGCTCCTGGGAGGTGCAGGAGGGCATGATGCCCAAACGTGCTTGTAGGAATTGCTGGCAGCCTGTGGGAGCTCCGACAGAGGTGGTGACACACCGGTGCCACGGGGCTGGTGGCGGGTGGCTGTGCCTCATCTCAAGAAGGATGAAGAATGGGTAGGATAGCTGAGAGGTTCAGTGCAAACCTTTCCTGGAAAGGATGCTGCTGGGAGGGGAAAGCTCAGGACTGTGGTTTGACCCTTGGGCCTTCCTTGCCACCAGCCCTTTTCTTCTTAAAAAATAGGAGTGAATTAAATCCCATCGTGGCTTTTAAGAGCCAACTGAAAATGTCCCTTATTAAATTACCACCCTATTGATCTAGCAGTCATCCAAAAGGGGATTGATTGAGGACTTAAACAGACGCGCAGCCGGGCCAGACGTTCAATTAATGTGCATAAACGGGCAGTGGAGAAGCAATTTTCAGAGTAAGTCAGGCAAAAGATCAATCCTGTTTTGCCTTCCATGCCAAAGTTGCCTCGGTATTTATTTTTATGTTATTTCTTCTCTTTTTTCCCCCTTTCCCTGGTCCCTCTTACACTGAGAGAGACAGCACTCAAAGCCCAGCTCACTCCCCTGATGGAGCTGACGGTCTCTTCTGTCAGGTCTCGGAGAGGACGCCTTGGTGTGTAGGTCGAGGGATGCCACGTCAGCTCCAAGGACTCACAGCTGGGGGTGTTTGAAGCAGCCTAACCCCCAGCTTCTCCATCACCCTCCCAACACGCATAGCAGATCCATCGCCTGGTGGACAATTCAACCTTGAGTTGCTCCTCCAAGTCTGGGGATGATTTTTGGGGGAAAAGGAAACTCCCTTTCCTGACTGTTGCCCTTCACCCTTCAGCAGATGACGGTTCAGGCTGGCTGCCAGGGGCAGAGCGACTGCAGTGGATCTGCAGGATTCAGCTGCTTTCTGGCTGTTCCTTGCTCGGAAGGCTCCAGAGAGAGCCCGTGGACACGGATGGAGTGTGGGCCAGAAGGAAGGACCTGAAGGCAAATCGCTGCTCCGTGTTTGTGCCTGGTTGCTCTGTGAGTGAACCACAAGAAATGCTCGGGATGTTTGGGTTCCTTTGCTCTAGACTCAAGAATCCTGATGAGAAACAGCACTCTGCAGAGGCTGTGAGCCCAGTTCTGCTGGTTGGAGGGCTTTGCTCCCGAGCTCCTTCAAGCCAGAGGCAGGTGGCATCACCAGCCCTCACCCCTTCATCACCGGTGGGTCGAAGGGGTCTGAGCCCCCTGTGCATGGGGAAGGCTGAGGGGTTTCTTGCAGCTCCAGGCAGAGCTGAACTGCAGACCAGGTGAGCTGGAGGTGCTGAGGTTTCCTTATGCTTGATGCCCCACCAGTGCAGACCAGTCAGGTCCATTAGTGTGGTGCCAACAGGGCTTCACAACAGACTGGGGACTTTGACTCTCCTGCTGGACACACTGGGGCAGAACAGGAGCCCTGTGCCCCTCTCTGGTTTCTGCTCAGTCAGTTTTTGCTGAGCAGAGACCAGGACTCCTCATCCCTGTCAGCAGCAGAATGGGAGCTGGGTGAAGGACCCTTGATCTGCTCTCCTTGGAGAATGGGCTCAAAGTCATCCAGGTGAGCATTTCCACCTCCCCTTCACTCCTGGTCCTGTGCTCCTCCAGGCTGGGCTGCTGTGTGGACCTCAAGATCTCCATGGTCTGGGCACATGGAGAAGGACGATGCTTTGCCAGCCCAAAGCCAAGCAGCAACCTCTTGCTCCCCAAGTCCCAGACACCAGTGTCACTATGAGCATCTCCTGCAGGGAGGGAGGACCGTGTCCTGTCCTGCCATCACCAGTGAGTCACGGTGGCAATCAGCCTCCCCGTTCCGTACCGACACAGCCCCAGAGCCTGCAGCCCCATCCCCAGTGCCAGCAGGAGGGATCGCTGGCAGCCAGAGCCATAATTAGCAGCAGCTCGTTGTAAAGACTGGGACTGGGAGACTTCTCCTGTCTGGGGTGTCTCGAGAAACCTTTCATTATGTGGATGGAGACGTGTTGTTCCTCTTCCCCTTTGCACGCTGCGGGATTTCTTCTCTCAGCTGGGCTGTGCTGGTAGGAGGGCTGAGCTGAAGAGGGGAGAGGGATGCTCTGAGCTTCGCTCTCGTCATCCTCATTGGGGAAACATGGTTGGGGTCACTCTTGGGGCAGGGAGGAGTGGGAAGGAGGAAGGGTCTACCAAGCTTGTGAGTGGTGTAGAGACTGAGTCATATGAGGAGAGGCTGAGGGAGCTGGGCAGGTTGAGTTTGCACAAGAGGAGGCTGAGGGGGGACCTCATTGCCCACTACAACTCCCTGAAGGGGGAGGCTATGGAGGGGTGGCTGTTGGCCTCTGCTCCTTGGTGCCTGCTGACAGCAGCAGGGGCACTGCTCTGCAGCTGAGGCAGGGGAGGGTCAGACTGGATCTGAGGCAGAGATTCTCTGCAGCCAGAGTGGTTGGGCACTGGCAGGGCCTTCCCAGGGAGGTGGTGGAGTCCCCCTGCCTAGAGGTGTCGAAGAACCCTGTAGCCATGGTCCTTCACACCCTGCTTGAGTGGCAGCAGGGAGGGGGTCAGGTTGTGTTTGTCAGTCTCTCACGGATGGAGGGGTTCTGTTGGGGTGGGGATGGGTGGACTAGGAGATCCTTTCCAACCAGGATTGTTCTGTGATTGTGTGAAAGACTGGGAAGGTCCATGGGAGGAGAGCTGGAGGGATTAATTCAACCCATATTTGCTCATTCCAGTGGCTCAGGAGCTGGTGGGGAGCCGCAGGAGCACAGCCCCTACCCAGGTCTTAGGACAGAGAGAGTTTAGGGGTCCCAATCCATTTCCTCTCAGCCTATATTGCGTGTGGGAGGTGGAGGAGAGGGAATGGAGCTCCTTTCCCCTCTCATACCTGTGTGATAGTCACTTTTGAGGAAGATAAATTATTGAATGGGTGAAGTCTTGTGTGAAGAGTAATAAAATCTAACTTCAGTTAGAACGTGCTGGGGCTTTTTACAGCACCTGAACAGGAGCTGCTCCTGTGGCAGAGAGAGACCACTCATCTGCTTTTCCTTCCCTTTCCCCCTCTCCTTTCCCCCCTCCTTTTCCCCTCTCCCTTCCCACGCTGGTGCCCAGCAGAGTTATGATGGTTCCTGGGACTGGGGTGCCTGGAGTTGGCATCCCAGTGCTGCCCAGCAAGTCTGGTCCCTCTGGCCAGGGGTGAGCAGAAGGGACTTCCAAAGGTTGCCCATTCCAACCCCTCTGCACCAAGCAGGGCCAGCACTCACCAGACCAGGGTGCCCACAGCCCCAGGGATGGGGCCTCCACCCCCTCTCTGGGCAGCCTGGTCCAGGGATCCCCCAGCCTCAGATTCCAGACCTTTCTCCTCCTGTCCAGCCTCACTCTGCCCTTTTCCAGCTTCAAACCAGGACCCCTCATCCTATCATTCCCTGCCCTTGGGAACAGCCTTCCCCAGCCTTCTGAGTGACCCCTTTCAGGGCTTAGTAGGTCGCTAGGAAGTCCCCCTGCATCCTTGTCCTCTCCAAGCTGAACAACCCCATGTCTCTGAGCCTGTCCCTGTAACAGAGGGGCTCCAGCCCTCTGAGCATTTCCATGACCTCCTCTGGACTCTCCCTGAGTTAACTAACACCCAGCAACCTGACAGACCTCCACAGATGAGAAAACACCAGGCAAAGTCACTGCTGGGGGGCAAACCGAGGTGGTCTTGTGCTCCTGAGCTCATCCCAGCATTGGAGACCAGTCAAACCTCTTCCCTACCTGAGGACAAACACCCCAAAGCTCAACCCGAGCAGCATCCCAACCGTAAATTTGGGGGGCAGGGGGAAACGAAGTGATTTATACGTACAGTTGAGATTGTATTTGCATTTTAAATCACCCTGGCTGCTAAACTAATGGACCCCCTATTTATAGATGACTCCAACATAAAGTGACTGCTAATTACTACAATTAATACAGCGTTCCAGGCTTGCCAGCCAGCTCTGCTGCAACTTGTGTCGCCTACTCGTTTTCAATTAAGGCACATTGACAAGTAAAATACGCAGTTATGAGGAGCAGAGCCCTGTTGTGTAATTACATTTTGCTCAGGTCATTCATCTCCTGCACTGATTCGGGGTTCGCACCCCATGTGGCCGGAGTGAGGGCAGTTCGGAGGGGCAGTGGTGGCGCCGAGGGAAAGTTAAGTAAAAAAAAAAGGTGAATTTGGGGGTTGTTTTTCACGGTGGCATCAGGCTGTGGGTGAATGGCCTTGGGTAATCCATGTCCTGGCTGTGTCTGGTTAAGCTGGACTGTCCCTGCAGCCCTGGGGGTGCTGGCAGACAGCCGGCTTCAGAGGAGCCAGCAGGGTGCCCAGGTGGCCAAGAAGGCCAACAGCATCCTGGCCTGGAGCAGGAAGAGCAGGGGCAGCAGGAGAAGTGGTGTGCTCGTGCCCTTGGACTCAGCCCTTGGGAGCCCTCCCCTCTCCTGGTTCAGCTCTGGGCCCCTCACGATAGGAAAGACCTGGAGATGCTGGAACAGGTCCAGAGCAGAGCTACCCAGCTCTGGAGGGGGTGAGAGACCCAGTTGGTTGAGGAGAGGCTGAGGGAGCTGGGGAGGGTGAGTTTGCACAAGAGGAGGCTGAGGGGGGATCTCCCTGCCTTCTCCAGCTCCCTGAAGGGAGGCTGTGGAGGGGTAGTCTCTTCTCCTTGGTGCCTGCTGACAGCAGCAGGGGCACTGCTGTCAAGGTGTAGGGCTGTGATTGTAATACAGGCAGACACGGCCCTTTAACACTTTCAAGCTGATGCTTTGATTGACTGCCCCACGATCGGTGCTGGCAAAGGGGCTGGAGTCTGCTGGTCGCTGGCATCTGCCTGCAGTGGGAAGAGTGGGCAAGGAGGGCTGGGAGGGGACTGGCTGAGCTGGGTGCACTCTATGCAGTGCTCAGGGTCTAATCCAGCTCCTACTCATCCCTAAAACTGTGCAGTGCTCCTCAGCCCTTGTGGTAGTCTTTGCTTTGCAGGTCTTGCTGGGTGTATGGGTGGGTTTGGGGTTTCTTGGAGCTGAAGCTGCTTCTCTGAGCTCTGTCTCATAGAAATCCAGACTGGGTTGGGTTGGAGGGAAGTTCAGAGCTCCCCCAGTGCCAATCTCCTGTTGTAAGCAGCGACACCTCTCACGAGGTTGTCCACAGCCCCAGCCAACCTGGCCTTGGACACTGCCAGGGATGGAGCAGCCACAGCCTCCCTGGGCAACCTGTTCCAGGGCCTCAGCCCTCTCTCAGGTGGGTCCTCCTAAAGAATCTTCTCCCTTTAGTTTACCTCTGGAATCTCTGAGGTTCTGCATCTGCTCTGACTCTCTGACCACTTTCTGAGCCAGAACTCTTTGCCACAGCAGCTGCTCATTGGTGTCAGGCAGGTATTGCAGCACCACACTGATCCCCATAACTCCTGGGTTAAGCACCCAGCATGGCCCTGAGCACTGGAGAGCAGTAAATCTCCAGGTCCTTGCTTGCCTCTGGCTTTACTGCCAGCATGGAGGAGTGTCTGGGGCTGTGTGTGAGGAATGGAGATGGCTGAGGAGCTCTGCAGGGGGATGGCCATCAGCACACGCTGCTTGCTTGGGACTTGGGGTGCCTTCCTGCTGCTCTGGGCTGCAGGAGCGGGACCTTTTCCAGCCCTTGCTCACCAGATGGTTGTTCAGTTGTTAGACCCTTGTGAAAGGTGAACACAGGGATTTGTGTTCCACACAGCTCCAGAGGCTGGATGCTCTGGCACCTCCCCTGCAAAGCCTCTGTCTCACAGAGATGTCCCACAGCACTGAGGCTTTCACCACAGCTCAGCCCAACCTCCCCCAGACCCCTCCTTAGATGGCTGCTCCCCCCATTCCCCTCCCCAGGGTGATGCTCATGTCAACCCAGGCTGAGTAGCCCAACCATGGGGCTGTGGCTGTGGGGGATGAACTGCTCCACCAAACCCTCCTTAGGTTGCTGGGCATCACGGATGAGCCAGGAGTGCTGGTGTTGCTGAGGAACAGATCCTTAATGGGAGCCACAAGGCCATCCCGCAGATCACAGAGGGTTTAGGGTGCTCCATCCGGCCACCCCCAGCCCCCCCAGCCCATCTCGCAGCTCCGCAGGAGCTATGGATGAGGATTTTCTCAGGCGGATGGCACTTTGGAGGAGGTTTCTAGGGAGAGATGCCTTTTGCCTGCCAAATTACCGACATCTCTCGTCTCCCCAGGGCTCAGCTCCGTGGCTTGACTGACACAGAAGCATTCCAGCATCGGAGCTGGAGAGAGACAAACGAGCAATTTGCGAGGAAATTATCCTGTGGGATTTCTCCTCTCTCCAGTCAGTTTAATTGGGGGAGCTCAGGGTGGCTTTAGCTGCTCCGCTCGACGTGCAGCTTCTCCCTCTGTTCTCTCGTTTGTCTCCCATCTCCTTCCCCCTCCTCTTTCCCGGCACCATTTATCTTCTCCTACAGCATCTCCCCTTCTTGTTTTTTCCCCAATATCTCTTGGAAATGGTGACAAGCTGAAAGCTGAAATGCTGTTCGAGTCCCTCGCAGCTGACAGGTTCTTTAAGACTTTGGTGCTTCCCAGAGGCTGATGAACTGGCACGGAGACACCCTGGATCTGCCCACAGTGTTCGGGATGGTGGCAGCAGCAACAGGCAAAGCATCTGATGCTGGTTGGGTGCTGCCGGGTGAAGGTAGGGGTGTTCAGCCTCTGTCCAGCCTGTGGGCTCTGGGGTTGGCGTCTGCAGTCATTCCCTGGCTGGGATGAGGTTGTAGTAGGGGTTGTGATGGTCCAACGTGGGGCTGGGGGCCACTGGTCATGGCTGGAGCCTGGAAGATTATAGAATCATAGGGTTGGAAGGGACCCCCAAAGGGCATCCAGTCCAGTCCTATGACACCAAGTAGGGCCAGCACTCACCAGACCAGGGTGCCCAGTGCCCCAGCCAGCCTGAGCTGGAATGGCTCCAGGGATGGGGCCTCCACCCCCTCTCTGGGCAGCCTGGTCCAGGGATCCCCCAGCCTGAGATTCCAGACCTTTCTCCTCCTGTCTATTTCCATTTTAGACATCAGATTACCCAGAGCAAACCCGTGCCCTGGCCAGCAAACCCCAGCTCTGTTCCTCTCCTGTGGTCCCTAAGCAGGACGAGCATCCCTGTGATGGATGAGGGATAATATCCAAGGGTACCTGAAGCCCACATTGGGGTTGTAATAAATACATAAACTAGTTAAAAATAAATTGATTAGCGAGGATATCCTCTTAACACTCTTTAAACCCTAACATCTGCTGGCGATAAATAATTGAGCTGCTGGATATTAATGAGGAGACTGGGCTCGGTGGGAGACACCGGCTGCTCTGCAGGGACACAGGGCTGCCAGGATCCACGTCGGAGAAGCCTTCCCAGGGGCTGGCTGTGTGCAGCACGCGTGTCCAGCCGTGTCCTGGTGGGCACCAGTGCAATGGGATGGGGCCTGTTGAATTTGTAGGGTGCTCACTGTGGGCTCAGTGGGTGTGGGATGGTGCTGCCTGGTGTCTATGTCCTGCTGTGGGATCCCAGGGAGGTAGTGGGTGCCTGGGCTGGCTGACCCCCCCGCTCTGCTTTGCCTCTGGCAGCAGAACTGGCTGTCACAGCCTGATAACTGTGGAGTTTCTCCTTTTTTAATCAGTGCCACCAGCTGCTGTGCCCAATGCACGAGGGGCTGCTCCTGGCATGGGCAGTGAGCCGCCAGCCCCGCGGCGCTTCCCCGGTCGGTTGGAGGAGCCAGCTGGAGCCAGACCAAAGCAGAGAGTGAGTAACACGCTGGGGAGAGTGGGGGGCACTGGCAGTTCCAGACAGGGGATGAAGGATGAGGGATGGACCCATTGGTACCCAGCCAGACTGCCCGTGGTCCTCCAGCCCAGCCAGCACTGGGCATTGCAATGATGGCACTGCTGATGGCATTGCTCAGACCCTTCAGTGAGGATACTGGCTCCTGCTGCTGGGCAGAGCTGGCTGTGGGTGTTCAGGGTCTGAATTGCTGCAGGAAGGAACTGCTCAGTCTGAAGGTTCTGCTGCAGTCCCATAGCCGTGTGGAGCCACAGCCCAGACAGCGTCTCCCAGATCCCTCCCACGGGGACTCGGCCAGGCTTGGTGGAAGTTGTTACTGCTCCCCACATACCCTGATCCCTCGGTCTCCAGCTGTCATTGGCTTTCAGCTGAATCAGCCAGAACCAAGTTTATTGCTCAACACTCCTGATTCAAAACGCATTGCCCTTTCCTTCTCCAGGCTGGATGTGTTGCCCCATGCCCCCAGCCTGAGAAGGGGCTGAGAGGGCAGTCCAGTCCCTCTCTGCCCTGGGCTGTAGGGACAGGACTTTCCCAAAACACCCCTTGGTGATGCAGTGGTGCTGGAACTGGGGTTTCTTCCTTGCACACGTGGACCTACCTGTGCAAACCCAGCCATCGCTGCACTGAGGCCACCCAAAGCCAGCAGCAGCAGCTGGGGTGGTTTGCTGTGACTGCACAATAGTGGCTGATGTTTGCAGTGTTATTGAGGCACTCTCTGGCCCTCAGAACAGCTACCCACATGAAATGTTTGCCTCCTGTGTGTCCTGCTGCTCTTCCAGCTGCTCAGCCTCAGACACTCACTAGCACTAACCAGCAGCCTCCCATGGCCAGGCCATCCCCATTGCTTTGGGTGGCCCATCCCTGGGCTGGTATTGCCCCAGCAGAGAGCAACAGAGTCCTGCAATGAGTATGCACCAGCCCCAGATGTGTCAGGGCACATGTTTGGGCTAAGAATGAGAGGAGAGGGCAGGAGAAATACTTGTAGGGTCTTACTCCTGCCTATGAATCTCTAGGAAGGATCCAGCCATGGGAGATGGTCAGAGGGCCAGTGTGGGCAGGACAATACTCTTCATAGGCTGCTACCTCCAAGCATCAGTTCCATCTCCATCCTCTGGTCCCTGCTGCTTTATCTTCTGGTCCTCACTTCTCCATCCTCTTGTCCCTGTAGCTTCATCCTCTGGTCTCAGCTGCTCCGTCCTCTGCTCAACCAGCTTCCTGAGCTCCTGAGGCCATTGCAAGGTTCTCCTCCCATTAATCACCTCCACCCATCGGTGTCTGCCGAGGAATTAAAGTCATTTGTCACTGCTGCCCTGTTCCCATCCACCCCTCTCCCAGGCTGGCTGGCTGTGGGAGCTCCACAGCCTGTGTGTCCCCATGTCCTCAGGCACTGCAGGCCTTATCCTGTCTCCATCTGCTTAGAAGTGTCCCAGGGCAGGCACAGAGCTCTTTCTTCTGTCCCTGACCTCCACAGCCCCAGTGTGAATCAGGGCTCTGCCAAACCAGCCACATCCAAAGGCAGCCCCCGAGCCTGGTGCTTGTTGATGCTCTGGCACCAGCATTAGACAGTTCCATGGCACCAGCACTGGTACCAGCACCAGCACGTTGCACGAGGCTGAGACACCCCATTTGCTCCAGCAAAACCCCTCTGCAGAGGCTGATCCTCACAGGCTGCTCTCTTGCCATCCTTTTCCCTGGGCTGAAGTGGCCATTTGGCCCGAGTCGTTCTGCAGCCTGACCCTGACCGCCTCAGCCTCCTACGCCCCCCGCATAAAACATCACTTCAGAGTTACAGCATCCTTCCAGCCTCCTCCATCCCCCCGTACTGCAGTACCGGGACATGCTCACTCTGCCGATGTGGCTCTGGGGCTCCTAGCAGAGCCCCTGGGACTGCTCCCCTGCCTGCGAGCCAGAGCTGCTCGTTAATTAGCCACCCGAGCATCCCCTGCACTAACACAGCTCCTGCCTTTTAACTACCTGCCAGCAGTCACTCAGTCCCCAGTAAAAAGGGAAGGAACAAGCTCCTGGTCGTGTTGTTAGCCATGATTTTCCCGGTTGTTAACCTGCTCCCATCCTCTGATTTTTTTGTCTCAGCAAAGACCCAGATGTTGAGGGGAGGGAGAGGAGCCAAGAGCTGCTCCAGTCCTGCTGCTGCCTCACTGCCAGCTGCCCACTGTCGTGAGTTCAGCTGCTCTTAGTCTTCCCAACCCACCCCATATGCTGGCTTTAGGGGTGCAGAGGGTGCACGCACATGGAGAGACTTCCCATCGCCCAGCACTTAGCTTGGGCCACAAATGTCTATCAAAAAAGGGTGGAACAAGTGACTGACAGTGACTGGGCTTCGTGTGTTAGTCCTGGAAATCCCCAGTCAGCCTCAGAACGGCAGTCACTCTCCCTGAACATCTCCTATCGCCTGAAGGAGACAGAGTCCTGCCTGAGACACCGGCCTGGCCTGTTCCCAGGGAGAGCCGGTTGTTTTCTTCCCGTGTCGGCTGTAAATCCCCGACAGGCTGAAAGCCTCGCTCCTGAGAGGGAGCCTAACGCTGAGCCCTGAATAAACTTGCTGAGACTCTGTGGCTTAGCCTGCCTCACCGAACACTCAGCCAGCCTCACTGCGGCAATTCTCCGTATTCCTCAGGGATAACAGCTCCCCTCTCCTCCCTCTGCTCCTCTACTGGTTTCCCACCATGGGCTGCAGTCTCTGGAAGGATGCTGAGGCTGCTGGAAGAGTCTCCGTGTTCTGCTGCACGTCTGCTGGGAATGGGGGGGTGGCTGTCAGATGGATTAGGACATCATAGAGTCCAAAAGGAGGGTGGAAAACCATCTTCACATCCATCAGCTGCTCCTCCAGGGCAGACTCTGAGGCCACAAGAAGGTGCTGTGGGTCACTCTTGGGTCCTCATGCAGATTATGTGGTAGCAGTGACAGCCAGCATGGGCTGCAAACAGCAAGAGAGAGGTTTGCAGAGAGAGGAGCTGGGGGAATAACCCCCATGAGCAGCTTCCATCAGTGAAGACGGGAGCAGGCTGGCAGCAGCGTCGCTGTGTCCTGGGCATCGTGATGCTGAGCTGAGGACTGGGATCTCCCGGGCATCACCGCAGTGGTAACAGCTGTCAGTGGGGCTGTGAAAGGCTGTTGTGGGTGGCTTTCACCTCCTCTGAGCTCCTTGGAGCTGGCTCAGGCAGGAGTGGCTCAGATTTACATTGATTCACCTGCTCCAGGCTGCTCCCTTCTGAATTTCAGAGGTGAGCAGAGCTGGGACGGCACCCTGGACCATCACAGCTGCCTCTCCTGAGCTGGTACTGGTGGAGAAAATCACAGAGGACTGGAAAACCATTCACAGGAGAGAGGAGACCACAGCACAACCAGGCCCAGCTAAGTTGTGAAGAGCTCTGGGCTTGTGCTGCACAACAAAGGGGTGTTGGGACAGGGTTTGTTCAAGGTTGGGGAGGTCCCAGTGTGGCTGTTGGGCTGGCACAGTGCTACCAAGAGCTCAAGGTGGTCTCCCTCCAGCTGCACAGGGGCTTGTGATGCTGTGGCTACTGGCTGCCCTTGCCCTAGGCTCTATAGCAGCCCAGAGGTGCCAAGTGTTTGCTCTCTGTGGGCTGATGACACTCCCCATCCACATCGAATCCTTAGAGGATGGGAAGGGACCTCAAAAGATCAT